>JAUBNY010000700.1:10319832-10330880 GCA_032275445.1 Crypturellus soui
AAAAAGCTGCACTTGAAAGAGACATTTTGAGGGCAGGTAACATGATTATTTCATATTTACTAAAAGCATAGCAGGAATGAGGGATACACTCTCACACTGAGAATGTCTGGTAGTGAAGAGAATTTGACTAGATTTGTTACTTAAGAGAGGCAGGACAGAAGAGTTTTTATGTAAGTAAGTGTGAAACATCCTGTTCAAGCTGACACCATGTTATTTTGAGAGAGATAAGGACAAAATAGTATTTTCTCCCTTTAAGTGAGATAAAATATTTAAATATTTTCTTCTGCGTTTATCGTATAACCTTGGTGGTTTTAGATGTCTGTGAAGGATAGATAGAGTGTTGCTATTCTTCTAGGGCTTGTGCTAACATTTACTCTCTTTATCATTTATCTAGCAGACAAAAATGAGTTTGGGGGACAATCCAGCGTACTATTATAATGAAAAATCCCAAATCTAAATCACCTATCTGGTACTTTAGAAAACAACTACTGATAAATGCACTGCGATGTTTACAAAAGTGGGTTTTATTTCTCTCTCATATACTTTTAATCTGTATCTTAGATTGTAATGGTGCAAAACCCAGTCAGACTTTAATGGGTAGAACATGGAGCAAGCATGCTCTCGCATATGCTTCTTATGCAGATCACCTTAAGTTTGTAAAACCGACACAGCACCTGTGAGCATTTGTGTATTCAGGTTTTTTTCCTCCTTTGCTCTTCTGCGCTTCTCCATTGGAGGTGCTCTGCTTTCCAGAGAAACACCTTTGTTATTTCCTCGGAGATTCATGATTGCATTGTAAGTCAGTTTCAATGACACTTAAAATGCTCACGGATTTATTTTGATAAATCCAATTTTGGGATTATTCTTATGATGACACGTGATCAAAATATGCCTATTTGTACCGATAATGTGCTCCTTCCTTCCCAGTGCACTATTATACACTTCTGGTGCCTATAGTGTGTGCTTATCGGGTCAAGATGGATTAGCAGATCTTGTGTCTTTCTCCTTTCATATGCATGAAGCAGTTCAGGAAATGCTCTGAACCTGTTGTGTTGTGTGAGATGACCCCTCATTCTGGTTTTCTTTTTAAACTCACTGCTGGGTTGTGTAAAAGCTGCTCAGTGTTAATGTGAATCTCCCCGGGCTAATTAATAGTTACTAATATTCAAATTATGTAGGAATCATGTATGTTTAAAATACCAAAACAAGCGAAGCAAGAGCTCCTTACGTAATTCTCCTTAAAAAGGGGTTGTTGCAGGATTTGCCAGGTTTGGGCTCCCCAGCAGCCCTGTCCTCTCCCGGCGCCAGGGCCGGTGGCAGGGAACGTCCCGGGGCAGGAGCAGGAGCGCCGGGGGCGGCGCAGGCCCAGGCTGAGCCTTGGGCAGCCGCGCACAGAGCGGCGCCGCCGCCAGGGCCGGGGCAGCCTGCGAGGGGCTGGGAGTCGGGGGCTGGAGCACCCTGTGAGGGGCCGGGAGTCGGGGGCTGGAGCACCCTGCGAGGGGCCGGCGAGTCGGGGGCTGGAGCACCCTGTGAGGGGCCGGGAGTCGGGGGCCAGGGCAGCCTGCGAGGGGCCGGCTGCGTCTTGGCGAGGGCTCCCTGGGCACGTGCGTCTCGCTCAGGGCTCTGAGCTTCCTGCTCTGCTACGGCAATTACAAAGAGCTATCCGCTAAAAAGCTAAAACCGTTCCCTTGGACAAAGGGCAAACTATCAAGTAGGGTTTTTTTAAATCACCATATAAATAAAAGTTCTTAGGACTAAACACACGCCAAACTTGATCAAAGTCATTGGGAATTTGGGACAGAAGGAATGCTGTCTTATGACATGCTGTCTGATGTGCTTCAGATGCAAAACTCTCCACTGGACATTTTTGCAGTAACATTCCAATAAGGAAAAACAAAAGGGCACTTGCCTTTTGGGATTAGTCTTGAAGCTGGCCCTGAAATGAGTTTGGGAAATTATAGCTGTACGACTCGACTGCATGACTGAAGCCTGCGTAGTCTGAGCTCTTGGGGGCATCGCGTGAGACCAGTCCGGCCGCACCGTGAGCGGCCCTGAGAGGCCCCGGCGGTCTCTGCCCTTGGCCGCGCTCGCGGCGGGGTCCAGGCCAAGGGCACAGAACAGTCTGAGCCACTACAAACCCTGCTGGGCACTTCCTTGTGCTGCGCGAGCGTAACTAACCATGAAGCGGGGCACAGATCGTGCCCGGGCTCGGAGCTCGCTGCTGCAACACACAGAGAACTTTTAACTGCCTCAACAACGTCAGCTTTTCTCGCTTCATCTCATCATTTCTTATTTCACCTTATTTTTTTTTTTTTTGCTTTATAAAGTTATAAATATTAGGCCCAACCATTCTGCTTACATCTCCTTGGAGTTTAATCATGTGCATATTCTATCCATGTGTTTCCATACATACCACCAATTTCTATAGCACTGTATTTATATACATGTATAAAGGGAAATCCTGGAATAATTGGAGTATCTCCTTGTTGCAATCTGTAGCAGCAAAGTATTGTATAGGGTAGATGAGCAAAAGGGCCTGAGTTCGTGGCAATGGTCTTTGTAGTTGTTCCAATTAAATAAACACAGAATGTCATGCCCTTGCACTGCCAGCTACGGCCAAGACTAATGGCAGCAAGTGCAGGTAGGAAAGGTGCTTGCACTGCAGCTTTCAGCAAGAAAAATCCCTGTTAGAAAACATTTTCCTCCCTAAACAGCTGCGAATTGCAGGCAAAGCATTTATCAAGCGGAGGAACTGGGCAGGCAGCGGCTCCCCAGGAGCGCTGGGAGCACCCACGGACGGGGCCTCCTCCACAGGGCCGGCTCCTGCGCAGCGCGGGCCCCGCTGCTCCGCGGGTCGCTCCAGCCGGTGCCGCCGGGCCGGGAAGGAGGCGCTGGTGCTTCCACCCCTCAGTCCTCGCTTCCCGGGCGGAAAAAGGCGGCGGGGAGGGAGAGGGGCAGGCAGGGGCCGGCACTAAAGCGGTCTGTGGCAAAGTTCTGTTTTCCTGTCCTTTTCCAAGGAAGAGGAACATTTTATCAACGTTGCAATTTAGTCCTAGTGAGGTGTAGACCCGGTAAGGCTCCGATACACGTGCGGCACGTGGGGCACCACAACCAATAGCTCCTCCGCTGCCCTTCACTTGTTCCTAGCAGAGCCAAACAGGCACTTCCTGCGTTTTTCATCTCCACAGCAAATTGTGGATATTTTTTCTGTGTGTCTCTTTGATAAACATATAAATACGTAAATATATATTTATATACTAGGTTAAAACTGGCTTCCAAGCACATCACCTTTTTAGAAATCAGCATTGCATTAAAATGGCATGGATAGTGAGGTATTCTATTGGAGCATTATACAAGGAAATCTAATTTTTCAGCTTGGGAGAAATGGCTGCTAATTCTAAACTACCATTTTCATTTTTTTCTACTGCAGAAATGCACATTTTCCCCAACCATAAAATTTTCTCATAATAGAAATGAGCCAGTCCCCAAGGGTGTGGTTATCACAACATAATCTCACCTCAGTCTGATTAGAGGCGTGAGGCTCATGCCTCAAAATGCTCCAGGGTGCGATTGTCTTACGATAACCATACCCTGTATCATGTCTTATTGATTAACTAATAAAGCTCAAGCGTTATTATTCAGAAGAAGAACTAACATATCAGCGAGAGATATGGTTCCGGAATGGGAAGGATTCTTTGAACCTCTCCAAATAACCTCTCTTGCTCCAGTTATAACCTCTCGGAAACGTCGGGGTCACCAGATGCTGGGTTTTGTTTCTTACTGGTGACTGCAGCGATGGCTTATACAGACTGAACCTTACCAGGAATATCCTTACGTACAGATATGCTTTCCCTGGTCTGGTCCCGTTGCATTTACATTGAAGACTGAGGTTCTAGCAGCATTCAGTTTTCCGGAGAGGATTTTGCAGCCGGTGCTCGGGGTCCGCGCGGTGCTGGCCAGGCCCGCGGTCTGCAGCGGCGCGACGGGAAGGCCGGTGCAAGGGCTGACGCTGCACGCAGCAGGGTCCGAGCTCCTCTGCACCAGCGAAACCTGGAACTGGTCCCCTGGTTTCAGTGGAGCAAAACCAGGTTAACAGATACATCTAAGAAGAAAATGCAGCCGGTGTGTGCAAGAAGAGCTGCACCAGGAGGAGTCTGCTTCTGGAATAACTTTTGCACACACAAGGAAAGGAGGCAAAATGTCCCTCTGTCTCAGAGCTACGTTGATTTTTGACACGAAAGGCCACATTTACATAGGTATTGTAATTCTTGCTATAAAAAGGTGAAGTGGAAAATCTAAAACGGCGAAATGTTCGATCAAACTTCTCCTGCAGGGATGTGCAGCATGCACCCAGCAAGGGGTCACTGCACGGCAATGCCATCCGCGCTGCAGTCACCCGCTGTAATGAATTCCTTGGCAAATTTGCTGTGTCTGTTGTGTTGCCATACGCTCCACTAATGGAGAATGCTAATTTCTTTAGCTAGCTGGAGAGCTGTCAGCCTGCCCTTTCATGCTGCGTGGCAAAAATAGCTTGCTGCTCCGAATGCCAGCAACACTCCATTTTGGAGAGACGCAGCAGGAATGTGGGCATAGAGCAGGCTATGGAAAATACTGGCATTTTCAGTATCGCGTTACCTGTGGCTTCCCAGAGCTGGTAGCCAAAAAAGGCTGCTTTCCTTCGGCATTCTCATCGATGCTTCCACCCCTGTGGCTCTGCTGCCAGCTTCAATTAGGATTGAAAGGGAACAGCAAAAGCCCTGGAACAGACAGAGCGCTAAGGCTGTAACCAGTCTCTCTAGTCCAAATTTCTTTTGTGGGATTCGTTCTACTTGAGCCATCTAAAGATTAGACTTAAATTATTTGACTCTGGGGTTTTGTCGCCTAGGTTCTATACGCAGCCAAGGGAAGAAGATTAGTATGTTCTGAGGGAGGGCAATGTTCTCCCAGGATGACAAGGAGCTGGATAAGTCACCCTCTGGAGCGTCCGTCCCACTGCTGAGGAGAGAGGCAGCCAAGGGGACTGCCTTGGACAAGGCGCCAAACTTGTAATGCAACCACGTGAGGATGTGTAAAAGCTTTTATAGGCGCACGTGAAGATTCCTGCCTTTATTATAAGCCAGTCTAGACTCCGGGTTATCAGGGTTGCTGTTCTCCACCACCGCACTCCTTCCTGATCCGTGCAGCAGAGCTTCTGCTTCCCGCTCCACCTGAATCCTGAGTTCCTCCTGAACCCAAACGCTTCCCCTCGCACCCTGAACGTGTCACAGCGCAGGGGACAGGAAGCAAAAAGGCAGGTTTAGAAGATCAGAAAGTATAACACACCGCAAAGTGGTCTTATCTTAAATGTAAAATATTTTAGCACTCTCACTGGGCTACCTTTGATACCTTTGTTCTCCTGTGGTGTTCGTAAAATATTTTTCTGCTTTTGTTTCTACTTTTGCCCATATGTTTCTTGTGGAGAGTGTCATGTTCTCTATTCTAAGAACTAATGCCTTAAACAAAGGGTCATCTAGGCTGTAGGAAACAATGTTGGTGTCTCTAGAGGTCCATTCCAACCTTAACCATTCTGTGATTCTGTGATTCTTTCCATTTGCTCAAACACAGCAGCACAAAAAGGCCAACTTCAGCATGAGCAGACGGGTTGCTGCCAAGGAGAGGAACAAGGTGCATTTGCTGTCTATGCACCTTAAACACGAGGCTGCTGGTTCCCGTACGTGTAGAGAGCAGGTTCCCGCTGCTCTCTGCATGTGGAGACGGACAAGGGGCCTGATGGACATTTAAAGAGAGGGCTGTAATGCGCCAAAGGCCTTGGAAACTTGGGGGCTGATCATCTGTTCCCCATACAATTACTTTACACATGTGAAATGTGTAAATCTTCAGTCCTTAAAATTCTGCGGCACATCCTCAAGAACAAAAAGCACCGTGGGGCTTGCCCGGCTCCACTCTGGCCTACCTGCACTTTGGTTCCCCAAACTTGCCTGCTCTCCTGGCAGGCGCCCAGGCGAGCAGCAGAGGAGGCTGTTGCCCTCCCCTCTCTGCATGTGACTCCTCTCAGCCCCCCCTCGTGCTGCTCCCCATGGGGGGCTCCAGCCTGGAACCTGCCCGAGAGGCCCCGCGTGGGCGCGCGGCGGCGGCGCAGCCGGGCCCGTTGGCTCCTGCGGCAGCCCCGCAGCCCGGGGCGCCGGCGCAGGCCGCGCCAGCGAGCAGCCCTGGCCGGGGCCCGCGGTGGCTCCTGCAGAGCGGGGAGGGCACCCAGTGCCGCTGCTGTGCCGAGCACGGCTCCGAGGGGTGCACGCGTGTGCGTGTGCGAGTGTGTGTGCGAGTGCGTGTGCGTGTGCGAGTGTGTGCGCGCGTGTGAGTGTATGTTTTATCTATCATCTGGACTGTTGCTCCTTTAAAAGTATATAGTTTGTTGCTCTTTTAAAAGTAAGAGCACGCAGTTAATCACAAGGCTGGATTTACTGTGTATTTGTTTGTTAAATTGTCTGAGGTTTTCTTGGCATTATCCTGGACTGTGCATTGGTATTGGTACATGTTTGTCATTATGGAGACACCGCTGTCACTAAAGGTTAGGAGTTAGTATCCATACTGTTACTAAAAGGCGTTTAATTCCATAGATGGTTTCACTGGTTTCAACAGGACAACCTGACAGTGAAATATCCCTCAAAATCAGAAAAGGGATCAGAGCCCAGTCGTGTAACATTTGAAATATATTTTTGTCCACTGGAAGTAGAAGAGTAGGTGTTATTGGGGAGTAAGTACTATTTTCATCCCTGCAGCAAGAAATGCAACTGCCTAATTCAGTACAAAAACACATCCTATGTATTTGAACCTAAAAGCAGTAATGCAAGAGAAATGTTACTTTCAACACTGAACAGAGCTATTTTTTTAGCAAGGTGTTTTTGGAAGACTTCATTTTTTTGTAGATACTGCAAAGTGTTGTTACTGTTGGATAAAAATAACAGCTGCAAGGGAGGCTAGAATTCTTTCTGAGATAACAAAGAACAAAGGAAAGACTTAGGATTGGTGTCGGCTTTACCAGCCAGGACACGCTCCCGTCCACGGGCAGAATCCACCCGGAGTCGCTGCGTGTCCCCAGCCGGCCGTGTCGGAGCGGGGAGCCCGGCCCAGATGAATGACCAAAGTAGGGCCAAGGGCCAAGAGCCAGGGACGGAAATGTCCTTTCCTGAAGCCCTCCGGAGAGAGGAGTGTCAGCGCGAGGCTCGGCTGGGGGGCTCGCGCCCCACGAGGGGCCTCGCAGCCCCGTCAGAGCGCGCCGGGCGCAGGGCCGGGCGCGCGGTGCCGAGCCGCGCCGGGAGCAGGGACGCGCCCGAGCGCCGGCTGCGGGGACACGTCTTGTCCGCGCTGCCCGGGAAGGGAGGAATCTCTCCAAATGGGGCCTTCCGTGTTCCGTCTGTGACCAAACCAAACACGGAGCTCTCCCTGCTCCCCTGCGCCAGCCAAGGGGCCTTTGCGGATGATGTGTATCAGCCTGGAATGTTTATTCTGCACAAACCAAAGAACAACAGAATAAAGCAGCGCTTGCTCATTCCTGAATAAGTTAGTATACATGCCCTGGAGAGGTTCTGATCTTTGGTCTTTGCCTTCGGAAAATTATATGCTGCTTCTACATCTCTGACTTGTCAAAAGAGAGGGCCAGCTCTGCACAGTTTGGCAGTGCAGTGTGAAATGAAAAATGAAGATATGAATGCTTTAAGAATGCATTTTTGTAATTATTGGAATATGTGTTTGGTTTCCCTGCAAGGACAAGAGGCGGAAGGGGCTAGGCATTTGGGAGACCCTGAGAGACAATAAACATCCCATGCACCCTTTGCTGTGAGCAGACAGAAAGATGTAACTCAGTCCAGGGCAGACCCGGCGCAAACAGCCCCAGTCTGCAAAACCCTCACTATGCAACTCTGCACCTAGACTCATACATGGCTCTCTGCAAGGGAATACTGCTGAGAACACTTTTCTCATGTTAGAAGCTGAAAACGTGATTTTCCTGTAGCTACTGTAGATGGACGACGGTCTGCTTGGTTTGAAAATTTTTCTCCACTTGGGAGTGGAGGACAATACAAAATAATTTCATGTTGGACACTTTCCCACTCAGTGGGTGACTTACAAGTTGTATTTTAAGCAAAACCTTATGTTTTCCTAGCTTTTGCCTTGGGCTGGGTGATACAGACCCCTGTGAGATTCAAATCCAATCAGGCAAATAAATAAATAAATAAACTGTAACAGAGAGGTGCAAAATGTTTGCTTGAATACAAAAGGGAGGACTGTGACCTTTTTGTTTGCCTCTTACAAATATTTGCATGCTCTTTGATTATTGCAGAGATTGAATATTAAGCTAGACATTTATCTGAAGCAAATAAACCACAGTTTCACGGCTGGCACCAAGTCTGTCGAGGCCCCATGGGCCATTAGCACCTTCCTCGAGCAGCGCTGCCCTGCGAGGGACTCCTGGTCCCTCCGCGCGCTGCGGCGCGCGTGCCTGTGCGACCCGCGGTAAAACCAGGCTCTTCTCTTCCTTCAGAAACACCCCATGCTTCTCCCCACAACCCCCTGACCGGCACCCAGTGCTTTTGCAGTTTGGAAACTAATAGCGCACAGTCTGGCACAGTCAGGAGGAGGACATCGTTCCTACCTAAAATACGTAAAATCTCTTTCCGTGTGGCCCTCAAAGTTTTGGGGGCTGTGTCCAAACAGGCACTTGGACGTTGTAACGCTGAAGGTCATAGTTCCTGAGCTGTAGGCACCCGCTGACATTTTTAACATCCAAATTTGATCCATGGGTATGCTGGAAATTTGGCACCTCAGAGTGGGATTTATAGAAGGCAGCTGAGAGGGGAGCTGCCAAAGCTGGGCAATAGCACTGCCAAGGAGACAGGACCATGTTCTAAATTCTGTCCCTTGCTGAGAACTAACAGCCTTACTGTAGGCAACAAAAGATGCCATTTTGGAATCACTCTCCCGAACCTCGTCCTGAGAGGTCGTCGTCGTCTTTCCCCGGAGGATCGGAGCGCTACGTGTAGGGCCCGGAGACGTGCGTGTTGTTGCACGTGGTCCTGGTGCCCGGGCGCTCCTGCCGCTTGCCTCCGTGGAGCGCCCCGGTGCCAAGGCGCGTGCAGAAGGCCGGGCGAGTTCTTTGCTGGCTGCCGAAAGACCAGGAGTGCGAGAGAGGAGCCTGCAGTGTCTGCCCCAGGGTGCCGTGGGCTCTGCGATGTTTGTGATGGACTTGGAGGGAAAGGCTGCTATGGCAGAGGATGAGAATGGTGCATTAATTGCCTTAGGTGGAAACAAAATCACTGCTAATCAACAGGCAGATCTATAATAGCTGGTTTGACCTGTTTAGCTACTAAATAAATATTTGGCTTCAGATAAGAGTTGACATTAAAAAAGAAAAAATCAACATCATTAACTTTGTAGAAGAACAGCTGGGAGATAATATCAAAAGGAAACTCATATATCCATGTTTATTTTTATCTATAACGCATGGACTTCTTCCCACCTAATTTTTGCCATCTACCAGTGACCTAGTTGTCTAGGCTCCCTCTCTAGTCTAAGGAGAAAGTGCTAGATGGGATGAATCCCCTGCCATGGGTTCCTATTTAGAGATTTGTCCCAGGCGGCAGGAATGTCCCTCTGGAAATGCTTGTTTCTCTCCTTTGCCTGCAGGTGGGGACGTTCGGTGGCCCCAGCTAAACGCCTAGCTTGTAGACAGGCACAGCAGACTAAGAGAAGCCCTGCGTTTTTGTGTGTTCCTTCCCCATCTGCTTCACAAATCCACCTTGTTTCGCTGGAGACGGTGCAGGGTTTTGCTGAGGACGTTCCTGCTGTGCTGCTCTGGGGGTAGCAGCAGTTCTGGCGCCTGCCCCTCCAGCCGGCCCCTTGCGGGGTCTGCAGGGCTGCCGGGAAGGGCACCCTGGGCTGGGGGGACACCCCGTGTCCCGAGACCCCGCGGCAGGGCCGGGGCGGCAGCCGCAGCCCCGCGGGCCCCCCGGCTGCGGCAGGGGCGGACGCGGGCCCCAGCGGCGTGTGAGCCAGCGGCAGCTTTGCCTGCGGAATAGCGAACAGCTTTCCATGCGGGAAGAGCCGTGCGGGCGCGGAGCAGACGTGGTTATTCACATGGGAGAGAGACTGGCAGTGCTGCCAGTGCGTCCCCTCCTGCAGAGCTGCTCCTTTGCTCCCCAGAGCCCCGCGCAGCCGGTGCCTAACGTGGGCTCCTCGCAGCAGGCGTGGAGGAACCAACCTGCGGTGGCCTCTCGCTTCTGCCCGCGAAGCCCCAGCTGGTCAAGTCATTCGCTCTTGTGCTCCACAGAGCAGCAGTCACTCGTGGGCAAGCTGAAATTGCCAGAAACTCGCTTTTCATAGAAAAAATTAATAAACAGCCCTGTGAAGCTCATGCAGAGCTAGCCAGCTTAACCAGCTGCCAAACCCTGCTCAGGAAAGAAGACAGATGAAAACAAACCCACTCTCGCTGCGCCTTAGCTAGCCCATGCTGCAAACTTCCTCCTCGCCACTTGCCTGCCACTCACACAGCCAGACAGGCTGTCATTACGAGCCACCCGCTGCCCCAGCTTTGCCCCAATTTTTTTAAGCCCTACAGCACTGTCATTTGATGTGTCTGGCAAGAGAATTAAAGTAGATGAAGACTGAGGATACCACTCCCTTAGGTAATGATATATTCTGATTCCCTCCAGCTATCTTCCTGACAACCCAGGCCTCCTCGTTCTGGCCCTACTCCGCTATTCCGCAGACCAGAGAATAATTAAACTCCTCTACATAAGGCAGGGCTTCATTCAACATTCAGCTTAGACTCTCTTAAAAATGCTTGTGACAGATGGGGTATATTCTGTGCCATAGCAGAAAGTTACTTGGCATGCAATAGTCAGCAGGAAAAACAGGCAAAAATACCTGGCATGCATCAGCCAGGAAGGAATGGAGACAAAAACACTGAAGTGCTGTGTGCAATTGAAACACAGCCCTAAATAAGGCCTCATAAATATGAGCAGTAAATGCTAGATCTTGAAATTATTATGTAG
>JAUBNY010000700.1:10330980-10341059 GCA_032275445.1 Crypturellus soui
CCTCCGTCCGTTATTCCTTATCTCTGCTTCTGTCACGTGCAACAGGTCTCGTTAGCAGTACGGCTGCAACCCCCACACTCCTTGCCTGGGCTCCTGCCTGGAACCTGCTGGAGAGGCCCCACATGGGCGTGTGGAGGTGCCAAGGAGCCCATGCAGCCTGTGGAGCCCTGCAGGAGCTGGGCACGTTGGCTCATCATCCTGCAACCTCCCACAGCCTCGGGCACAGGCCGCACCAGCAACCAGCCCTTGCCGGGGCTTGTTGCAGTTCCTGCAGAGCGTGGAGGGCACCCAGAACAGGCTGTTCTGCTGAGCGGCAGCTTCAAGGGTGTGTGTGTGTGTGCGTGTGCACTGCACGCCTGTGCGTGTGTGTGAGCCAGTGCACAGAAACTGGTAGCACCTCATTCTAAACTTCTGTTTTTCCAGACTTCTTGACCCATTTTATCAAAATCTTAACAATATTTTGAGCTTCTTGGAATAGCAGAACACTTAAACAGACTTCAGTTTGGAGCATAGTACTTTGAAAAACAGTAAGTTCGTCATTAAACGTCTGTATGACTAAAGAAAAAAAAAAAAAACATGTTTTATCCAGACTGTATTAATCTGCAAATTCATATATAGTTTCTTGCTCTTTTAAAGGTAAGGGCATGCAGTTAATCAGAAGGCAGGATTTACTGCTTATTTGTTTGCTAAATTGTTTGGGGTTTTCTTGGCGTTATCCTAGACTATGCATTGGTACTGCTACATGTGTGTACTTACAGAGGCACCACTGTCACTAAAGGTTAGAAGTTAATATCCAATAATATGGCATTTAGTTCCATAGATGGTTTCACTGGGTTCTATAGGATAACTTGAGAGTGAAATATTCCTCAAACTCAGAAAAGGAATCACAGCCCAGTCATGCAACATTTGAAATATATTTTCGTCCACTGGAAGTTGGAGAGTAGGTGTTATTGGGGAATAAGTGCTGTTTTCATCCCTGCATCAAGACATGCAACTGCCTAAATCAATACAAAAACACATCCTATGTATTTGAACCTAAAAGCGGTAATGCAAGAGAAATGTTACTTTCAACACTGAACAGAGCTGTTTTTTAACAAGGAGGTTTTGGCAGATTTTATTTTTTGTAGAGACTACAAAGTGTTGTTATTGTTGGATAAAAATAACAGCTGCAAAGGAGGCTAAAATTCTTTCTGAGATAACAAAGAACAAAGGAAAGACTCAGGATTGGTGTCAACTTTACCAGCTAGGTCACGCTCTCCGTCCATGGGCAGAATTCCAGCTGGAGTCACAGCGTGTCCCCAGACGGCCGTGTCTGAGGGTGGAATCTGGCCCAAATGAATGACCAAAGCAGGGTCGAGGGTCAACAGACAGTGAAGGACACGTCCTTTTGCTGAAGCCCTCTAGAAAGAGGAGTATCAGTGCAAAGCTTAACTTCAAGGCTCATGCCCTACGTGGGAAGGGAGGAAGGAGAGTTCAAACCCCGTCAGTCCACGTTGGGCAGCAGAGAGGCTGGTAGAGCTCCGTGCTGGCTCAGGGGAGCAGGGCGCACAGTCCCAAGTTGCTCTGGGAGCAGAGAACACACCTGAGTGCCAGCTGCAGGGGGCATATCTTGTTTATGCCGCTGCCCAGGAAAGGAGGAATCTCTCCAAATGAGGCCTTCTATCTTCAGGTCTGTGACCAAACCAAACACAGTGCTTTCCCTGCTCCCCTGAGCCAGAAAAGGGCCTTTGTGGATGATGTGTATCAGCCTGGAATGTTTATTCTGCACAAGCCAAAGAACAACAGGATAAAGCAGCATTTGCTCATTCCTGAATAAGTTAGTATATATGCCCTGGAGAAGTTCTGATCTTTGGTCTTTGCCTTCGGAAAATTATATGCTGCTTCTATGTCTCTGACTTGTCAAAAGATAGGGCCAGCCCTTCACAGTTTGGCACTGCAGTGTGAAATGAAAAATGAAGATATGAATGTTTTAAGAATCTATTTTTCTAATTATTAGAATATGTGTTTCGTTTCACTGCAAAGACAAGAGGCAGAAGGGGCTAGCAGTTTGGGAGCCCCTGAGAGACTGAGGGAGACAATAAACATCATGTGCACCCTCTGCTGTGTGCAGACAGAAAGATGTAACTCACTTCAGGGCAGCCCCAGTACAAACAGCTGCAGTCACCAAAACCCTCACTATGAAACTTGGCACCTAGACTAATACATGGCTTTCTGCAAGGGAATACTTCTGTTGAGAACACTTTTCTCAGTTTAGGAGCTGAAAATGCAATTTTCCTGTAGCTACTGTAGATGTACAATGGGTTTGTTTGATTTTAAAATTTCTCTCCACTTGGGAATGAAGGACAAAACAGAATAATTTCATGTTGGACACTTTCCCACTCAGTGGGTGACTTACAAGTTGTATTTTAAGCACAACCTTATGTTTTCCTAGCTTTTGCCTTGGGCTGGGTGATACAGACCCCTGTGAGATTCAAATCCAAGCAAGCGAACAAAAAAATAAATAAATCGTAACAGAGAGGTGTAAAATGTTTGCTTGAATACAAAAGGGAGGACTGTGGCCTTTTTGTTTGCATCTTACAAATATTTGCATGCTCTTTGATTATTGCAAAGATTGAATATTAAGTTAGACATGTATCTGAAGCAAATAAACCACAGTTCCTCAGTTTGCACCAAGTCTGTAAAGGTCTATGGCCCCTCATGAGCCATTAGCACCTTCCTCACACTCTGCCGCTCGGAGTAGCGCTCACCCCTGTCGTGTTTGGCAGTTACATCGTGTCCAAAATCTGTATCGCTTTGGCCTCCGCTCTTACTGTGGCGCACATGCCTGTGCATCCCATGGTAAAACTGGGGTCTTGTCTTGCTTCAGAAACCCCCCATGCATCTCCCCACGGCCCCTGACCTGCTATCCAGTGCTTTTGCAGTTTGTAAACTAATAGTGCACAGTCTGGCACAGCCCGGAAAGAGGATGTCATTCCTACCTAAAACCTCTTTCCACGTGACCTTGAGGTTTTTGAGGCTGTATCCAAACAGGGAGGGACTTGGACGTTGTAATGCTGAAGGTCACAGTTCCTGAGCTGTAGGCACCCATTGACATTTTTAACATCCAAATTTGATCCATGGGTATGCTGGAAATTTGGCACCTCAGAGTGCAGCCACAGAGTCTGCAGGACTGCCAGGAAGGGCACCCTGAGCTGGGGGGACACCCCCCGTGCCCCCGAGAACCTGCGCCAGGGCCGGGGCCGGCAGCGGGCTCCCAGGGCTGCGGGAGGCATTGGCAGCTTTGCCTGCGGAATAGGAAACAGCTTTCCATTCGGAAACAGCCGTGTGGACATGAAGCAGATGTCATTATTTACATGGGAGAAAGACTGGCAGTGCTGCCTGTATCTCCTCTCCTAGAGAGCTGCTCCTTTGCTCCCCAGCAACCCCCTCGCAGCGGGTGCCTAACTTGGGGTCCTTGTAGGAGGGGTGGGAAGAAACTAAACTGCGGTGGCCTCTCACTTCTTCCAGGGAAGCAAGAGCCGGTCAATCATTTGCTCTTGTGCTCCACAGAATAGCAGTCATTTGTGGGCATGCTAAAATTGCCAGAAACTCACTTTTCTTAGCAAAAAATTAATAAATAGCCTTGTGAAGCTCATGCAGAGCTAGCCTGCTTAACCAGCTGCCAAACCCTGCTCAGGAAAGAAGAAAGACAGATGAAAACAAAATCGCTCTCACTGTGCCTTAGCTAGCCCATGCTACAAACTTCCTTCTCACCCATTGCCTGCCACTCACACAGCTAGAAAGGCTGTCATTATAAGCCACCCACTGCCCCAGCTTTGCCCAATTTTTTAAAGCCCTACAGCACTGTCATTTGATGTGTCTGGTGAGAGAATTAAAGTAAATGAAGACTGAGGATACCACTCCCTTAGGTAATGATATATTCTGATTCCCTCCAGCTATTTTCCTCACAACCCAGTCCTCCTCATTCTAGCCCTACTCCCCTATTCTGCAGACCAGAGAATAATTAAACT
Organism: Crypturellus soui; assembly: GCA_032275445.1. Lineage (NCBI taxonomy): Eukaryota > Metazoa > Chordata > Aves > Tinamiformes > Tinamidae > Crypturellus > Crypturellus soui. Next base: position 10,334,991 of record JAUBNY010000700.1, read on the forward strand.
CCTCTATATAAGGCAGGGCTTCATTCAACATTCAGCTTAGACTCTCTTAAAACCGCTTGTGACAGATGGGGTATATTCTGTGCTATAGCAGAAAGTTAGTTGGCATGCAATAGTCAGCAGGAAAAGCAGGCAAAAATACCTGGCGTGCATCAGCCAGGAAGGAATGGAGACAAAAACACTGAAGTGCTGCGTGCAATTGAAACACAGCCCTAAATAAGGCCTCATAAATATGAGCAGTAAATGCTAGATCTTGAAATTATTATGTAGATATTGTCTCAAATGCATTCAGCAGTGATTAAATCACTAAAATATTATCTGCTGATCCATCAGCTATGCAAGGCACCTTGAGATGAGTTATTTTGGAAATCCAGCAGTGCTGCAAGTCAGGAAAGCTCTGCCTTGGAGGGCAGTGTGATTGAGTCAAAATTACTCAATCCAAATCACATTGGAAAGCAAAAGGGGGATCTTTAACCAAATGAGCTGTAGTCTCTTTGAGTTGCATAATAAGGGAATTTTAGGAAGAAAGTTTTTAGGATAGCAGCTCAAATCCCTTCTATCTGTCAACACGTACATCCTGGTGTGATCCTGGGGATGTTTGATTTCAAAATGGGTGCTTTCTAGCAGCAGTGCTACTGGCCTCTGCTGTGCTTAGCCACGTGTTTATAGGCAGCAGTTGCCACTAGGAAACGTCCCTCCTACCCTAAAGGTGCAGACAAGGGAATCAAAAATTCATTTCCAAAATACACTACAAAAAATATACAGCTCATTTTTAACCCAAAGGCACCCATACCCACTCATTCTGATAAAATGAGACTCTCTTGAAAAGCAAAGCTCTCATGACTTGTGATATTATCCCAGCCTTGGAATGTGTGCACTTGCAGCTACTTTTTTTTTTTAAATTACTAATTGTGTTAAATAGGTGATGGATCACATGTTATTGTAACAAGAAAAACAGGTTTGATAAAACAAAGCAAATATTCCGGTGAATAGAACATGTTGACATAATTATTTTTTGAAGAGATGAAATAGGCAAACATGAGAACTAGGACCAGAATCAAACTGCATGTGCTATAGTTTCCTTAATTATGTGGACGAAGTTTCATGTTCCTCAGAAGTGGTACCAAAATTACCCACTAGCCTCCCAAGGGCTGTTCTCTGAGCATCTTTCCTTGTGCAGTGTGAGGTCAGGTGACCTGCGCAGCTCTGCCCTGGGCTCTGACGGGAGCCCTGGCTGTGACGGGTCATGGAGCTCTGCAATGGTGACGGGTCATGGAGCCCTGCAATGGTCATCATTTCCACTCTGCAAACTCCATATGGATTTCCATGCAACCTCAGCTATCCATTTTAAGTCAGGAAATAGAGAATGTCTGAGAAAATGACATAGTCCTAGAAGGATAAAAACCAAGGCAGCAGCGTTGCTGGGGAATGGAGAGGATCGGCCGCAGGTTGCTTATAACCCTTGGTGAGCAATTTCTAAAGGGGAAGGAGAGCGGCATCCGGGGAAGGAGAAGGGACTGATGCCCAGAATGGACTGGAAGAGTGAGCATGAATGCTGGGAAGCAGGAAGGGCTGCACCCCCCCTCCCCCGACTGCCAGGCAACTGGGGATCCCCCAAGGGGCACCTGCTGTTTCTTTTTCCTTTTTTTTTTTTTTGGTCTCTTAGCTCTCTTGTGTTTTCCTGTGAGTGAAATGGGTGACTGCTCAGTCAAGAAGCCTGTTTGTGAAGCTGTGAATGCCTCACCTGCCACGTAACCCCGCGAGCTGCGCTGGGGCCTGCAGTTACGCAGCCACACACAGCCCAGCACCCAGGGCCCAGGGAAAGCAGCTGCACCGGGAGAGCCGGGAAGGCTGAGAGGCTGCAGGTGCTACTGCCTTGAAAGCAGGTGGGGTCCAAAGGGTGGATGGGTTCAGAACTTCCCTTGGGTAAGGTCCTTCTTTGGGTCCATGGCTGAAAATGTCTGATGGTCCCAAAGGGGAGGCATTACAAATTTTGTGGCCCTGTTTTTTGGTTTCATGACCTTTTCAGGGGCGTGCTTTAGCTATCAGATGTCATAGACCAGCTGATAGAAGTTTATTTACATACACAATCCTATTGCTTTTTCACCAGATAATCTAAGAATTGACAGCTACTGTTATTCTCCTAATTAGCTGGAAACTAATTCAGAAAATGTCCTACTTTTCCTAATTAGTTGGTGACTAAATGACTTTGGGCTAACATGGTGAAGAAAATGGGTGAAAGGGATGGTGGCTGGGTAGAAGAATCATCGCTATCAAGTGTCAAATATCCACTTTTCTCACAGGAGAAACTAGTTATGAAAAGAAAGGGAGGAGAGGGTCCCTGGTCAAGAGACCTTGCTGGAGTGGCTCATCTGAAAGTCCTTCAGCTAAGCCAGGGAGAAGGAGGGCAGGGAAAGTGGGTACCTTCTTACCTGGCAAGATATGCAGAAAGCAGCTTACAAGAATGGGGATCTGCTCAGGATTGTTGAGGAAGAAGATTGGAGTTTGTGGATTTTTTCTAAAAACAGCAAGGCTGAGCTGACTGGAACAGGAAACTGTATCACTTTAATGTGTGGATTTGCTTTGATATTTCCTGGCCGATAGCTGAACTCTGCCTGCAACTCAGAGATGGTTTTATGGGAATGGCTCTCCTGAAGATATGTGTCAGTCTAGAAGACTGGGTGGGTTTTCTCACTTGCTCTGTATCTAATAAAGGAAGAGGTGTCGCTTTGTGATCTGTGCGCTTTACCCTCTGATGTCTGTTATTCATGGATAATAACCTTGGATAACAAATGTTCTGAGCAGACCCAGCCTAATTATTACACCAGGAAAAGCAGGAGGAGTGCAGAAAACTGTGGGGTGAGAGAACAACTTTCATCTTCAAAACTGCTTTTTTAAAAAAACAAAAACTTAGACATGGATGGGTCCTGATCCCTTTTTTTTTAAGGGAAACATCATAGAATATCCTGCCCACCAGTGATTGCAAGCTATCTCCAGCAACAGATAAGAGAAAAACATGTAAGAGTTTTTTTTTATTATTATTATTTAAGAAAAAATTAAAAGTTATCATGTTTGGTGTTTCGGTATGGGTGAATTCATCTGAGATTTGACCATTATAGCAGGAATGCTATAATTAAGTCCAAATGCATTTTCAGTACATCTCTAGTTTTCTAAGAAAGTTATGACTTAACACTTTGATGTCAGCCTGAGCAGATGACTTTTCAGTTAGTGGTAGTAGTTTTGCTTAGGTCTCCTTAGATGTGTCTGAATGTACATGCTCAGAAAGTAAAGCTAATGTCAGGGTTGAGAAACCAAATGCTGAAAGTCCGCAAGTTTACTGACTGCAGAGTGCAGCGTGTGCGCCTGGTGTTTTCCCAGGGCTCAGCCTCGTGGAAATTGCCCTCAGCTCTCACTGGATCGTGGCCGTGACATGGGCAGAGTGACTGGGCGCTCCTGACCGTGCCCAGCTTGTGGCCTCAAACCTGCTGCTCACAGTGAGGGTCAGAGCACACCAGGAGCAAGCGGCTTGTGAATCTGCCCGCCTGTTGTTATGTCTCCTTCTCCTCTTCATTGCTCCCACCCTTCTCCCTGCTTATGTTCATCTTCACTACAGAGCTATTAATCCTTCCCTTAGCCCCTTGTTTATCTACCCCTGCACAGCAAGGTAGCAGGCACACTTTAAGTCTCCTAACAGAAGAGTATCAAGAGAGTAACAGAGATTAATGCAGGCTGGAGTGAAAGAGAACCAGTGACAAGCGAGAACATTCAAAGTTCACTCTTTGCAATGTATATTACGTTTTGTTCAATATCTGAGAGTCATTTGGAGATGCAGAACACTAGGTCTTTATTGATGGAGCTTGAGAGAAATGTAAAACAGTGCTCTCAAACAGGTAAAATGCTGCTGAAAATAATTTTGAAAATATTCTAAGGGGAAATATTGAATGATCAGTCAAGGTCTCTTTTCTGCCATATGACCCTTGCTGCCATTTTTGGTGACACTAAGTTTGTATTGACCAACATGATTTATAGTGCCATAAATGTTGGGGCAAAGTTTTAGATGAAAGTCTCTTTGGAGGTGTCCCCAAGCTGCAGTTATTTTCTGGGAGTGTTACCTACCCTCAGCTGTAGCCCCAAAGCGGTTGTTATCACCTCAAACCTCAACAATGACCAAGTAGCATTCAGTGAAAAACTGAAGCTTTCGGATGTAGCTTCAGTATCTTTTTCGCCTGCCTCTCCTCCCAGTTCTTCTGTTCCCTGTCCAATAACAGAGGTAATTTGAAGACCATCTTATTTCTATTTAGGACATCTTCCTATCTCTGCTTAAGAAATTATTGGCCTTAGTGGTTTCTTTAAATCATTTCTCACAAGCATAAGCACTGGGAGATGAAACCTCCAAAGACAATTAGCGTAGATTTAGTGATGAATGCCGAGGAAATAATAGTGGGAAATGGAGAGTGCTGGTATTCCCAGTCAGGATGCAACCAGGTGCTCCTTGACTTCGAGTGCTCTGACAGTAACCAGAGATGTGGGGATCTCGGCAAACTTAATTCCAGGTCACACACTGATTGTCAGGATCCATCCCAAGGATCCATCCAAGGCCAGTAGTAAATGCAAGTTTCACAGGCAATGAAAAACTTTAATCCAGGTAAGGGAGCCCTCTCCATTCCCCTCCTGCTTACTCATGCACTGTAATTCACGGAAGTAATTGCTGTGCAAATACAAACCAGTGCTGCAACTGGTGTGGCACCTGGTATTTGTACTTAAGCAAAGAAACATGACCCTAGGAAAGCAGTGCAGCCACTTGCTTGGATACTGTGCTCTGCACCTTGCAGGAGCCCAGGAAATGCAGCAATGGCTTCAAATGCTCTGCAAGAGGCAGGACAAAGAACCCCTGTCTTGCACACAAATCCTGCGTGAAGTGTGAAGCAGCCTGTGAAGTCTGGCAGACCACCAGAGGGAGTAAATGCAGGTCCTTGGCTTTGCACTGCAGATAAGGGTGTTTTATTTCCATTTCTCAAGACTTGTGCCCTAGGTCTTTAAGAGAAGACCATGATCCCTGGATACCTTGTTTTGCATCCTGCTGTGTTTCCAGCATGGATGGTATGGTGGGCAGACCAGGGCTGCAGAAAGGTAGCACCAAGTAGTAGAATAAGAAATGTATTAAAATATTTCTATTTGAGACAGTATTTACTCACTTCTCATGTACACCAAACATGAATCTCACTTGTTAGTTTAATATTATAATTATACAGTTCGGTGGATGTCAGTATCTTCATATTTAAGAAAAGGAGCATATACTAGCTTCATGCCTATAAATACACTCATGACTCATATTTATATGCATATATGCAAGAGAGACAAAAGACTGAGTCACTTGCCTCTGTAAGGTAAGAAACATCCTATATCTGCTTAATATCCACGTTGTTTCAACATCCTAAAATGAGATGAGCCTGAAATCTAGCACAAGGCAATCACCACCCATCTATTAAACAGGAAACGCTTTTGATGACAGCAGGTTGTAGGAAGCACGCTAAGTTCTTCTGGCATCAGCATTTGATCAGCTTGTGCATCTTTATTTTATTTATAAAATTTATGTTTCATGACTGATGAAGCTGGCGTCAAACTGGAATTATTCAGGCCTCCTTTCTTTGCTCTTGTCAGGGGGAAAATAAAGTCAGAACCCAAACCCTGGCAGACTAATGGTATAATCCTACAGATTCTTACCTCTCAGGATTCCCCGCTACTCAATCAAGTCAAAAACTTCTCTACAGAAAAAGTGAAGCATTTCTGTGCATTAGGCATTTATTGTTCACAAATGGAAATTATTTGGTGATTTAGCCTACATATTGCTGCTCAAATGTTGCTAAACTTGTACACAAAAACAGAATCTCTGTATGTTACTACAATTCAGAAGAGGTGTATTTAAATAATATGTTTATTAAAGGCATATATATGCTAGGTTTCAGATTTCGGTGATGCAGAAATAACCAAACCACTCAGATCTCGAAGGGAAGGGCTCTGGAGCGGACGCTCGCGCCGGAGCTCCTTGTCTAGAGGCGAACAACTGCGGCC
>JAUBNY010000700.1:10345991-10368987 GCA_032275445.1 Crypturellus soui
ATGTACTGCAGAAACAGCTCTAGACAAGTACAGTCTGCATTACTCAGGAAGTTGTAACATGTAAATACTTAAAGTGCATCCTTGAAATATAATGATACACAAATTCCTAGTTTAAGCATCATCAGCACAAGGACATTTATTGGTGTGAGTGGATACATTTGGGGGATAAAGGATGTTTTTTTCTCTTTGTTACATTGAAATGTGAAATAGTACTAAAGGTCCGTCAGAATGCTGACATGACTTGGGGAGTTCCAGAAAATTCTCGAGATGGTCAATGGCCTGTAAATATTTTCATCCTAGTGAGCTGGCCCCATCGGGGCTCTTCCCCCTCCCTCACCGCTGTAATGATCCCGGCCTAGGGACATCTCTCACAGGATTTTGCTCTGTTGCTGTTGTTCAAACTGTTACACTCCTGTGAAACATTCAGTTTTCACCATCTGTTATTTTTAGAGCAAGAAAAGCTTCCTTCGAGTTGCTTCCAGTGGCTGTGCCCACTCCTATGCTTCAACAGGGCCCTTCAGACAGCCGCTGGGTGCCACACTGGGCCACAACGGGTACCTTGTTATTCTAAATAGGAAAAATTCTAGTGGAAAAACAACGGCCCTATTTTGAATTATCTGAACACTTAAAACTGCCCCTCACTTAAAAATCAGGCCCCATATAACAAAAGCTACTGCAGACATCAAAGTGGCCAGCTAGCCAAAGGAACAGTTGTTTAAAAGATTTGGCATTTTGTCTTTAAACTTCTCAGAATCAGTAATGCTGACTGCCAGCTCTGCAGGAAAAGAAAACTTCCAACACTTGCCTATAGACATTTTCAAAAATAGATTTTTTTTTAACTGAAATAGAATAGCATATTTTTTAACTTTAACTGAAATAGAAGCATACAACAAATGAGCACAGTAAGTAAAATATTGCTGTCTTAAGTAACAATGTAGAGCAAAATCTGCTGATGCCTTGACTGATCTGACAGAAGTGTATCATCTGGGTAAAAAGGGTCTTAAAATGAAAATCAGAGGAAAGGAAATGTGCCTGTTTCCTTTAGACATCCGCTTGTCCTGTCTTCTGCCTCCCAGCAGTGCAGTACCAGGGCTGAGGGAGCACAGAAAGCCACCTGCTTCAGCCACAGCCTGACGCGGGTGGCTCTCTGCATGCCAACCTGCCCTCGGCCTCCTCTGCCAGGCACCGAAATGTTCCAGAAAAATGTTATTTGCAGGGGGAACATTATCAGGCTTTAGGACTCCTTTGACGGAACTGCTTGGTAATTACAAATAATACATTCTGATTCAGTATTTACATTGTATTTGGATTTATCCAAGAAAATCATTTTCGATTTGGTTTGACGAGGTTTGAATTGCAAAACAAGCTTTGCAACTATATTAATCAAGTCAGCCTGCTATCAGAATGACAGCCTGTTTTGCCACTGTGAGACTTTTTGTTGGTAGACTCAAGTGCCAAAATAAGCAGAAATGATGTGTTATTCTCTAGGAGCAAGTATAGGCCAGTGTGCTTTCAATTCACCCTTTGAAGACCTACCCACAAAATGATATAGGTCTAAGTCCTATCAGAAGCTTCTTGTAGCTGAAAAGAGAGCAGTCATGGTTCTCTGTCTCATGAGCTTATTTAGCAGACTGGTATTCTCTCTATTTGCAGCTTACTTGCAAGGGAAAACTCAATTTTGGTATAGTACTTGTAGTTTGGCAATATGAATCCTTTATCTCTTTTTCCAGAGGCATAAAAATATCAGGGACTGAATAATGAGCCTGAATTTGCAAAACCTACTAGCTTATGATCCATGATGGCAAACGTAACTGAACTGGGCCTAGTGTGGGGCTGCCCACGTAGGGCCCACGAGTCATATCCAGGCAATCCAGAGTTTCAGCCCATGGCTGCTCCACGATGGTCTTTCCCAGGGTCATCCCCTTGGCCAGGAGATTTTCCTGGTAACTATTCCACCCTCTTTCTTAAGGGCTTTGTGTATTTTCCATTATTTGATGGAAATGCACCCATCCATGCCATGATGTGACAAGTCTATTCCTGTGGTATGCGAGTATGTGAGAGGCTCTGTTCTGACCACATTACAGAGGAAAGACAGGGAGCTGGAGCCTGTGAGGGCTCCAACAGGAGGTGATGTGGCCCACCCTCACTAAAAAAATCAGATAACACCACTCTAATGTAATAATAATCTCTTGTGTAAGCACTTTTGATGTGAATGTTCGCAGACAAGAAAAGGTATTTGCCAAGGTCCCATCTTGAAGCCCTTAATTAGAGGAGTAGTCCTGTTGATTTCATAAGATTACTCGCCTAAAGATGTAGCACTCCTGTGAGGAAAGTGTGGTATTATTTAGCCCTAAACAAATTAGAATAAGATGAGCAGATTGACAGGCGAGAAGACCATTAAGAGATGAAAGGGAATCACAGAGCCTGTTTTGTTGTGAATGTTTGCTTGATTACTCGTTAGAAGGATACAGAATGGCAGACATTTGGATTTTGTTTTTATCAAGACTAAGCCAGGCTTCTCCCAATCCTTTTTTTGTTTGGCTAAGTAAGGCAACACACAGAAATGTCTCTGACTTGCCATTCTCTTTCTAAAAGTAGTTCCTTTGAATTCCCTGGACATTCTGGATCTGGAAATCGTGCCCACCAAGTACCCCAGCCCGTTTGCTTTGCTGACTTGCTGCTGCAGTTCTGATACCTCTTAAGAGAGTTTGGAGAGCTTCTCCTACTGGAGCTTCTGGAAAAAGGGAGAGCTTCTGGGAAAAGCAGCTTCAGCATAAACTGGAGGAGCAGCACCTAGAAAACAAAAACTCATTCAAAAGTGTTAGGTACATTTGTGACAATATAAAATAATAATTAGAGAGGAGTATGGTCGTTTCTATTTAAATCATGCTTGCAATGCCTCATAACTTTCTGCCTGAGGGCATATTTTTTAAAAGTTCAGGCAATATCTTTTTCTGCAGAATCATCTGTAGGGTCTCTAAGTAGGGGCAGCAATATAAAAGTCTCTCCCTTAGCCCCACAGCAGAATGCCTCTTCAAGCTTCTGTAAATGCTGGCTTCACTCTGCATGGTGAACTATTGAAAATCAAACTTATGTATAGTCACTGATAACTATTCTTACAAACATTGCCAACCACTGCTAAAAATCTGTCCTCGGCTACAAATACAGACGCTTTTGCCAAAAATCATGCCTGATTGATATAAAAAAAACTCCGATATTTTCCCCTTTTCTAAACTCTGTTTTTCAATCAGTGAAGATTGGAGATGTTACTAACTGGTGGTAGTGGATTATATTTCCTTTAACATCTCTGTGTACAAGCTGTCACCACAAGCTATCAGAGCTTCAAGGTATCATATTTTGACAGTTTAAGATATTTAACAGTATATTTTAATTCACTGACAAGTACTGTATCAGATCACTTGTTTCATTAAGGTGTGAACCACCAAACTAAACTTTGTCAATGATAAGGGATGAGAGTAAATGCTTCAGTTTCTAAAGAAGAAGTTGACACATGAGGTCTAAATTAATGGGAACAAAATAGTTATTTATCTAATTTTTCTTATTCACAGCTGCTTTCTGTGGATGTTGGGTTTTATTTCATGTACTTTCTCTGCTAGACTGTCAAGGATGAGAAAATGGTAACGAACTCTCTTCTCTAGTATCTATTAGTCCTGTTTACCTAAACCAGACATATCATTTACTGAATGTAGGTTTTTAGATTAAAATATAAATTTAGGTATTTAAGGCAATATAAGTAAAAAGCCCTTCAAGGTAACTAAATGACTCCTTTTTAATTATAGCTTTATCACAGGTTTATTAAAATAATTCTCAGTAAAATTAATTTCCTTCCAAGGAGCAGAACACTGAATTAAAAGAAAAGCAATTCTGAATCATTGGCTAAGATACCCAGTAGTGGGTACATTTAATCAGTCAGCACTGCATCTAATGAGTGCAGTTGCTGAGCTGCCCAATTAATGTGTCCTTGCTATGGCGGAATTAGTCTCAATTAAATACGTACTACCAAGAAGGAACTAGCTATTTAATCAGCTCTGCTAAGACATTGGGTTTTCTAACCTGTCACTACCTAAACCAGCTATGCATTGTTTAACATACATCAGACATTAAGACAGCAACTTGCTGAGCCATCTATTTTACTACAAGTCTGGAAGCAGCTATTTACTGCTCTTAAACAGTTAAAAGGATTTTTTTCTTTGCTTTATCCTTACTAAATGCTTTAAATAAAACAAATAAAAAGTACAGAAGAAGGCTTGATTGAGTGACTGACAAACTAATGCTGAAGAAGTCATTAATTTAATGTTGTTGAATGGCAAAACAGCTTGGAAAATTGAGTGAGAGAAACAAAAAAAAATAAAAATGCTACAAGCTCTAAATAAAACATAAAAACATTTTGTGTGTGTGTGTGGAGGGGACCATTACACATGAGTCTGTGTTTGATATGTGGCATATAATTACAGGAAGTTTGTAGAAGGTGCCATGATACCTGTCAATTATGAGCAGGCAGCAAATGCAGATAACATACATAATTCATCAGCAGACTGCCCTTTGTTGTTAAGCTGACTGATTTAGCTGCATAATATAACTGCTTATTTAAAAAAAGACATTTAATTTCAAATGAAATAGTTACCTCTACAAAATGTGCTCAGTTATTGTACTGGTTCTGATGTATATGTATGCATTGCTAAATGTTAGCAAGGAGCAGTACAACTACACAAATTTACATGTGCTCACAAATCTGTTGTATTAAGAGGAAAAAAAAAGCAGCGTTATCAATAATAGAAAAGTCATCCCTTATATTCTTGTATGCTGGAATGTTTCAGCTGATTATGAATTTCTACAGGAAGCGTTTAACAATTCCAGTGATTTGAATGTGTGCATTATTTATTCTGCTATTCTCACACCCATTATTTTTAATAACTGAAAGTATACTTTAAAATTAATTTAAAGAAGCAGTGTATACATCAGTTCAGATTTTCTAGACAAGGACAGGCTTTAAGTGTGTTGATTGAATTATATGTGGCAGCTTTTTATGCTTTTTCTCTGAGTAGGTGTGTCCTCACCTGGCATAATATGTTCAGCACTTTTTTACCTGTCTTAAGGTAAAAATGTAAAAGAAAATCTTTCATCTTGATAAAGTCTGATAGAAATATGAGGGTTCTAAAATTGCTAAAGTCCAATGCTTGTCTATAAAGATGGAAAATAATTTGCCACTTAGAAGGAGATCTGAGCTACAACAGAAATTTGTGTACTGTATAAAAAAACTACAGAGAAGACAAGTGAGCCTTGTTTATTTAGTATTTCATAATATAAGAAGGAGGAAGCATGTTCTGAAATCAAAATGATAACAAATAGAAAACTTATTATGGGAACATGCTGTATACGTGCTCTATATGAAAGGGAAGTTTTTAGCAGCTGGAATTCACTTCTATAAAATGAGAGGGAGCAAAGACTTCTTTGCTTCTAAAGCAGAGAGCTTAGTAGGATTTCTCAAGTGTTTGAACTTTTGTGAGCAGCGAGAGCATTCCCACCTTTACATAGAGCAAGCCGCGCAACATCCCGTTGATTGTGTATCAAGGCCTATACGACTGTAGTAAAGCCTCGCTACCAAATGGGTGCATTTGCCTCATAAGGAGCCTGTCTGCATTTCTCGTGCTCTCTATGGTACCTGGTAGGTACTGTGTTTATATATACAATATTCCAAGGGAAAAAGGAATTTATATAGAATAAAATAAATATATAAAATTCAAGAACACTTCAGGCTTAGTGGAGGCTCCTGGAGGTGATGTTCCCCATGCATTTACTTGTCTCTTGCCCTGTGTGAACACTGTGTGCTGGTTCGCCACATGGGAGCAGAGCGGTAGTAGTGGGAGCAGGGAGCCTCGCGTGCGTGTCAGGAGTGTGAGAGTTGTGAAGCAGCTGCCCCTCAGCAGGGCAGGAGGCCTCTCTCCTCAGCAGTGAGCTGAAGGAGTCCCACCAAAGAGGACAGGGCAACGGTAGAGGCACTGTGAGGCAGGGAAAAGGTGAAAATTGCTACCACTGGGGAGCTTCTTGATGAAGTTTTGCCACCAACCTAAAGATTGTTCCTGTACTTAGTAGCATTTGTTTACCCAAGGTCAACAGGGTAGTTCTGTCTTGCCTCATTTGCACCTTCAAAAGGCTTATGAAGGGCAAATGTGTTTCTTTTGCCTGTACCAGGCTTTCCTGGGTGATGCTGCTGCTAAAGCCACTAACCCAGGATCCCTTAACCAAGGCCTCTCTCCTATACTGGGACCTGGTATATTATCAAAATGCCCCTCACAATGTAGGATCATAAACACTCTCAGTAAACAGCCAGTTTCTTTGGATTGCTGAGTTATAACTCATAATTGTTCACACATTTCTAAGTGAATTTGATTACAGAAGAAAAAGCAAAAATATTCTCCCCCCACAACACCCTTAACAAGACCATAAAGGGGCGGAGGCAGAGGAGGGCAGGTTTAGCTCTATCTAAAGATTTCTTAAAGTAGCTTGGGGAAGGAATGATAGCAGAGGAAACATGGAGCTCTAGAGATATAGAAAATGGCCTTTGGGAAGCAGGAAAAGAATAGAAAAAAGCATTTCCTAAATTTTGTTATCTGTATTTTGTTATTTTGCAGTATTTTGTTATCTGTCAATGCTTCAACTCATGCATATAGAAAAAGAGTTACCTTTGGGTTCAGATGGATGCAAAGTGTTTGCAAAAAATAATGACAGAGTGGTGGTTTTTGAGGGACAAGCTAGAATGAACCTTTTCTTTTTCACTAACCTACCGAGGAGGGGTTTTGAGCATGGACAGAAACTTTTGTTTACTAAAGATATCCCCACCAAGAAGCAAAGAACCTGCCTGGCCCAGTGATTTATAGAAATTTCTATTTATAGAAAAGAGGCTGTTTAGATCTATGTGCTGTTGTTAATAAAAGAAAGAGCCCAGCTCTATATACATTTTTAAGTAATTGGGGAACAGTTTCATGCTTTATGGTACAAATAGCTCTTACAGACAGAACAGCGTAACATACTCCAAAGAACTAAGAACTATAAATAAAGACATATTCTCTTGAAGCATACAGTGACAGACACTTCATTGGCAATATTGGCACGCTGGAATAGGTCAGAGATGATGTTTTCTAAAAATCTTTTATAAATTCTTACCATACTCTTGATATAGCTAGTTAGCTATGGTCTTTATGATCATATTCTTTATAAGTCCAAAAGGATACTAAATACTGAGTAATGTTCATCTGTTTTGAACACGAACATAGAAATAAAAAGTAAAACTCATTAAAGGGATAAAGCTAAGTTGCTGCTCTGAAATACCATCTGTAACGATGTACACTGTTCACAGTCTAGGTTCTTGCAGAGCCAAACCCACGGGCTTCGCCCAAGAAGTGCTGGCATTTTTGGGTCTCCCTGCTGCTGTCAACTACTCTGATAAGTCTCTGTTCAACTCTCATTTGTGATAAAATACAGGACACAGTGCCAGCTACCAGGGCACAGGGCAGAGGCCTCTGACAGGGCAGGCCACTGATATGTAGTGGTCTGCTGGCAGATGACTAACAGCTACTAAGACAGCTAGATTCAGGCACATATCAGACACTTACCATTTTCCAGGTTGGTTATAACAGCAGCTGCTTTGCATTACAAGGTTTTCAAATGCACAACTTCAGCTGGTATGAATTATCAATCCATTGAAGTTCACTGGAACTCTCATAATTTACACCAGATGAGAATCTGAGCTATCATTGGAGATACAGTCTCACTCCAGGAATCTTAAATGAGGAATGCTGCCTAGCGGATACAGCAAAAAGACTTGAAAATCATTTGATCTGATTGTGTCAGTCAGCCCATATGTTAAAAGCAAGGTGTGAGAGTCTGGGGAATGACTGCCAGTTTGTGGATACAACTTCATTGTAATTTGAAGTGCAGATTGGACTCTCCATTTTGTAGCAGAAGCAAGATGCTTTCTGTGAAGGTGAACCGTCTTCAAGAGCACCTCGACCAGAGGCTCTTCCAGCCTGCTGGAGCAATTGCACTGCTGCTAGCACCAACAAGCCACTCTCTGCAGTTATTCTGACATAAGCTTGGTGTCTGTCCCAGGAAAATCTCATCAGGAGCACAAACAAGATGCTGAATCTGATTTCAGAAGGGACACCTGCTTTAGAGATGGAGCAAGACTGGGGAAAAGAGGATGGAGAAAGTTTGCCTGCTCTTCTCATAGACTAAAATTTGTTTCTCTAGAAAATTATGAGAAAAGAGGAAATTAGAGTCAAGTGTAATTGTGTATACAAACGCTCAGTGTACTGAGTGAATGCAGGTAACAGGCTGCTTTGCAAAATTGTGTCTTGTGACTTTGCTGCAAGTTAAAGATGATTCTTAGAAGTACAGAATCCCAAACTGGGCTTCCCTAGGCATGGAATCATGAGACCCACATCCACCTCAGATTCAGGACTATAATGTAAGGCCTAACTAGAAATTAGATGCTCTGCTTAGCTGTGGATTTCGAAAGTATTTTTAAGTATAATCAGACAGCTATGTGATTCCATAATGGATGAGGAGGCACTGATACCTCAGTGACTAATGAAACTCCAAAGAGCAGGTGGGCAGTCTGGTGAGCGTATCCCAAAGAAAAGCTGCCCTTCAATGTGGACGCAGTCTCCATACCAGTGAATGTGACTCCATCTGGCACCCTAGCTGGAAACACTTGGGCTGAGCAGAGCCCAGGCCCAGGAGCCTCTCCTAGCGAGGGCAGCAGTGCATGCAGTCCCTTCGTGGCCAGTGCTGCAGTGACACTTGACAAATGCAGCCCACACCTTCAGCAGATTACTGGCACTCCTCTTTCTGAGGACTTCTCGAGACCATTCAGTTTATTAGCTTCTTCAGCATTGCACAGGAAAATAGAGGGGCCTTTCCATGCTCCAGATCTTTTAACATATCACTTGATATCCTAAACAATCTCCTAAACCAAATACCAAGGCATTCAAAGTTTAGATGCAAGCAGTGTACCAAGGCCAATTTTGCCCAAAAAAGCTGGTCAGGAAGGACTGCTATTGGATACAAATGCTCAGCTTGCAGGAAGCTTAATAGAAAATTCAGATGATCAGTCATCAAAAAAAAAAAGAGGACTGTGAACAGATACAAATATCCAATTCTTTTTAGGGACTACTTGGAATGCTGATCTCACTCAGACATGCTTCCCAACTTATTTTAAACATCTTACGTAATTGTATTCTATTTTCAAGTTCCTGTCACTGCACAGAGGTCCCTTTTGTGTAAGTTCATGTTCAGGTCGAGTTCAGAAAGGCTTCATAGGCCTCTGAAACACGATATTGTCCTTCTGCCAATGCGGTTTTGCCCCAAGCTGGAGGAGGGCTGAAGTACCCATTGTAAGGGATCTTTGCATTTGTTATTGCTCACAGAAAGGATATTTTCAGCTAAGCAATGATATCGTATTAATTTTATATGTTGTAATGAGGAAATGGGTTGATGTAAATAATGGTGAGTGAATGCTACTAATTGCTTTTGTATATTTTATTTTAAGGACTAAATATCACTTTATAAACAAGAGTCCAAGCCAATTGTCAATTTTGGCCAACTTGGAAGATCAGGTGTCTGTCTGCATGTTTCCTTGGTGCATTTAAAATCATGCAGGGATACAGCAGTTGATGCCTGAGCTAGGACTGTTCATCCAGAACAATATTCTACCTTCTGTATATGGCCACAAGCTTATCTAGAGCATGGAACCACCAGATGCATTATTAATTCACAGTATTGTTGCTGAGAACCTGTAAAAGGCAGGAAGGGAAATGCTGAAAGTCCCCATGTGGCTGGAGAACTTTTTTCTACATACATCTTTCGAACAGGATTTTCCAGAGGCCTCCCTTTCTTTACGGGGCACTTTACATTCACGATTATGACCTCTCTTAGGCTGCTGCAGCTGCACAAAAGTCCCAGTACAACTGCTAGCTTCCATAGGTAGAAAAGTGAAGTAAGTTCTTAGCTCCATCTCACAAAGAGGGCTAGAACATCCCCTGTGAACACCTGGGCTAGTTCATTTCATTACAGAAGTCATTGAGATTCCCTGGATTATTTCTGAGCTCAGCTAGAACCTGTCTTCTAAGATGGACATCTCTTGAGGTGAAAAACACCAGAGACAAGAAATCCATTAGAATTCTAACAAACTGTTCCAATGGTTGACTGCTTCTCAGCATTTATAGAAAACTATACCACTCTACTCCAGTTTAATTTTGGTTAGCTTTGACATCCAGTGATTGGATCCTGTTATGTCTTTGTCAAACACAAGCATCAAGTTTCTGTTTCATTGCAGATACTTCTGAAGTCCAGTCAATATCCTGCTTATGTCTGATACACCAAACAGAAAAACTTCCTTCCATATGTCATGCTATGCCACACGAATGAATTATTTTTCTCGCTCTTCTCTGTACCTTTTCTGTCTACCAACGCCCTTCTTAAGTCCTAGACCTGAACAAAGTATTCCAACAGAAATTGATTCAGTGCCAAACGTACAACTAATTGTCTCAGCAGTCTTTAGAGTTTTCTCTTTGCATAGCTAAGAACTACGTGAGGCTTTTTGACCACAGTACCATATTCAGGAGTTCATTCACTTTGATACCACTCTTACCTCTGCATCCCTCCATTTCCTCTAAATCCCTGTATAAAAAAATATATAAATGGTATAAAAATCCTCACTAGCATCTTCTGTTCTTCTTCCAGTCAAACACAAAAGTCTGAAGATGAAAGAAATGCAAGAGCAGCACCAACTTTGCCCTAATATGGCTAGTGATTACACCATGTGAAATTGGTTGTAGCTGTATCAACAGACCTGTTCAGGAATGATCTGGAGTGATTTTGTAGAGCTCTAACTCCAATATTAGTAAAGCTTGGGAGGCCCTAGAAGAATAAGCACATGGAAAGCACAGCACACATGTCCTTTCAGAGAACCACTAATCCATTAATCCTGCCTTGTATAAGCAGGGCCAGTAATGGAGTCACAGGAGCCTTTAACGTGGGGACTGCCTGCACAGGGAAAAAGGTGCTGATGGCCAGATAGAACTGCAGTGCTGAATGATACCATACATACGAGTCATGGATGGAAAGGCTATATAATGCAGAGAAGGAGTAACAGAACTTGTGAAGCATCTATGGCATAAGACAAATATTTTAAAAGACGGGTTCAATAACGTTCAAAAGTACAGTAAATCTATAGCATAGGAATATTATAGCATTACTCTGAGATGCCATAGTAAAGTTATGTAAGGACAGACTATAGCTGTGTGTTTTAGAGATGACCAAAGCCAAGACATACAGGGAAACCTAAGAAAACCATCTGGAGGCTTAGTCTCCCCCCAAAATAAGAGGTAGTGTTTTCTAGAGAACAGTATTTTGAAAACACCTGGTTCAAAGGTGCTTACCCCAAAAGGGGTCCTCTCTCTTCTTTCTCAAGTGCTGATATTTGGTTGGCAGATTGAATAAACAGATAAAAAGGACAGGCTGCCTCCACTGCTCACAGATGTGTTACTTTACAGTTAGCCACACAACACTTGTCTGCTTGCAACCAACTTATTAAACAAAGTCATCTGGACTGCATCAGTGACTTATCTTTGTTTTTTATTACATCCTCAATCTTTTGGGTCATCTATGAGCTATGATTAATAACTCTGTAAATCTTTAATATCATTTAAAACAAGCATCAAACAACACATGGCCAAAAGCAATTCCTAAAATAATTCCCATATGAATGTACTTGCTTGTTAGAATTCTCCATCTATGGTTTCATTTTAGTTGTCAGCTAAACAATATTCTATTAATTAACAGGCCATATTGATTGAACTAGCACGATACTTAAAAACTGGCATGCAGCACTAAATCAAAATGGCTGCAAAAAGTCTAAGTATTACATAAACACTGCTGTTACATAAGCATTCTTATTTTTATCAAGTGTGTTGTTCAATAAAACTGGGGTCAATACATCTATTTTTCATATAACCATATGGACTGACATTAGCGCTACTGATTTCCTTTCACAGCTTACTGATAGCACTGTATGAGTTATCTCTTATTTCACCTAGACGGATGAGACTGATGGCAAATAAATATTAGTGTAGTCCTACTTACCCCTTTTCCCTTACTCTAGCTATACCAAGTCTTCCAGATTGCCTTTGTGTTTCTAATTTTCAAAAAGTAACAAACTGGAGCGCTGCTTAGTTAGTTTAAGAGGAGGTAACAGAAGTTACCTGAACATGGTTCTCCAAACCTGGCAGGCTCCTGAGTTACTGCGGGAATAGGATGCACTTCCTCACCCTGTGAGGCGATGAAAAAATAGCTTTTACCCACTTGCGACAAACAGAACAAATACTTAATGTTTTGTTTTTCTTTCTGTGTTGTTCTAGTGGCAATTCCACCATTTCTGTAAATCCATATCATTGTAAGAAACCCCTCCCTAAATATATAATTTCTAGTCATGAGGGCTTGGGAGATGAATGACACTGTGTTCTATGCAGACATAATTGTCATTTACAGCACTGACTCAGAGGAAGCAGTAATTCTGCATAAAATATTCCATCAATCTGGCTGATGTGTTATCCCAAAATGGTGTTTTGAGGCAATGAAGAACAGTCACTTTACTCAGCATCTATTACAAGGGCAGGGTCAGCTTCAACTCTAGCAAACTTATAAAAGTTAGTTAAAAGTAGTTCTCCATTTTCTTACAGATCTCCTAAATGACTTGTGAAGCTGATTTATAGAAACATGTGCCTTTACATGACAGAGGCACAAAAAGATGAAATTGTCTTAAACGAAATAAAAAATCAGACACACAGAAAAGTGCAGGCAAAAGCAATCAGGGAAATATTTTTGTTCAGAATTACTTGAACAGCTGGTGTAACTCTCAATAAGAAATATCTAGGTACATTGAGCCTATGTTCCTTTCAAAAAGAAGTGGCCTGTGGAGGGACATGAAGTAACAAGCTGTTATTCAGCTCAACTTCCTTCTCTTAGACCCCAACTTTGATGAAACAAGCAACAACAAATTTAGTTGTTAGGTTAAGTTGTAGATACCAGTAGTATATCCGTAGTTTGCCTCTGTCAGCAAAGGACTAACACAGAAAGTTCCTTCTCCATTCCCCTCTTTATTTCCATTCATCCCTCACCTCTTTTTTTTTTTTTTAATACATGTAAAAAGAAGAGCCTTTATCTTGCCTAGGACCAGTAATTCTATATATTTTCCAAGTAAAGTAATTTTAATCATCCAACAAACTGCAACTGAACATAAAAGGTTATTAGCATTTGTATTTTATGCAAAATGCTATATGAGGCTTTTCAGAATCAAAGATGGATATTTATATCACAGTTTTATAACACAGATAGGTAATACCTATACAAAAGATCCCACAAAAACTTTTGGTGAGATGAGCTCTAGATAAAGTAGTAAGTTTGGCATAATGTTCACTCTGCAGGTGCTGAAGTTTATCGTTATCCTCACTGTAGTCTTGGATATGATTTTTAACTCTCAAGCCACTTTGAAGCAGTTGTATCCTGAATGCTAGCTTCACTCTTGTGCTGGCAGATCCATACTGAGTGTGTCATGAACGTTGCCATGGTTATACTCCCAATTTAGTAAACAGTATGAAATAAACTCCCATCCAATGGCAATAATGGGATTGAGACTGATCCCCAGGCACTATTAAAGTGGTTCCTCTTCATTTACATTCCTTAAAAACCTGAGTAAACAGAAGTTGCCAGTGTTGGGGATATCATCCCTTTCAAGAAGTGCTCAAAGTCAGCAAGCAATTCTCCCCTCCTAGATCCATCACTCCACAGAAGGCAAGAGATTCCGATCGAAAGGAAAAGGTTGCTGTCCTCCTCATAGCAAATGTGGTAACTGCAGCTCACGAGGACCAGATGGAGGTCATCAACACAGCATCAATTATTGGGAGAGGAAATGGCAACTTTTGTAAGGCCCAGAGTTATTTTAAGAGGATTTTCCTGATGTTAGGATCAGTCCAGGGTGGATCCAATTTCCTTGGCAGTAAATGCCATTTGGAGGGTGGAGTTGGCAAAGAGTTGGGCGCTAGATCATCCTTCAAGTCTTGCCTGCATTACTTTTGCCCTTCTCTTCCTCAGTTCTTCCACTCCTAACCCATACCCTAGAGAGTTCTTATTTTCCTATTAAAGAAAACGCCCCTAGCTTTCCTAGAGAACATGAAGAACAGCCAGTCAACCACAGCTAGGGAACTCTTGTTTTAAAATATCAAAATCAAAGCCTTTATGTTTGCGAAGATAAGCTGAGAGACCAGAAAAGGCTGCAAAATGATGCAGTACTTGCTGCCCAAGTTTGCATTTGGAGCATTTCCGTGCCTGTGCTGCTGCCTTGAGCAAAGTGAAAGCTGGTCAACATCTACCAGGCTTCACTGCTGCTTCTCAGAACCACTGAAACCACAGGAGAACAAGTTGATTTTGGTGCTGGTGGCAAGGAAACTCGGAGAAGCACAGATGAAAGTCACCAACTTGGTGCATCAGAGTGGCTCCTCCTCCCTCATAGCTTGTGGGGAGCAGTAACATGGCAATGGACCTTTGCTACAGCCATCACCACTCAATAAATTCAGAGGCTTCAGGGACCTATCTCTGTCCGGATCCTCTTTTTTTTTTTCTTTTTTGGAAGGACTTAAAAAATGTATTTTGCCTGAACACACCAGATTTGTCCCTCCTGTTCATGGATCACAACATCCCTCGGTGACTGATGGTGACATGTGCCAACGCTGCAGCCAGCCTGACACAGCATCTCCTACAGTTGTGAAGCTCACCGCAAATAGAGCCTCTATCCACTGCTTCGGAAGGCCCCCAAGTACAGCTCAGTGACAGTGCCTAGCAATAAGACAGATGCCCCATGAGTCCAGCTCAATTTATTCAAGCCAGCAAACATGAAGACATATTAAGTACCAAGAGGTCCCTTCCTCTTCAATACTTAAAAGTGAGAAATACTGACAAATTTTAGCAATTTTTATCATCCCCACAGAAGAGACTCAAAGAACAAACACTCTGGAAAAGCAGGAGGATTTTTGCCACTGTTATTCCAGTGCAGTGGAGGCAGAACTCTGCCCATCTTAGTATCAGAGAGGAGAGAAAAGAATGTTCTCCCTTTCTATTCAGAGCAACTTCAAAAGTTGGATGCTGGTTAGCCATACCCCAGTGGAAAAAAAAATAAAGCCCTGCTCCAAGAACAGGGATTCCAAAGAAACCTTCAAAGCTACTGAATTAGAAAGGAGCACTGACTTTTCCAACAAAGTTTAACTGCAGAGTTCTACCCACATTTTATCTCTATCTTCTGAATTTGATTACAAGGCTTAGCTGAGATATTAGCTCTGGTACAATTTCCGGGATTGCAGAATAGGAAGCATAAGATGCCGAAATGTTGAAGCGGTATTTGTCAGGAGAAAGAAAAAGTGCTATGTGTGTTTTACTCTGAGCTGTCACTATCAAAGTATTGTCAAGGAGATACAAGAATGAGAAAGAAGTGGAACAAACAAACAAATATACACAGAAAGTACATATAGTTAGTGTAAAATAATGTAAAACCGTGTCAAGGTCACTTAAGATCTTGATCATTGGTAAAACTCATTAGAAATTTGACTGCTACGGTGGGATGCCGCAACCCCTGGCTCAGTCACTTAGCTTTGTGGGAAGAGCAGGACAAAACAAACATGCCTTTTTCTAGCTATCACTTGGCCTGCATAAGATCTAGTACTTTTCAAAGCCCTGAGACAAATGCCAATTTTTTTGCTTTGCTCAACCCAGTCTGAAACAATACTTGTTAAGTAGCAGTTTGCTTAAGGATGGAGTTGACACTAAAAGAGGGTAAAAAATAACTCCACAAAAAGTTACACCCTATCATCAGGTCTTTACCAGCTATCCTTGTTTTTTATTCTCTTGGCCTAAATGAAGCTTAACACATGGCACATTTCTGCAATACAGGAAATCTCAGTCATATTCCACAGAATGTGCGAATTACCAAGAAGTCCTTATACCCAAACCAGACAGGCTGAAGAGCAGAGTAAGACTTTGGACTGTTTTATGAAACTAAAGAACTTAATTCACATGGACCAATGCTACTCATTGTGCCTTACAACGGTGTCACAGAGCAGCTATGGTGCTGCTTAGGTGCCCTGAGACAGAAGGAAGCCTAGATTCTTCTACAGGAGGGGAGGAAGAGGAAGGGCACTTCCTGTGCAAAGTTCTGTGTGTAGGTTTGTCTGACCTATACTTGGAGAGACAGTCAGTTATGCCAAACTGTGACCACATTTAAGTGGCTAAAGCTGCACAACCTGAGCCAGCAGTTAGACCAGCACCTTGCAAGTTTGTCTCTGATACAGCCTGGAAAAAAACTCTTCTACTAATCCAAACTGCATGTATCTCAGCTCCAGCAAAGCTACAAGCAGGTCTGTAATACTCTTTGAATATTTGTGAACTAAGAGCTTAACAGGCAGTAGGAATCAAAATAGCAGTGGATTGTTAAGAAAATATGTTTAAATCCAGCTCTCACAGTTTCCCCTGTTTGCCATAGGCAATGGCTGGTGACTAAGTCAGAGGAAGCAGACATTGTATCCAGCTTTTTGAAAGAATGATGGCTGTTTAAACAGGAACTAGTTAAACACTGCTGAACAATGTCTGCCTTTCCTCTGCCTCCATAGCTTCTGTAGGACCTCAGTGACCATCTGCAGCCAGCAGCACAGTGAGGCTCCTGGAAACTGCACCATGTCTGCAAGGCCCCAGGCAGCAGCTCCAGGCCCGCAAGGAGTGTCTTTTTTTGGGATGGGGGCAGATTAAACCTGTTTAAGTACAGCTCTTCACCATCCCATGTAAATCTAGGTTCAGGCTTATGAAGATGAGAGCAGAAAGAAAGATTTACTTTTTTTCTGTCCCCTCTGCCCCCACCCCCATTTTTTTTTCTTTTTCCCTCAGATCCATTCTATCAGCACTGAGGATCCTGAAAAAGGGACTTCCAAGTATTTTTAGTTACAGCTGTGCAGGTAGTTCCTTGCCAAGGGCAACCATCTGGGTAAGCAAAAATTTTAGTTGCTTACTGCTATTAGTGGATTGAGGTTTTTATGTTCCTCTTTGAGCAGAGTTTCCAGCCCAGACTACCCAATCTGCCATAGTCCCACGGCTATTGGGTGGGTCTAATGCAAGGCAGTTTAAAGGGAGGAAGCTGGAGGTGCTACAAGCAAATTTGTTAGTAGAGAAAGCTTATCCACAAGAAGCCAGTCCAATTATCTTTCCATTTAGACCATCAGCAGCAGCATTTTGACTAAACAATATTTCATTATCTATACATTATATATGCTGAGAAGCTCCTGTAAATGTTGGAAGACAGATCAGGAGCATTTTTCAACTGGTTAATTTCTGAACTGGTCTGTCACATTTCACATAACCAAAACAGGATGAAGCTTTAGGAATCTTGTGTTTTTATTCTGGGGGGGATTTCACAGACACTTTACTGTAAGTATGTGTACTTGCATTAAGGGAAGAGGGAGAGAACCATAGCTAGAGGGAGAAGTTTTTGGCAAATTTATATTGATCCTAGAAAAGATATATAATTTTAAAAATTAATTTTACAAAATTTTGCAAGAGGAATAACACTTTTCTTACCATGAGAGTTCAAACATTCGGCAACTTAGCTCTTTAGGTCACAACAAATCTATAGTGATGTTAAACAGCATCCTCTCTGAACTTTCTAGACAGAATTTTCTACTTTAGATTTTTGCAAGTGTTAAAGAAAAATGTAAAAACTCTAAAGGTAGGTGAGATGATCTTATGCCTCTATTTCAAGACTGAAAATCTTACCCTTTAAAATCAGTTCAACATATTTAATTTTCAGGAGTCATTTGCACACTTTCTCTGTACTTGCAACAGCAATGCTAAATTTTAGCCCCAGTAACTCAGTAGAGACCTCGACTGCCCAACAGCTATCCCAAAACAAGGCTCCTTATAAGGAAGAAATAATTCATTCCCAGGGTCTATTCTCAATAAATGTAAACTGAATGCACTCATTCCTTGAGGAAATACAGAGCAGTATTAATTCACACAGCTCTGGGACTCTGGTACACACAATGCCCTCCCCCTCAGCCCATCTCAGAATGACTTCATAAGTCAAGTATCAAGCCACAGAAAGGCAGAGGACATAGCAATGAATGTCAAGAGGATTTAGCTCAAATTAAGATGTTTGTCTCTCTACATGGTTTCAGAAAACCGGTAAAGCATGCTTAGTATTTTAAGTACATTTTTCCTAAACGTTTTTAAACTCTAGCATCTGACTCTGGTTTTGGAATCATTGTGGAATTTAATTAGAATAAAAAGCTGTATTTTGAAAGGGCTCATTCAGTGCCGCTAGTTTATTTTCTCTTTAATGGAAAGACTCTAAAGTCTTAAAAGTGTTGGCAATATTTATCCTAGAGTGTTTGATTTAAAATGCTTTTGAAAGGCAGAATTTCTATTTTTAACTTGGAGGTAAAAATAGTTTCTGAATACAGTGATTAAAATTAAGAAAAGATTAAAAAACCGAAGCTATTGTTCAAATAATAGTATTTTTTTTCACCTACAATCTTAAGATGATCACTTCATCAGTTTTAATGCCTATGGCTTATTTTACCAAAGAATTTGCTAACTGTGAACTTCAAGCAGCTAACACAAAGCATAGCGGTATTAGCTGTCTTTTCCTTACAAAAGAGAGAGAGAAAAAAATTAAGAAACAGGTTAAAAAAAATGTGCATTTTAAATTCACCTGCTTTGATATACTGAAGTATACATCAGCCCTTCTTGTACTCAATTGTTAAACTTTTAATTACTCTTTTTCCTACAGTTTAGCTTTAAGAGAATTCTCCCAGTTCCAGGTTCCTTTCCCAAACTACTTCCTCTGCACCTCTGTCCCCTGCCCTCCCCGTTTAGAAATACTTTATGCAAAGCATAAAGCAAAAATTTGGACCCTTTTTCTACTTGAAGGCAGTAATGCCACTTCTCCCCTTAATGGTTCCTGTTCTTATCTTTCCAGATAAGATTTAAACACCAGAGTGATTTGTGTTGTCTAGCACTCAGTTGTCTGAAATCTAGAGTTTTCTGCATACAGATCATTTTTTATTTCATACAGAGACAAAAGCTGTATGTGATTTTTCTTTTAAATAAGCCAAACCTATAAATACCTTGTAGGTGTTATCGCAGTGACCGAAAATGATCACAAGTGCTTGGAGCACTGCAACTCTCTTGAGAAGGGGCTGAATGGAGCTGTTGCCAATGCTCTGTCTGCAAGCAGCTCACAGAACACCTTTGGCCAAGTATGGGACGTTCGCCAAGCTCAGGCTGCTGTTCTGCAGCCATTCTTTCCCATGTGTAATTTTGCAATAATGCTCTCCTAAAGCATCAAGCAGCAAAAAGAGGACCTCTCTTAGGTCTCTCCACAAAAGAGCATCTACTAAAAGACAAACTAGCTTATGACAAATTTAACCAGAGTTATGGCATGGCTTTAACTAAATGCTTTAATTTTCTCCCTGGGATTCATGTTCCTTGCCAGTTGCCTTCAGGGAGTTAAATGAACTCAAAGGCAACTGTAGCAGGACAGAACTCAGACTTGGACTAAAATGTGTGAACTCTCCATGCTGCTGCTGGTGTTGGGGTACCTCCATGCAGAAGGAGCCAGGAGAAGTGTACCTCATGCTTGCAGCAGAAGCTGGGACAGCTTCTGGGACAGAGATGTCCTTACTTCTTCATGTACTCTCTAGCCCAAAAAAGAAGAAAGCGTCAGCAACATCCATGTAGCTACTAATATTCATAGACCTGATGGGAAGCTGCTATTCCTGCTGAGCGGTGGAAGAATGAAGCAGTACATCTAGGGGCTTTTTGACCTGCTTTTCTCTGGGATTACTTCAAGTTATTTTTCGTTAATTCTTTTTCTCAGTTCCGAAAAGTTATAAAAATTACGAAATTGACAAAATTGACTCAGAGGCTACTTTGGCTTGCCATAGCTTTTTTATTTCTCATTGGCACACTTCTTACTCTCCATATTTCTCAGTTTTTAACTTGTTTTTAGCAGATATTACACTCCAACAACACAGAAGAAAAATTGCTTCAAGGTGTGCAGAACTGTTAACAAAGATGGCAATAGAACTAAACACATAGTTCCTCTGTTTTCATATACATAATTTTCTAGACAAAGTTATTCCTTTCTTACCTTCTACATTTTCCTTCCTCTACTCTCTGAAGTACTGAATCCAATACTATTTTAATGCAAAGAAAACACAGTGTCCTCATTTCTTACCTGCAGTGTTTGGGCTTCTAAATACCCACAGATGTACTCAAGTTAAATATATGAATGCAGTAGATTCCTTGGAAGATACATGCCCAAAATGACAAAGAGCTAGTTGATATCCTAGCAGGGTGTCAGCAAATTTGGAAACCAATGCCTCAAGAGTGACCATTTCTACCTGGGAAGCACCTTACATCAGTTTGCACCCATTTCCCTTCCAGAAGGCAGCTTGCATGATCCCAAAGAGGAAAAAAAGAAATAATAAAACAAGTTGTAGAATACACAGAAAATAAGGTATGCTGAACTTAGTCTGTAGTTTAAACATCTTGGTTTAAAGCCATTAACTGTTTCCTTAATACAAATGACAGTAACAAAAAAAAAAAAGTTCAATTCCTAACCATAGGAAAATTCTCTTGGGAAATTAGAAGTTGATACTAAGAACTCAGTAATACAATGGAAAGTCAGTACTTCTGTATGCTAAGCCACTGTCATGTTTTCCATCTTTTCTAGAAATCTAAGCAAGTTCATGGAGTTGACGGTTTTTATCCATTTTCAATGGAAAATAAAGCTTTGACAGAACTACTCAATCACTTGTTTAAAAAAAGAGAACTGTATATATATACATATATTTTTATACATATTGCCTCAGTCTAGCTTTTAGGTGAAAACAAAAATAGGTCTTAAGTTTCAAGTTAGCTTGATGTTATTTGTATTTCTTGGCACAGTCTGAGTGCAGTGGAGCCATCTCCCCAGTCCTGAGTGCACCTCCTTGCGCACTTTGCATTATGGAAAATGTAGTCCCACTGGATGAGCTAAACCATGCGAGCAAATGAAGCAGTGAGGCACTCGAGTTATGGGTTCGGCACAATATGTCAGCATCTGCTATTCACTGCTAAAAGGAAGCACACTATACAGTCTTTCTTTTTCCACTATAAGTTGTTAAAAAAATATAGAGAGAGATAGGTAGATTTTTAAGGTAAGGCTTATCAGAATGTTTACTTCCATTAAAAAGAGGAAAAGTTGATTGTTCTAAACCAAGGTTATTTCAAAGCTGCCCTCCATAAGGGGAAAAATGTACTGGGTTTATTAGTTACCCTTAATCTTCCCTGTGTATTATTTCTTTGGTATTTCTCATCAGCTCAGAGCTGTGTCCACTGTACTCAGAGGGGGTGATGCAACCTGGACTTAATTTGGGGGTGACTCTCTCCTATTTGGCGGCCTTACATTCAATTTCGAGCCTGCTGCTGTGTTTCCTTTCTCAAGGAAGGCCTTGCATTGAGCATGGTTTTCAAGTGGCATATTTGAGTGGGTCCTGAATTAAAAAAAAATATATCGTTTTTACTCTATGCACTGTGGAAACTGCGAGCAACACACCCATGCCCCTCCTCCTCCGGCTAAAAATTAACCAGAACAGATGGCTGATGCCAGCGATATATATATATTTTTATGGTTCTTTCAACACCAAGGCAAACACAGTACTTTAACTGCGCGCAATTTACTCACCGCGGGCGGCGGCATCAAGCCCGTCTTCACCTTGCGCTGCCGAGCCCGGAGCTCGGGCTGCAGAGCAAGGCGGCAACGTCCACCCGCGTAACGGCCGCGCAACGGCCGCGGCGGCGCGGAACGGCCGCTACCGTAGTGCCCCTGATAGACGGGGCGGGGCTCTTTGCGTCACGCGTGGGAGAATCGGCCCTGCGGCAACCGGAAAGCGGATTCACCCGGCGAGGCCGCGCCCAGGGTTGCCTCAGTCGCGCGTGGGGAGAGCCATGCCGGGCTCCTGGCAGGGCCCTTCTCCTCCGCGAGCCGGCCGGGGGCGCCTCTCACCTGCTCTCCGCCGCCGTCCCGCCGCAGCTCGAGCGCCGGCAGCGCCACGGCAGAGCGCCTGGAGGCGGGCCAGGCCCCACCGCCTCCCCGTGCCACCACCCCGCGCCTCCCCGCCCCGCGGGCGGCCGCCGCCTCCGCCGCTCCCGTGCCATTACCGTATTTCCCCGAGCGCCGCGCCGCGCGCCCCGCCCGGCTTTCCCAGCAGAGGTGACCGGGTTGAGGCGGCCCCGCCCCCGCATTCCAGTCCCTACATGGTGAATGGGGGGAGGGCGGCGGCACCGCCCCCTTTTCCCACCACGCGCGTGACGTCATGGGGAAATAGACACCCCCTCCCCCCCGCGTAGGCCTCTATTTATGTTTGTGAGTGATTTGCATAATGTCCCCGCCCCCTCCCGTGGGCGAGGCGCGGGGCCCCGCCCCCATGCCCATCTAGGGGCGCAGGGGGGCGTGCCGCCGCCGGGCGCTCGCCCGCTTCCTGGTGCCGTTTATAGGGTACGGGCACTTCCGCCGGGCGCGTAGAAGCGGCGCGATCATGGCGGAGCGCGGTCAGCTCCCTCCCGCCGCCAAGCGCCTCTGCTGCAGAGCCGGCTACGGCGCCGCGTGCAGGCCGGGACAGCGGGCGGGCGGCGCCGGGCCCGGCGGCGGCGCGCTCGGCGCCGGACCCTCCTCGGCCGCCGCTGCCGCCGCCGCCCTGGCGCTGCTGCCGCTCGGCAAGACGCAGAGCCCTGAGTCGCTGCTGGACATCGCGGCGCGGCGCGTGGCGGAGAAGTGGCCCTTCCAGCGCGTGGAGGAGCGTTTCGAGCGCATCCCCGAGCCCGTGCAGCGCCGCAT
>JAUBNY010000700.1:10388471-10408640 GCA_032275445.1 Crypturellus soui
TAGAGCACCTGGCACAGGACTGCATCCAAGCGGGTCTTGAAGATCTCCAGAGAAGGAGACTCCACAACCTCTCTGAGAGAGGTGTGTATACCTGTGTATGAGAGTCTTTTGAAGCAGTTTTGCTCCCCTGCTATTCCCCAGTTGTTTAAATGATGATTAGATTGCTCATTTTGTATTTTTCATTCATAACTGTTGACTTAAGTCGCTAAAATGTTAACAGCTTTTTGTTCTGTTAGCCCTGCCAAGCCCACATAGCTCAGAGGCAGCTGGATTCCGCTCTTGACTACTGAGGGCACCCCTGCAGCCTCACCAAAACCTGTAGGGGTAGCAGAGACTTTATCTGCTGTGCAGATTCCTTATTCTAGGTAGGAATACCAGTAATGGAAGGAAATGATAGTGCAACTTAGATCTCGAGCTGAGCTTGTAGGGCTAGTATTGGGGGCAATGCTTGATGTGGACCTCACTGAGAACCTAAAATAGATTACTTTGGGTGTAGGAGTCCCTTTCCTTTTGATTTCCCATGTAAACTAGCAGTTGAGCAGGATGTTGCTGCTTCTGTGCTAGGATGGAGGGCTGCTCCTAGAAGGGAATCCTGTATACTGACATGACCTGTCTTCAGGACTGAAGCAGATGCGTGGTCTATTCCAGATGGGTGTGATGCAGAACTAAGCATCCTCATGGCTGATGGAGGGGCAAGAAGGGCACTGAAAGCCCTGTTGTACCTGGAGAAGAAGAGTGGAGCAGGGATGGCTGCCCTTCCCTGTGAAGGAAGAGGTGAGGTGGAGCTGTATGTGTCTGTGTGGGTGGGATGGGATGCTCTGACTTTGCCAACTGCCCAGACTCGGGGAGACGAAAGGTGATGACTGGCTCTTCCTGTTCCAGTGGGAACAGACTGATCCAGGTTACTTGCTTCCTAGAGCCCTCCTATGCCCCTAGGCAGAGCTAGGGGCTCTGCCTGGGGTCTTAAGGCTGCCTGTGTGAGAACCTGGCCCCTGGGCTGTGCACTACTTGGAGCACTCTGCCTTTCCTGGTTGCCTGCTGCTGGAAAGCAGCCTGCGTGACCTCCAATCCCGACTGAAGTGTCTAGTTTCTTTCCTAGCCTTTGCAGATGGTGTTTATTGTCATTAATGTATGTGTTTATCTAAGCTTCTAAACCAAATATATTCTCATTGGTAGAGTTTATTCAATCTTATCTTTCCTGCTCCATCACTGCACCGCTGACATGCTTACTGAATTAGATTCTCTAGCAAATCATTTTAGGCTCATCACAGGTGTTTAATGTCTCACTTGTGAGACCACCATGATTTCTGCAAGCCAGATTCCCTAAAGGGATGTTAGCTTGAACCTTCCTCCACTTAGAGCCGTGTACACTGAGTTGGTGTCCCAATTAGGCTGGTTTCCCAACTGTCTTCCTTTGAACCCATCCTCTTCTACCCCCACTTCCTCCTTGCTGTTTTGAAGACAAATACAATGTGTGGGGAAACTGTTTAGAACAGTGCGCTGAACTATGTGCAGAGCATCACTGCTCACATAAAGCTCGCGCAGGAGAAAAAGCAATCTTGTGAGCAGTGCAAGAAGTTCTCTTAACACAGGATCAGGTGAAACAAAAATGTTCCATTTTGAAGTCTGGTTAAGATGTAACCAATGTTAGAAGTGCTATCCCAGGAGGCGTAGATGGCTTGCAGAGCTTGGTTGGGGGAGGAGGGGAAGAATGATGTTTGTAGGATTCATTTCTCTTGGTGAAAGTCTTAAATTTTCATTTGCTACAGATGAATTTGAATTTCTACTACATTTACCCAAATAAAAGATCATGACAAAAGTTAGGGTAGTTTAAGGAAAGTATTTCAAGTTGTGTTTTATACATAGCTAGGAATACTTTATTCTGCATTTTGAGTACTTTTTTCCTCAATAAAAAAAAATATGTTGTTGGAAAAAACATTCAAATGGATTAAAAACCTGGAATTCTGTGTGCTATAAATGAACAAGCCTCCCCAAATTTCCAAGCTTAAAACTCAGTGGGTTTGACACTCAAAATGGGTGTTCTCATCAAAGCTTTGGATGAGTGAAAAATGGTCGCTCACCAAAGAACCCCAAACCTGAAAATGTAGTTCTCTGTACAGATTTACTCAGATGTTTAGAATTTCACACAGCTGGATCAGGGAGTTTGGCTTGACTGTGGTGTGCTTCCCGAAGCCTTCCTGTGTCACCACCCGCGTGCCAGCTGGGGGTGGGAACCCTGCTGTGGCGCAGGCTCTGGAGCTGCTCTGTGTCAGCGACTCACTGCAGCTTCCTCCCCTCAGAGAACAGTTAAGGTTGGAAGGGACCTCAGCTAGTCTAACCCCCCTGCTCCAGCAGGGACACCCAGAGCACGTGGCACAGGGTGGCATCCAGGCGGGTTTGGAAGATCTCCAGAGAAGGAGACTCCACAAGGAGCCTCTCTGGGCAGCCTGTCCCAGGGCTCTGTCACCCTAACAGGAAAGTTCTTCCTCACATGGAACTTTCTATATTTCAATTACACCCATTATCCCTCATCCTGTCACTGGCCACCATGGAGAAGAGCTTGGCCCATCCTTCCTGGAAGGCAGCTGACCCCCTTGCACCAAGGGATGAAGCACCATGGACTAGGTTCCAGTGCTGGGAGACCGTCCGCATGGCAGTTTCCCCAGAGCGGTGAGCCTGTCCCCAGCTGCACCCTTGCATAGTTTTTGTTTCTGCTGTCAAAGGGAAGTTGTGCAATCTTGTTTGGCCTAGTAGACAAGTCTAAGACAAGTCTAAAATCTTTCTGATTTTAAGATTTGAAGATATGCAAAAGAGGTTGTAATGGCTTTGGTGACAGAAACTACTGATGTTTTTTTCTTGTAGTCCTATCCACTTTGGTGCTATTTGAGTTCAGACCTGCTGTGCAGGTGGCAGATCTGGTTCATCCAGCAGTTTCTTTAAATGTATTGATCTTTAAAGATAGTTGTGCACGAACTAGGACCTTGGGCTCGTGAAATTCCTTTTACCACAGAATTTGTTAAATACATCTCAGAAGACTGTAAAAGTGTGTAAAATGATTTGAAAGGCTTCCATTATATTGAATTTGTTATGGATCCAGGATATCAATCCTGTTTCTTTTTAGCTCAATACTTAAAACTGACTAGCCTGGAACATTGAGATGCTCTTTAGGAGGTAGGGTCTTCCCAAGAGTAATACTGAAGCAGATAATAAAGCAAGTTAGGGTGTGTTTTGGAAACCTTGGCTGTTGGGATGCTTCAGAACATTTTTCACTCAAATGAAGTATGTGAAAATGCATTTAGATAGGAATGACTAGTCTTGATTTAAGACAGTTGTAAATGATTAGTAGATCAAGACATTAAAAGCAACATGCCAATTCTGGAAATAAGAAGAAAGAAGATCATCTTTCTCAAAAGAAAGAAGATCTATTTTAAATGATGACTTATGGTGAATTTACAGGTCCACACTGCACTTACCACGAGCTTCGGATTCTCAAGTGTCATGAGCTTCATGGTGCTTTCAGTTTATTTCCTTCTGTCTTTTCCTTTATAGAAATGACAAGAGGAAGAAGCAAAGCTGAACAACCCCATGCTGTTTTTATCATGATGACGCTGCTAAGCACAGATGGTTCAGATCTAGACCTCCTGATTTGTAAGCAGAATGTGACATTGACCTCATTAGATGCAATAAAGTTGTGAATGTTTTGAGGTCTTTTAACTCTTAATTACTAAAACTTGAAATACATTCCTGATGATTGCAAACTTTATATGTTGTGCTCTGGTTATTCTAAATGCAGTTTGGCACATCTTGACAAGCCCTGCTGCAAGCTGATGCATGCAGACAGAATGAACGGAACTCAAATGACAAATCTGAGTTCTCTCAATTGGCAGTTGAAATAGCTGGACTTCCCTCAGCCTGGTCATTTAGGAAAGAATGTTTCCTCAGAAAATGGAATAAAGTATGTGTGCTGTGTCTTGGTCGTCATTTGAAGCTTGATGTTATGCCTAAAAAAATCTCCAAGCAGAAACTGTAGCATAATTGACAGGTTATTTCAGAAAAATATAGCAAGCAAAAAGAATCTGTAGCTTTTAACTATTCATGGAAAGTTGTGTAATTCTTGAGTATGCCTGTAAAAGCAGGAGGGGCTTTTTCAGCTGTCACAGAATTCAGAGTTGATGTAATTCTGCCTGTGTTTAGATTTGTATCAGCCCACCTAGCACTTCACATAAAACAGGAATGTGACTGTAGGAAAGGCTTCATTAACCCTATGGGCTGATGACAATTCTGATGCTTCCCTTGCTAATGCTTTTACATTTCATGTTAGCACTTAGCAGGGGGATATCCAATTTTTGGCACTCTGATGTTAATTAAGTTTATCATGCTATTTGAATGGAGTAATTTTTAAGGCTCTCAAATGGATGTGGGAATGAAGGGGAGGGGAAAAGATCTTTGAGAATATATTGAAATGCTCATGCGTTTGGGGGACTTCCGTTATACATATGGTAACTGCTTGCTAGCTTTCATGTTTTGGGCAGCAGTAATAGGTTTTCCATGGCCCCACAGCTGTTTACTGTGTGAACAGCTGAGAAAAGCTCTGAGGGCTTCCAGGGGTAAGGTGAGCTGGCCTGTGGGCTGAACAAAGACCTTTGGGGAAGCGGGGAAGGCTTTTTCTCCTCAAGGAGCACGAGTATAGAGGCAGCTGGCAGCATAAGTGCAAATCAGAAACGTAGTTGGAAATTTAAGTCCCCCAAATAGGGTGTTCCTGCAATGAAGGGATTTATTTTTACATTACTGTCTTTGAAGGATGTTAATATTTAGCAAATAAAGTTGCCTAGCACTGCTTTTTTTTTTTTTTTTTAAAAAAAAATGCTGTAATGCACAAAATGATTCTGTTGAAATAAAGGGAAGGAACTGGTGGCACAAATGGTGTGATTTGTCTTGTGGTGGGGAATGGGGCAGGGAGGGTGGTCACCAGGCTGGAACTAGATTAAATAAACAAACCCTGTAGGTCTCAGAGCTGTTGGGTTTTCCTGAATTTGGCAGTGTGTGGGAGTGTTTTCGAAATACTCATTCAAAAAAAAAAAAAAGCAACCCCTGATGTTTGTAAACCACTATCTTGATGTGCTTGCTTTTGTAATGCTCCTTCCTGCAGCCACAGTACCTCTTACTTTGCATATGTATCATTACTTAGATAACCTTGGAGGAATGCTGCTCAGCTCCCCCTATTTTTTCTACATATCTAAATCATTCCCACTAACTCTTGATCTGCTGTGTGACTGGTTTAACTCTTAAGCTGTTTGTTTACTCTGCCATTTAACCATGCAGCGTGGCAGCCCTGCTTAGAGCAGTTGCTTGAGGAGAAATGCATATGCTGCTTTGAAGCCGCATGTGACGGTGCTGGGGGAGGCTGTGCGGGCAGAAATCCTGTCCAGTTCTCCAGGCACGGGCAGAGCTTGAGCACAGGGCCTCGCTGAGCAGCGCAGCTGCGCAGGCTCCGTGACGTATGGACAGCAAGTGCACAAAGGGTGCCAGGCAGCGTTGTATAATCCAGCTTGCTCATTCCCTCAGCACAAATTGCTTTGTCGTGATGATAAAAAGAAATTATAACCTTCATGATTATCAAGCAGATATTTTTGTATTACTATTTATAAATTATGTCACCAACTCTACCACTTTAAAACCAAAAGTACAGGCTACTTGTGCAATTTAAAGAGTATTTCTAACAAGACTTACCATCTGCTTTTAAAATGTGAACTATTGAAGACCTAGAGTTTACCTGGAAAAGAACTTTTAACTTAGCTGAGTTGTGATCTGAAGGTAAAATCTTAGTTAAATATTTTGCTGGGAACTTAACAGATACTAAATAGGAATATGAAAATATCTAACCAAGTAGAATCAGTCATTATAGTATTACGTGTTCAAGTCAATTTAATCTTATTCTGTCCCATATCACTCAATCTTCCCAAATATGGCAGAGGTCTAAATTCCATGTTTTGCAGGCAGTAGGCATTGAGTCTGGTTACAGCCGACTTGAGCGCTCAGGCTGCTTTTACAGGGGATAAGATGCAGTGTGTTCATCGAACAATAGAAAGCAATTTAAAATTGGTTACAGCCACCTTTTTCCCCCTAGCTCTTTATGGAGCTTTTAGATTACTCTGCTTTGCAATTATTCAACTATATTGTCCATGAAGAGCAAGAGATTGTCACATTTTGGGATTCTTTTCTTAAAGGGCATAGTGCATATTTGAAAAGCTGTTGAGTTAGAACAGTTCACTGACTTATTATGTATAGGACTATCAAAACACAGCGTGCTACACAATGAAAGATACAGTGAATTATACCCTTCAAAATGCCCTTCTCTATGGGAGATAAGAGTTGAGCTGACTCTGACAGAGCCAGATCATAGACAGCAATCATTTTTACCCTCACCAGGCCAAGACCTCACCAAGATTTCTGTTGTAGAGGCAACATACTCTTCCCATCTTGCCTGTGGCAAGCTGTGTTACCCGTTGAAAGCACCATCTAGGTTGCGGAGCGCAACATTACCTGAGCTCATGATCCCCTTAGGGATCCCTTCAGCTGGATGGTGGTATCACCAGGCTTCCTTCTCTGGAGTTCTCTAATTTTTTGGTACCGCGTTCATGTGTTTCAAATGGACAGTGAGGTGAAGTCTGTTCTCAATGATCCTCATCATAGTATTTTCTTATGTCATCCGAAAGCTTTTGTAGTTTGCATTCCTTGAGTAGAACAAATGTTTGTTGATAGGAAAGAACCGATCCCTTGTGCATTGTGTGTCTGAAAGTTTACCTTCAAGGGCTACTTTCAGTTCTTGAAATAAGACATCCTGTGAAGAAATGCATAGCTTAAGGCTAGTGAAAATAGGGCTTTTTCATTGCCAGTTTGAATGTGATTGCCATTATAGAGATGGGGCTATGCAGCACCAAGAGTATGTGTGTGTTTGTGCAGTGTGCCATAGCTAGAAACATTGGTAGAAACGTGGGTTTAAGACAGCTTTGGCTGCACCGATAGCTGAAGAACATGGACTCTGGCAGTGTTGATGGGCCCTAGATTGAATTTACATGATTTACATGTACTCTGAGGCCTATACTGCCCATATGAGACTTACTGAAATTTGATAAAAGTTATCAAAGAACTTTTCACTAAAAATGGAAACCCTTGTAGTCCTGTGCTAAGAATATTTTATGCCTAGATGTGTGGACAAGTGTGTAATTCAACAGTAGTTATGTAGCTAATCACTTGGTTCATGTTTGTATTTGTTGGTAGTAAAACCTCTTTAAAAAAAAACAGGCCCTCGCTGGTTTCTTTCATGAAATAACTGCTCCATGAAGAATGAGCTTTAACAAGAGATTTTTTAAATGAAAACAACTCTGCCCCTTTTTATTTTGAACCTTTCAAATCTTTCAGCAGGCATTAACCACATTTGATGTCATCTTTGCTGGCAGCTGAATTTAAGCTTTAGAAATTTTTGGACAGTTATCAATATAGTTCAGGCCTATTGTCTCCTTAAGAAAAAAACAAAAAGTGACTAGCTGAGAGTTGAAACTCTTGATTTGATTTTTGGCAGAGTTAATCCTGGAAGAGTGCTGAGAGAATCCTGGGCTAGCAGTTTTGTGTCTGAGATTTTGAACTCTCTGTGAGGATCGAAGAGTATTGGCAGGCATACATGGCAAACTGATGAGGCAATCCATGCAGACTACTTAGGAATCAAATATTTTATCAGACTCCTTCCTGAGATTTCCTGTTAGTTTAAAGCCAGCCTGAAAAATGCCCTTTTTTTTTTTTTTCTTCCCCCTTCTGAATCTAATGAACTGTTCAGCTTGTGTGAGGCTTGGACTGCATCTATCTGAAGGAGAATCCTAGCCTGCCTCTGGCTACAAATTTGGCTACAAATAACAAAAGCGCGAGGCAGGATTTTGACAAAAAAAGGAAAAGACAAAAGTTTTATAAGTAGTTATCGAAAGAATACTTAAAAATACTTTGAAATACATTGGCCTGTAAGCACAGAACTGTTTTTAGTATAGGGGACTGTGGAAAAAAACATTGTTTTCTTTGCAGTGGCAAAAAATAGGGCTTTCTTTACAGTACCACTTAACATCACTGCCCAGAGCCTCACACAGCAGGTAGCACTAAGAACTTTTTTATTCTTGGGCACCAGAGGTTTCTCCTCAAGTAGCCAATATAGTAAATTCCATGGGTCTGCACCTGTGGTAACTACCTTTCTGCTGACCATGAGTTCAGTAGCAAATTTAGGGTCTTGAATCTCTGTAACGTACCCAGTGATCTGGCACAGTGAAGTTCAGAGCAAACCTGACTACTGGGGCTGACAGATTGTCTTGCCCTCAGTAAAAGCATCTGGTAAACTGACCAAATCCCAAGGTAGCTTTGATGAATATTCTTCTTATCTCAAATACATTTGGTTAGCAGAGAGCCTTATAAAACATCTTACATTCCTTTATTCCTCTAACATACTTGGATTTTGTCTGAAAAGAAGGATAGCTGTTAGAGCAGGAAGAAAAATAGTGTTTTTAATCTGGGATGCAGATACCATGGAGATTGCTGCAAATAGTGACCATGTTTTGAAGTTTATTTTTTTTTCTACTCTGTTCTGGAGTGTGAGTCCCACTCACTGTAGATCTTGGTGGAGTACAAGTGGAAGTAATTTGCTTTTTTCAGACTGGAAGTTCAGAGGTGGCTCCGGCTGCAAATAGAATACAAATTATTTCCTTATCTTGGGTGTCTTTTTCAAAGTTATTCTAAGCTTGTTAATGAATGAGATTTTGCACTTGTTTGTGAGATTGGAGTTTCTCTTGTTTTATTGTTTTTGTTGTTGTTTTTTTCCTATTATAAATGAAGAGCTTAAGCATTAACTTTTTAAGGTTCTATTTTTCAACTATCAATCAAGAAACAAACCCAAAAAAGAGTAATCTTTTTTTGTTTTTAGCTTCAGAGTTTCAGACTGCCTTTAACCCCAAAGAACACTGAAATAAAAACGCTTGTTTTAATTACAAAACAATGAATCCTCATTTACCCTGGCTGTGTAATTAGAACAATTTCATTCTTTACTCTAGGAGAGGGAGTAGTTTTAAAGCTTGAATTTACAACACCAGCATTAATACTTGTAATGTATTAATGCCCAACTCCTTTCTGACCCCCCAAATTATCTCGAGCAGAGCAAAGCCTGAGTAAGGAGGAGTTAAGGATCATCTCTTGAGAAGTTTTTGTTTGATGACATCTTCTCTTCTGCGTGCTGTTCTTAAATACTACATTTTAAGTGGTCTAAAACCTCCCATTTTTTAAAGTCTAAACATATGGCTTTTCTGTTTGGAGTAAAGCTTATAGCTAAAAGCTTAAAGCTTTTCATAAAGTGAACGGATAACAATATATGACTGCTAAACTAGATATGCACATACTTGAGATATACTGTCTTGAGATGGATAGTGTAGGAGGGACGTCTCTTTTAATGTAATAAGAAAAGATTAGCACATTTCACAATGGGTTTTATTTTCTAAAACTTACATGTAGAGTCTGTCATTGTTTTTATTGTCATTATAACAAGCAAGTTTAAATTACTCATGGTCACTTTATTTTTGGATTACAATTGCAAAGTGTATGTAGCTGTGGTTTAAGAAGTCTGGCCTATGAATGGATGACTGGACTGCCGATTGTGTGTGTGTTTCTGTGTGTGTGTGTGTATATATATATATGTATATTTATAGCCTTGCAGTTGAAGTTTTAGTCTTTGTTTATGCTCAATGAAGCTGTTTTTTTCCCCATTTGTGAATTTATTTCTTGTTATGTCGTTGAAACAACTATAATAGCATAGGTTCAGTCTTTTGTCTTGTGATTATTGGTGTAATCAGTAGTTCAGACTTGATATAATGAACAACTGTGTCATCTTTGTTCATGTTGACATGTTTCTGGAGTACTGTGCAGTTTACCTCTGCAAAGCAGAGCTAGTTAACTTTGCACATGACTTTATTGACATCAAAGTATTTGCCATGTAACCACAGTTTCTTAGATACCCGAGTTACCTGTCAGTTTTCAGCTGAGCACTGTTCAAAACCTTTCCCCAAAAATTTTGCCAGTGTGTCTTTCACTTGACTCTAGTTTGGTTTGTGTGTTGGGTCTGTCTCAGCAGAGCTGTAGTAGTGTTTTCTTTGCAAAGTCCCGTGTTTCAGAATTGCCATCCTTTGGAGCAGTTTAAACAATATTTCTGAAACCTCATTTTTTCCCTGTGAAGATGAGCTCATGTTTTTGAACACTTGGTGGAAAACAAACATTTTCAACCATTGCCTATGTAAGGTTGGTGTAACTACAGCCTAGTTGTCAATGCTTGTGTCTAGTCAGGTGTCTTGCTATGGGTGGACCTAGGCTGACTTGAGAACTTTTATACTGGTTTCTTACATACACTTGGTGTATGTACACATACACAGGACATACTGCAGCAGAGGGGTATAAACATGCAGGAAAAGTTCATGGTAGAGATAATTTGGCTGATTCCAAGCATTTTGTTTAGGATTAATTGCAGGAGCATTACTGTTGCTGTTAAGTGGATGTTTTAAAAAATATAAGTAGTAGACAGTTAGATCTTCAAGTCTTGAGCGGAAGACAGAAGAAATTATAATCTAGGGTCAGTTCATATATCCTGTAATGGATTGTTGAAGATATAAGACCTAGTAATATCTCAGCTGTTTAAAGTCTTGCCAGATACAGGAAACTTTCCCAAATGCAGCGAACAGATTCACAAATATTACATTAATGGCAGGTGACCTAGTAGGTGCTTGCTCATTCGTATTTTCTCCAAGCCGTAAACACATTTGGTGCCTTGACAAAACTTGGTTTTTTTCCAGTCACCAAAAAGGTTATACGTTAAAGGTTATAAAATGTTTAGTTTGAGTGCAAGGGCGCTGTGTAAATTAATCTTCTAAAAATTTGAGTGAATCGGGGAGAATTCTGACACAATAGCTGCCCATAGGGACTGGGCAGCTCGGTGAAGGCGGGATCCAATACACTGAAGGAGGCGGATGGTTACTTTTAGTTGAAAAAAGGCAAAGATATTTGGGTTTAAGCAGCTTGGTTTTTGCAAGGCTGCTGACGCAAACGGGTGAATAGTTTTTGTTGTTCTGACAGGGACACCAGCAGTTAATAAAATTTACCTTCAGCTCTTTCTGTTTGTCTTGTTTGTGTCTTCTGTGTCTGCCTCGCTGGAGAGCAGCACGTCCGAGACAGCGGTGTCTGCTCTGGGGTCCTCAGCAAAATTTTGAAACGTTCTGTTCATTTTTCTGGCCTGTTCTGCCACGGCAGCAGTAGCTGGAGATTTTCCATCAGCAGAGGATGCAGGCAGGCAGCAGGCTCATGGCTCCGGCATGTCGTGCTTTGAATCCTTTGGAGCAGCAGGCTGGGCTAACCTGTCCTGCCTAAAACATTTGTAACACAAAACAGAGCTTCAGGAGGGTCGGTGACTTTAGATTGAGGAGTTATCACTTTGCTCTGGGGGTAGGCCATCAATATGTGTTGTGAGGCAACTAGGATGAGCTATATTTCCTTCCTGCTTCTCTCATTCCTTGCAGGGACAGTGAGGCAACAGCAGAAAATAACTTGCAAATACCTTAGTAGATCCTAGTTGGGACTTGCTCTCTGCAGAGCAAGGATTTGTTTAAGACCATTTCCTCAATTCTCATCTCCTTTTTCTTCAGCCCATTTCAGTCTGCAGCAAGGAAAGTGGCGCTCTTCTTGCCAGCACCATCCCAGAGGAGAGGATAATGTAACTTTATGTTTTGGTTGGTGAAATATTTTCTCCCTCCGAAGCAGATGGTGCTGCAACCAAGTCGGTGGCAGCAGTTAACTAAACATTTTCTTCTGTGAAGCATCCTCTGTCTTCACCTTCCAGAGTGACTTCCAAGCTCCTCAGCCTATCAGAAGGCAGCACTTTCTCAGAGCTTGAGACACAGGGGATTCCTCAGCAGCGATTTTGGCTTAGCTGTGCCCTGGGCACTGTAATTTATGCCCCCTGCACTGTGACCAAGTGGGTCATCAGATTTTCAGGTAAAATCTCAGGTATTCACCATCACTCAGGTGCCTAATTGGGAGACTGGCAAGGCTGTGTTTTGAGAAGATAATTTTTAAAAGTTGCATTCCTTGAAATAACATCAATGAAGTGTAAGCGTTTGAATTGAAGGATTTTATTGATTATTTGGCTCTTGAGAAATAGGGTACTATAGGAACAATACGGAAAAAAACACATTTAACTGTTGTTTGTGCTTGATATTGGTAGCCCCCCTTTGTATTCCATCTTTGGGGGACTTGAAATGGACCCTTCTGAAGAAACAGATGGCCCCTGGGGACCATTTTTTTCCTAAGGAACTTTGTAGAAGTTAAGTCACATGGCGTGGGCTGGCTCCCACATCCCCGTTTCGCAAGGCCGGTTGCTACAGTTGGGTCTGCTGGGAAGTGCCCAGGAGCCTCCTAGGTGGCTGCTGGTCTGCACTGACCTTCACCCTTAGCTTCCCAGAGAGGAAGCTAAGAGTGAAGTGCCCTTTTTTGAGGACACTGAACATTCATTAGGTGTCTGCATTGAACAACCCCAGACCCAGCTGTTATCTTAGCTTGGAGAGTCCTTTTGATTTTATATCCTATCCTTAATTTGGGGATGAAACCTTATGGTGTGAGAGGACACAAAATCAGCATTCTGTAAATAGGATGGCTCTGTAACTAGCTGTTAATATTGCCTCTGTAGGCTGTGTTGTTGCTATGTTCCTTAAACGTCCTGCGAAGTAGCAGCTTTGGCATTTTATTGCTCTCAACTTTTTTTTTCTGTATCGGTAGCTTTTCTTGGATGATAAATGTGATATTACCCATTTTTTTGGCATTTCTTGGAGTAGCTTTGAGTCATTAATGCCTCTTGATTTTGCCCTTTAGCAGTTGGACTGCAATGTTTTAATGTGCTTGGTAATCCTATTTGTTTATGTAATTTTATATTTTGCTTCAGCAATAGCACAGTTCTAACAACTGGCTTTTTTGGTGTAAGATGGGAATTTTTCTTTTTCTTTTTTTTTTTCGTGATCCATTAAGAAGGCAATAATAAGGGTGATTGCTCAGAAGAATCCGCGCTGAGCAGATAGCTGGCTAGCAGCTTACGAACTTGCATGGAGTCTCTGAGCTTCCTCCTTTGCCTGGTGTTTTCTTTTGCCCTATGTGTTACTCTAACCACTGCAGTGCTGGAGCACCCTAGCACTCTGCCCTTGCTTCCTTACTTTGCTTTCGCACCCTGTGATGACACTCTTTCAAACCACAGGCTTGCAGTTCTACCTTTGCTGCTGTTGAAATCATTTGATGATGAGTGTTAATGTTGTAGGCAGGAAATACACCACAGGACCTAATTTGAACTAGAGCAGCTCTCTCCAAAGGTTGGAAAATACCGGGGTAAACTCCAGGATGTTATATAAGCAGGCTTAACACTTGTTAGAAGGCTGCAGAATTGTTCTGAAGGAGAGAAACGAGCAGTATATTCCCTGA
The DNA here is from genome assembly GCA_032275445.1 of Crypturellus soui. Classification (NCBI taxonomy): domain Eukaryota; kingdom Metazoa; phylum Chordata; class Aves; order Tinamiformes; family Tinamidae; genus Crypturellus; species Crypturellus soui. Next base: position 10,402,005 of record JAUBNY010000700.1, read on the forward strand.
ATGAAGTCGTAATGAAACACAGAAGTTGGAACCTGGAAGTCTTTAAGTTGCAGGGGGGCGGGCCTGTCTATTCGGGTGCTTGGGAAAGTTTCAGACTGTTTTGGGAGTGTTTATGCTGCGTTGGTTTATTAGCTGAAGTAACGCTCAGAGGAGAAGTGTTCGGGAACTGATGTTTTTGTGTGAGATCAGTAACTTCAGCAACAAATATGTGGCTTGTGGGTTTCCGAGAATTTGGCAATTCAATGAAAGCACAGTAGAGTGAGAAGAAAAGTTACTGTTCTGAGATGCACACGCACGGTCCCTTGGTGGGAAGCTCTTGCATTTTCGGTTCAGCCACTTTTGTTTTGCAATGCATGTGTTAAACTGGTGAAAGCCTATTAAAATAATTCCTAGGAGAGATTAAAGATTTGCAAGTATGTTTTACCATGTGCCAGTTGGGGAACTCGATACATATTTCAGTAGGATTTAGGCCCTAGTTCCACACACATTTCCTGCAGTGTCAGTATGAGCTCAAGTTGCCCTAAAAGTTTGTGTGTGGTGATGTGGATCAGGGAACTTGTCCAGTGACAGATCACTTCTTATGCCTTTTTCTTTATTCTTTTTCTCTCCTAGCTGGGTTCCTTCTTTGATTTAGGTCAGAGCATAAAACTGTAGGGGGGGATCAGTGACCATCCTGTGTAACCTAAAACTAAAACGAGGAAGAAAAAGCCCTGACAACAGAACCTCCCCTCTCACAAAGTGGTTCTTCCAAGGGCTTGACTTATCCAATGTAGCTGTTTGTGTAGAACAATCCGTACAATTTGACGTTAATGGGCTGGCTTATTCCTATTTCTCTCTCTGTTGGTTGGAAAAAGGGAATATATGCGGCCTTGCTTTCTGAGATGTGTCCATGTTGGCTGAGCAAATCAAAGGAGTGTTTTTCCATGACTGTCAATGTAGGACTGTTTGCCCTGCATTATCCACCCCTTTGTAGGTCTTTGCTGTAGAGCTCTCGAAACAGCTTGGCCTACAGCGCTCTGTTTTCAGCCCTAAGGAAGCAGTCAATGTGCCACGGTGCATCCTGATGAAAAACATTTGGAAATGCGCTGGATCTCTGCCCCTAACTATCCCCTGCAGTGCAGAAGGAAGGGGCAAATAAGGTCACTGAAACTTCCTTTTTTTTTGTCTCCTGCGAATGAAATATAGGAGTGCAGAGATGAGCATCGACCAAGAACTGGATGTTTAGAGAGTGCAGCCCTCGCATGAGAAATCCATGCCTCGGTCTGCAAAATTAAAATCTAAGAGGTTGGTTTGTGCCTAAATAGAGCCTATGAAGAGTTGCCAGCTTTAAAAGGTGCAGTTTAGCATTGAAGTTTGTCTTTAAATATAATTGCAAGACTAGTAATTTATATGCAACTGCAATAAAAATAAAGATGCTTATTAGTTATAAGAATGACCTTAGTTTTCTCTTGAAATGGAAATTTTAGCTATATGATCTTCTTGATTAACTGTCCTTTTGTTTCTCTTCACTTCCTTGTTTGTTAAGTTTTCCTCCCTGGATTTTCTGGTTTGAACTCTTCGTGTTGAGAAGCTATTCTATGCCATATTCATCCACCTTAGGAAGTGCGACTACTGTGTTCAGAGTTCATAAGGCCGTCTTTGGTTGATTTGATAGAGGACCTGGCCCTACACGACTGAAGGAAGGATTTCTTCAGGGTGTGTTTATGCGGTTTCCACAGAGCTTTCCTGTTGCTCTGCTCATTCCCCGCCTCTGCTCCTGCACACTGTGTGTTATTTTATCCTGTTGGTTGTGCTGGATCCTGTACAAACTCCTGTTACTGGTCAGTCTTAAAATAAAATGCAGAAAAGTGTAGCCCCCCCCAAAAACAGAGGAATAGTGTATGAAAACAAACGTGTAAATGTGTGGTTTCACAACCTAAATAGTACATAATTACATAGTATTGCATAATTGACAACTACAGTGTTCAGAAATCATGATCGATTTCCTCTGAAATCAAAAGGCTTAAAAAAACTAAAGAACCCCAGGAGATATTTTTGAAGTTCCATGTTTATTTGCCTTTTGTAATGCTTTATGGGTTTGCAGTTTTCAAATTGTTCTTTGTTGCTAAAAAGAGAAGTTTAAAAAAATCCAAAGGCCAAAAAATGGGGCGCAAATAAAACTTAAAGAAACTCAAAGGCAAATAGAAAACCCTGAGCAATTTAACACTGGGATTATTTACGAAAACTGTTGGGCAACAGTGGGAATTGCCTGTGCTGGTATTGAGATGAGCAGCTTTTTCAAATGGGAAGCCAGTAGTGAAGCATAAATTTGGTAGCACTAAATGCTGCTAGAATTGGAGTGGTCTGTAGCCCAATAGCCATTTCATTCATTCCTGTTTTCAAATCCCCAGGAAAATCCAGAAACAGCACTTACTGTCCTTGGTTTTTGTGCTGATGATTCCCCCCCCATTTTCTCAGTAGTCAGAAAACTACAGAGATAATTGTGATAGTGATACAGCAAAACCATCAAAATAACCTTATTTTCCATTAGATGGTGTCTGGATTAGTCTTGAGGAAGTATTATAAATATGACATAAAGCTAAATGCAAAATTAAAAATACCTTTCTACTTCTAGAATAATGTAAATAATTCTTAATTTGAGTTTTATAACTCTGAAGTGTCTAGAAATGAGATGTGCTAAATATCTTTCAACTAGTGTTATATGATTTAGGAGCAAAACTGGAACAAAAAGAGGAGGGAAGATAATGCAAGGGGAGTTATTTTTAATCATGCAAGTGGTGCAAAAGAAAAACTAAAACTAGGGAAATGGAAACTCAGTAACTGAAATCCCTTTAACAGTACTGTCAGGTGCCCAGTGGAACTTTTAAGTTAGTTTGTGGAACTGACATAATTAGGATATTTCAGGAAGATTTTATAAATCTGTGAATCCTGCCCTGTAATGATAGAATAGATCAGATAATTGGGTTGGAAAAGATCTGTTGCTTTATCTAGTAAATGTAAGATAAATACAGAGCTGGCTTGTTTAAAGCAAAAACTAAGTTTGTAAATGTCAAGAAAACTAAAAGTTATAGCCCCCACAGCAAATATTAAGTCATTCCCCAGTGCACTTGAGTTTTTTGTGTTGCTATATATACACTGGTAAAATCTTGAGTTAAGTGTGTTATGGTAGCTATGGGGAACTTTCAAATAAGTGCCCTGGTGCTTGCAAAACATTGAACTTATTCATTCCATGCATTTAGATACTGGTGTCAGGCACTCGGATAAAATGCTTTTGCTTGTAGTAGTTAACTGTTCAATTTGTCCAGTTTGCCAAAAATTCGATTTGTGCAAGATTTAGAAAACTTTAGATGAAAGGAGAAGTAGAAATGCTTGGTATTTGTTAATGTTTAGAATCCTTTGTACTATCAGTTGAAGTAATACATGACATGTTGCAGTCTTCAAATGTTGTAAGCCTTCAACGCTGAGGAGTCTTGACAGCTAGAGCTGGGGGTTACAGGAGGCTGGGAAGGGAATTTCAATCCATGTTGCAGATTGCATATGCAGCGTGGAGGGAGCGTGAGGAACTGGCAGCCTTGTTCTGCCTTGTGCTGGCTGCTCAAATGACGAGTACAAGCCGGGAGCACCGGTATGGGGAAGTTGAACTGGTCTTCTATAACATCTCTTTCAAGTTCCACTGTGGCTTAGAAATTATGATTTCAGAGGACAAAGCTTTCGTTGTGCTTTGAGTATCCCTGAGCACTGTCCAGTTCTGAGGAGTGCTGGATTTTCTTTTTAAATGGGAAACATTTTTTTTCCCAATTAAAACATGAACACCCGTTTTAAAACTGGGAACCTGTAATGTTAGGAGGCTTTGCCAGCACTGTATTTGCACCTCTTCAGGAAGTACATAGATGTTTTTTTCCTTTGGGCTTGCATCATCTGTCATAGTTGCAACAAAGTATCTTGGGTTGTGAATGAGCATTGCCAACAACTTGTTTTCTAGCTGAGTTAAAACTGCACTGCTGAGTTTACTCTGATGTTGCTCAGAGATGATCTGATTCAGGTTGCAGTGCTTACCTGGTGGTGGCAATCAGAAGGGAGGGATTGGATAGGAATACTTCCTAGGGTGACCATTAATAATGAGCAATGTGTTGTGCCTGGTGTTAACTGTGGCACAGGGGGTGTGTGTTGCTGCAACACGGGTGTCTGGGGACTCCTGAGTGGTGGCGGTGCCAGGACTGGAGCACAGCCCTCAGGGCTGCTCTGGGGTTTGGTGGCAGTGTTAGCAGGAATGTGTTGCACAATGCTGTCCTAGCAGCTTGTGAATAGGAAATGTGTGGTCTTGAGCGCATGGATGAAACGTGGAAATCAAGGTTATGTGACCTTCAGGAAACTTCCTTTGGCTTTTCAGATTGGCAGAGATTATTGGAAGTTATTTGTGTAGTGTGAGTCTGTAGCAGACAGTCACCACAGCTGCTCTTAGCCTCACCCCTAGTTTCAGATTTGCTTGTCATCATAGTGGCATCATTTTCATGATTCAGGGTGGCAAGCATCATATAGTGTGTGTGTGTGTGTGTATATATATATATATATGTATATATAATTAAAATCTGACCTGCAGAAGATGCAGTGTTTGCACCTGTCTGGGGGTGTCTTTCAGGGCACAGACCTGTCCTGGGCTGGAGCAAACTGAGGTTGGCTGTGCCTGGCCCTGCTTCATCTGCATGCACCCTGTGGTGCTCCAGATTGGTTCCCCTTTTTCCTTTTCAGGCATTTACTTCTGAGGAGTAAACATGCAGCTTGCCCCCCTGCCCTGGGTACTGCAGCCTCTCCATTTGTTTTTGCTGTTCCTCTGGAAGCAGCCGGATGGTGCCTTGTAAGTGTCATTCTTAGGTGAAAAGGGGTGATGAAAGGGTTAAAGGTGGAACTGGTGAGGCATTATGCAAGTTAAGTAAAAAGGAAGTGCATTACAAAATGCTGAGCTCAGTAGCCTGGCTTCCAGCCAAGCCTTTGCTTTCCTCACTACAGCTGAGGGCTTTCTAAGCTTCCCAACAGTGGGTTTGTCTGCACTGTTCAGGAATGCTACCTCTGTTGCCAGCAGACGTCAGCGCAGGCGGTTCAGCCGAGGGCCAGGCGGGATGACAGCGCTAGGGGGGGCTGCCGCTGCTGACATAGGTGGCTGCGGGCCTCGTGTGCTCAGTGTCGTCGTCCTCCGCAGAGATCTTGCCCCTCCCCGCCTCAGCTCTGCGCCCTCTTACTGGGCCTGTGCATGGAGGGCGAAGCGGCAGCACAACTGGAGTGGTTAATAGCACCGCCCACCCCCACTGCCTGGCCTGTGCTTCCATCTTCCCTCCTCAGGGCTTCAGAGGGTGGAGTGGGGAGGTGAGGGGGCGACTACTGCCTGCCTCCCATTCCTGATGTGTCGTGCTCGCAGGATCTGCGCTACCACAGGTCCTGCTTTAGGCAGGCATTTCTAGCATGGAAAGGTGCAAAGTTTCCTGCTCATAATGAATAAAAACAGCTGTTTTTTGGATTTGACTGTTTCCTGGATTATGTTCTCTTCATCTCTGTAGTGCAGATTTATAGTTTTGGATATTAGAAGAACAATATAAAATGTTTGTATCAGAATGGATCCGACGTACTAAGAGTTTTAGGATGGAGAAGGGGAGACAAAAGAAACCAAGGAAAGCTGTGTGCTTTCTGTTCTTCCGCCTCCCATCCTGTGGGGATGTGGGTGGCATTGGTGTAGTTTACCTGTCCATAATAATAAAGAAGATGAATGAGAGAGCAGTCAGCAGAATGGAGAGAACAAATTTTGAAACTAATAAAAGGAAGAACTTGTTTGTGCAAGGCAGGACTAGTCCATAAAATTCATTGTCAGAGGGTATTGGGGCCAAGTTTTAAGCAGAGCTAAAAAAAAAGACCAGATATACTAGTATGGAAAACATCTTTAAAAATTCGTGTTTCAGATACAGCCTAGTCAGTGGTGGGGCTTTAAGAGGCAGAAGAGATTAATTTTTTTCTATACCACTGTGGTGAGGTATGAGTGTGGGCGAGCCATGCTGCTTCTGTTTGTGTGTTGCTTTCTCTTCTGACCTTTTCCTTTCTGGTCTGTTGGAGAGTATTATTAAATTTTGTGACTGCTACTGGGCAGCGCATACCACAGTGGTGCCTCAAGGTTTCTCTGGGGCATCCAGTAACTTGACCTGGCTGAAGAGCAGGACAAAGAAGCAGGAGACTGAGCGGAGCCATGAGTTGAGGGGGACAAAAGAACATCGGGGACAAAAGAACATCTGTCAAGAGTTGAGGGCCTTTACAAATAGGGGAAATAGGGCATTTCCCCCACATTCTTCAGCAAGGGGGACAAAGGAGTCAGGTGACCTTAGGTGTGAACAGGAGGAGGGAGGCAGATTTTGGTGTAGGCGGGCCCGGAGGGCCGGGAAGGCTGTAACTCCTGAGTCCCTTGGCCAATGGGGAAAAGGAGAGGGCGTCCCATGTCGGGAAATTAGGATAAAAGGGGGGGCTGCGTCCCTCAGCAATTTGAGAGACCCCACAGGGATATGCCCGGTGGACTCTTCCCTTATTCGAATAAAGTTTTAGGTCTCCTCTGTCTCCTTTTTGGACATTCACTTCTGGACAGCGAGATTTTCCGCACAA
>JAUBNY010000700.1:10419921-10437700 GCA_032275445.1 Crypturellus soui
TTCTCTTTCTCTTTCTCTTTCTCTTTCTCTTTCTCTTTCTCTTTCTCTTTCTCTTTCTCTTTCTCTTTCTCTTTCTTAGCATTAGCAATTCAGAGAACAGAAGCAAATAGCCGTTTTTAAAATTCATGTCCTCAAATGTTAATTTGATGCTTTGAGGCATAAATGACCTTTCTAACCAGCCCAAACTTGTCAAACAAAGGAACGATAGAAACAAGCTGCTTTGTTCTAATACAACAGGCTGCTTTTCAGGGAGAATTTCAAAACAATTCTGCCTCCCTCTTCTCAACAACATTAAATTAAACTTTGGCCTGTGCTGCATTTGAATTTAGATGCATGTGCATCAGATGGTGATGGAATCTAGACAACCTGTGCAGATGGAGCCATAGACTTGGGCTCTTGCAGCCCAGGGCAAATGCCTGATGTTTCCAGCCATGGCTACCCTCAGAAACACAAGGCAGAATTAAAAGGAGATTTGTTCCTGTCTCAAACTGTGGTGGAGGAAGAAAGCATATATATGCTATACAATCTGGGAAAACGCTCTGTGCATCAGTGCCAACTCTGTGTCATTGTAAGATTTACCAGATAAAAGAAATATGTAACAGGTTGGGGTGGAAGACACAAGCGTAAATAAAAAATGAATATATTCTATCTCTTTCAAGAAAGAAATTAAAATGAATTTGTTACTCGAATATCCTTCTTTCCTGCCAGCTTTACTTGTAGAAATCAGAAAATAAGCTCTTGTATGTGAGATGTGTTTTTGAACACACAATGCAGTAACCTTCTCTTCTGGAAGATAAGAGTATATTCTGGAGGCAAGGAGTAGTAACTTGATACTGTGGCTTTTGTATCTTGCAGTTTTTTTGAGTTGTTGGGCAGTATCTTAAAAATTCCCAAATCATGTTTTTACTGTTCATTAATATTTGATTAACTGAATTTTTAATATTATACTTTATTTTAAAGATACAATATGGGGTACGTTATGGAAATACTTGCAGCAAGCTGATGTGGTGATCTCTGCTTTTCTCTTTTTTTTCTAAAAGTTGGTTCACATGGTAAAACCTCCAGTGCTTATTTTTCTCATAATTGAGACTTTGTTTATTCATGAAGATATTTTATACTGACCTTTTGACTTCCACATTTATTGCATGATTTTCAAACATAATTTTTTTTTTAGTTGTTTATGAATCAGAAGTATTTAATTTCATTTTAAAGCTTTCTTTTCTTTTGATCACTGTTTTATTTGATCAAAACTCTTATTATGTTCTACCAAAGAGAAACCGTCTCCTTAAATCTTAGCTAAAGCCCTCCTGTCTGCTTAGACTTGAACTTGGCCAAATGTTCTACCGGTGTCAGTTGTGGTATACCAGGACATGTGACTGGCTCCAAGGACGGGAGAAACAAATGTAAAAACTTAATTACTGCTTCCAAGAATGCTGAACTCTCTCAGAAACATCAACATGTGAACAAACTGTAGCATACAAAATTCTGCTTTCTGCATGAGAACAAAGAGACCCTTCTTGTCTCCTACAGTGTCTGCAAAATCTGTCTGTGGAGCTGTTCTGGTCTGCAAGGTGCTTTATCAGTCTGGAAGCTTCATTCAGATCCAGGAACTAGCTGTGACTGCTGCAAGGAATCCATATGCACATACCAAACTTGTACCAAGTTGCTGGTGTAAAACTTGGGCCAACAGCATGTAGCTCAACATAGTCACATAAGTATGAACTACACTTGTCAATTATCCCATAGCTTATTAAGTTCGCAGTTGATTCTGGTAGTTGATCCAAATTGCTGTCAGACTGTATTTCATTACCCACAAACACATGTGCTTTTGCCTTAAATTGCTGCAACTAGTTTCAAACCTAGTTGTGCATATTTTAAGCAACTGTTAGGTTCTTTTATATTTGGTTACTGGGCTACTGAAATGAATAGGGAGCTGGATAGAGCTTTAGATGAAATTTAAACACCACAAAACTTTTTAAAAAATAGCCGATTGTAATTACATTAGCACTGGCCCTTATCCAGTCAAGGATGTCTGCCCTCTGAGGCCGTGAACCTTTTTTTTAATCATCAGAATTCTTCCGTGTGCTGGATACCTGTAGGATATCGAAGGAATGAGCTGCTGAAAATGCTTCTTCACCTGTTTGGCCTTGAGAGTGTTTTGTGCTGCCATGACAACTTGGTCACAAAGAGCCTTGGGCTTGTGGTTTCCAGCTCTGATTAATACAATGAGCTGTAATTAGGAATAGGAAAAACCCCCACAGGCTTTTTTCCAATTTAAATATTCCCACTGCTCCCAAGACTTCCCCAGTTTTCATTGTGCATTGTTTCAGACTAGTCATAATTGAAATATTTATTTTGTTTTGTGTGGCCTGGATGTTGGGAAGAATCACTGGAAATTATCAGGGCTTTTAGCCTCAGAATAGCTCTGTACTGGGGTCTCTGGGAGAGATTTGTATAATTTGTCAGGAACCCTAAGTACAACTTGGAGCACTAGTATTACAACATTTCTACCTTCATAGCACCAGTACTCATCCAGCAGGGAATTATGTGTAATACAAGCAGGCGACCTGTTTAGCTCTTGACAAATTCTCCAGTTGCTGTTACTTTGCTCTCGTGTCAGTATAGATGGGAAGCAAGTTGGTCAAGAACATTAAAAAGAACATTAAGGCACCAAAATAGGAAAGAAAACAAAACATATAAAACTGCAAAACTATCATTTTTCTAGGTACAATGATGACTGATTTGATAAAACATTTTTACTGTGTTTTTTTTTTTTTTTTTCTTTTAATGTGAATTGTAACTTAACCAAATGGTACTGCTTAAAATTTTTGACTACAGCTGCTGCAGAAATGTGTGCACAGCTACTGTTTTGGTAAACAAAGCCTAGTTACCAGATGGCAGTAATATTTAAAAAGTTGAGCGGTATGGTTTGGGAAGCATCCAACTGGAATACGCCGTGCTTTGCCTAGGTACCTTAGATTTAGTACACACTGGAAGACTTTAAATGTGTTATCACTGCAGTGGCTTGAAAGAACAAATAGACTATTATGTAGAATACAAATAATGCTTATTAAGCTTGCAGTTGATTCTTTCTGATAGATGATCCAAATTGCTGTCAGACTGTATTTACTTACACATAAACAGATGTGCTCCTGCTCTAAATCAGGGTAACTCTTCCCAACCTAGTTATGCATATTTTAAACAACTGTTAAATACTGCGTTTCACATAATTTCTGGCTTCATGAAAACTTAATTTTTATAATAGGCCCTTTCCTCACCCTGACTCCATCCCATCCTTCCTCAGATGGTGAATCCTGGTGCGTCTGCTCGGCTGCTGTCGGCAGCAGACCTGCGGCCGAGGGAGGAGGAGGGTAGCTGATCTGCAGACAGCAGCAGTCTGGAGCGCGCTGCTCATTTTTGTCTCTCTTTAGCCTGTCAGGTAGTTGTTTCTCATGGTACATTGCAACAATCAGCTTAGTTTTGATGTGCGGAGAGTCTGTGAAACATCTGAAGCAAACGAGTTGCCGTCTCAGCTGGCTGTTCCTCCTGAACAGGTCTTCCTCGGTCCGGATGCTGCTCACAGCTCAGGCTGCTCCGTTGCGGCATCTCCTCCCCTTTCTCCTCCGCTTCACCCGCCTCCTGCAACCTGGCCCTCGCAGTGCCCGTTTTCCCTCGCAGCATTTGGATGGAAGCTTGTGTTTCGTCACGCGGCTGCAGCAGGAGGCACGCTTTGGCGGCCACCATCCCGTGGCTCCTGCGCGGGCGGTGGCGGCGGCCCGCGCCATGAGTGCATCCCGTATGGTTGGAGCTTGCAGCCCAAAACCCATAATATGGGGAGAAATGCGGCTCCCCCAACACACGCATCATCACCAGCCCCTTCTGCGGGTTAGGAGCGTAAATAACGCTCTGTAGCGAGCGCCTCAGTGCTTGGCAGCTGCCCGTGGTGTTTTTGAGGGTCGTTCCCGGCCCTTGGATGTGGTTGTGCAGTGGATCAGTGGCGCGCGACTCTCCAAGGGCTGCACTGAGTTGCTTCCTCACAGCAAGGCCTTCGGGGTCCTGGGAGGGGGGACTTCATTAGGGGATTGGAGACATAGGTACTTAGGAGGTTGTTGTCAGTTTCTTTCTGTTCATTGCCCTTAAACAGCACCAAGCAGGGATGTCTTCCAACTTGGAAGAAAGAAGATTTCTTTTTGGAGACTACCAGGCTCTGAATCCACGCCAATCCTGTCATCTTTTTATTGCATTTTTTTTTCCTTTTGTTTAGCAGTATAATTAAGAAAAAAAAAAGTGTATTTTCTGTATGTTTTACTTCTGAATGCAGAATTAGCTCTTCAAAGAATAAATACAAGTGGTAGTTATTTTGATCTGGTCAGAATCTAGAAACTGTTTAAAGTAATTGCTCCTTCTCCTGTGCCCTTGCAGCAATGCTACTAGTGCTACCAGTGTCCTCAGAAAAACTTTGCATGTTTGGCTATAAAAACTAAATCCTATAAAATTTTCCTGTCTGAATGTGGTAAATGGTAAGTTTTCAGGGGACAAATAGGCTAAAAACAAGATCCTTGAAACTCAATTAAAATAGAAAGAATTCTTGTGGCTTTTTGGAGAAAATATTAGGGTTACTTCTCTTATTATCTGGGAAAACTTTTTTTTTTCTCTTGCTTTTTTTTCAGAAAGAAGCATTATCATGCTTTAATAAGCAGTTTTCTTCATCTTTTGTTCTTCACAGTCTAGAAGGTTTGGGATTTGCATTGCCCTCTCATGCAAAAAGCAAACATCACCTTTTAAAGCAAAATGTTTGAACTGTGGCATCCCTACCCTTAAAAAGAAAATAAATGCTTTTTTCTTTTTTTATCTGGAGCTGTTTTTATTTCTGGCAGGAATATGTTTCAAGTCTACTAAATTTCCAAGACCTGAATGTAGCAGTCCCATTTTCTACTTCATGAATTTTACACAGATGATGAATAAAAAAAAAAAAAAAAGAGTTAACCTTTTTCAGGGGAGACTTTGATTCAGCTTCATGATTTGGGTACTGGGGCACGTTCTCTGCACAGGGACTGGCAGTGATGGTTCTTGTTAAACCTGCCCGTGATGGAAAGAAGAATCAGATTCTGCTCCCATCCTGGCGTGCTTCGTACGGGCAGCGGCTCCAGCCAAGCCTCCTCTGCGTTGCAGATTTCAGTAGCTGTGTCTGGCCTTCTTCACAGATTGGGTCACCTTGCTCCAGTGTTTTCTCTAGGCAAGTCAGTGTCCTCATCACTGGAGGAGGTTTTTGTTTGACTATCTCACTGCTTCAAAAATAAAGACCTTGTATAGCCCAGTAGCAGCACAAAAGAGGATTAAGATATCCTTATTTTTCCTTGGTAGAATGCCTTAACCAGACCCAAGGTGGGAGGGTAACTGATAATTTTCCTGTTGTTCTTGCTTCACAGATAGTGCCTGTGTGTGTGTGTGTGGGTGGTGGTGAGTGTTTCCTTTTAGGAGCTCTCCCTGGTGCAGCCCTCTCAGTGCCTGCAGACTGTGCTGTACGACAGGCAGCAGCTTATTTCCGCGTGCTGCTTTCTGCAGGCTGTCAGTGCAGCTCCTGCTTTACCTCGGCTTCAGTGCAGCCGTCGGGTTGCACATCGGAGCAACACACACATGTGCTTTGGAAAGGGAAAGGCCCAATCCACTGGAATCTCTTGGGTCTTCAGGAATGAGGCTTGTCTACAGCACATATAGAGAAAGGGAGGGATAGGATAGCCTTGGGCATCCTTTTGTATCAAAACAGAGGGCTGTTTGACTGTCACATGCTGATACCAGATAAGACGAGCCTGGATGGAAGATCTGCCTGTCCAACAAGTGGTGGCTCTGTTTTGGGTGTCTCCTATTTATTTGCAGTTTGGGACAAGAGGAATGCAGCAGTTGAAATTTTATTTGTAGTATCTTCAAGTAGCCTGTGGGGTACTTTCCTGTTGCCATAGTCCCCAAGTCTTTACATCAAAATTATCTGAAAACCAACTGGAGAGCAAATGCCTGCATGGACAGTTGGAACTTTAGCTTAGATAAAGCTTTTTTTTTTTTTTTTTTTTTTTTTAAAGCAAAGCATAGTTGGAATCTTCTGCCTTACATCACATTGGCCCTCCAACAGAGAGCAGATTAGCAGATTATCGCTTGCTCCAAAGCAAGTTTAAATGAGGGCATTGCTTTAGTAATGCAGAGTAGATTGATTACGCTGACTTGGGCTGCTTTGTAGGCAGGCGATTAAGGGCCAAATCTGCAGTGGGAACCATATATAACAATGCTCCAACCAGGTGACCAATCATTTCGTCACCTGGATTAAACATATTAATAATTTGATTTTCCTACCTTAAAAAAACAGTTGGCTTTCCAGTGTAAAACTGATTAGTGACACTGCCTTAAAAAAGGACATTTGCTTTAGGGGCATATTGAGGTCTTCCCTGAAAGATATAAAACATTTTATGTGCAGTGGTTCAGGATAAGTCTCCCAAAACCACGTTTCTCTGGTTTAAAACTCCTCTTTCCTTCTAGTTATTTACCATTGAGAATAAAATGATAGATAAAAGAATAATAGACTTTAATATATTGAGTTTAATAGAGAAATTCTGTTGCAAAGATTCCTGCTCTAAGTATCGATATTTGCAGCGCCAAGAATGGAAGATCTCCCACCGGTTGTTGAGCTACGATTCCCTTTCTGCTTCCCTGCATCCCACAAAAATACACTCGGGAGTGAGACCCAGGATATAAATGGAATTACATCAGTAGTTGCTGGCCAGAAGCTTGTCACATTTGGTTATCTCACCTTGAGTCACTTTTTTTTGGGTGTTGAATAGTCCACAAGCACATTTGGAAATGTTACAAAGAACACTAGGGAGAAGGCCTAGTAAAACATACAGTGTTTTTCAAAGGGAATAATGCTACTTAAGAGTACGTAATATCTGAACAAACAGGCAATGAACAGCATATAATTCTGCACATTATGGAGCAGCATTAAATATACATATTAGTAAGGAAGCAGATGCTGTAGTTCGGAAATTGCTGTGTAAAGTAACAGTCTTTCGCAGCAGGGTGCTGCTCTATGTGAGACTCCTTCACGTGTAATGAATAGCTAATTTCGGCTCTATAGTCCACGAGAGACCAAAGGGGAGTGGGGAGGGCGAGAGCCTTCCAGCAACCAGGCCCAGCAGGATGTGCCGAGATGCGCTTTTAATGGAGCAACATTTCAGAGCTCTTGGGGGTAAATTCATAAAGAGGGCTGCTCATCTGTTACTTTGTATTCAAACCGAGAAATTATTACTGCAAACGGACAAGCAGGCACATGACAGGCACGCTTACAGTGAGTCGAAGGTGATGGGTTTCTGTGCCCGTTCTGACTTGATGGATCCCTTTTGTTTTGTTATCTTTTTTTTTTTTATGCAGCCAAAAAGGTGAAATAAAAGCACACAAAAAGCATCTGCAAGAACTGGCACTGAAAAGGTGTTTTCTCTCAGCCCTCTTTCAGAGCCTGTGAGGGCGTCTATTGATCCAATTAATTTAAGTCACAGATTGGAAGATGCAGCTAGCAACCAAATCTGACACCCATGCATCTCATGGGCGTTCCCTTGCTCAAGGTGAGAAATAAGGTTTCCTTGATGAGTAAGCAGAGGTCAAAAAGCTTTGGGTGCTCCAGGCTTATTCCTGCTGCTTTCTAAGAGTTTTGAAAACAGCTAGTCTAATGTTCAAATATTTGTGTAGGAAAGTGACTGCATTTTACTTTAAAACGGCATTTTTTTTGCTCATTAGGAGTAAACTAGAATCTGAGCTTCTAAGAGTTGCTTGGAGAGGAAAAGAAGGGTGCAGACATCAGATGGACATCTGTCACAGCTCTGATCCAGAGACTTAGACATGAGAGAGGAAAGGTACAATTTTAAGGAAATGGTTGATCATGTTTGCAGATCCGGATATCTGTCTCACTCCTTATCAGAGGAGGAAACCTCCTGTTTGCTTAAGTAAACAGGAAAAACTGGATGTAGGGAGTAGTAATCCTTGCTGCATAGTCTAATCTACCTTGCTATAGTGAATGGTCTATTTAAACCCTATCAATAGATTAAAATAATAATAATAATAATCCTAGAGTAATCAACCTTTTGGAAGCATAATGCTGGTTAAGCAGCTCCTTTCCTTGCACGTTGACCGAAGAAGATAGGAAGTTGATTTAGGGGCAGGGAGTTGTTTTGATGTGGAAAATGGGCAACTGTGGTAGCGTTCTCAACTGCTTCCTTGGAGTCGCTCTGCCCAAGTGAGACAGCAGTTTAGACATGTGAAGAATATTAGCAGGGGTGTTGTAGAGTGCAAGACTGATGGTGCCTTTTCTAGATATTTCAAATTTCTTTTGAACCATTTAAAATATGAAGTGAAGAGCGGACTTTCGTTTTCGCTTTGAAATGCTTCTACTGGTTTTGATGAAAGCTGAGAGTGCTCTCTGAGAGTGGCAGTGTAAAAAGTTAAATGCCCAGTGTTCAGTTTAGTGATCTTCAGCCTCATAATAGAGACTAGATATAGAATTGAACTCTGTTCGGTCTCTGCCTTTCTCACTGCAATATAGAGAATTACTTGAAATACTAGCAAATCTCTCAATCTGAGTATCTTGAACAATGCTTAAAAACTAATTAACAAGCAGTCTTCTCTCAATCTTGTAAGCGCACTATGAGAAAATGTTAGGCAAGTGATGGTGTAATGTAATTCCTGTACCTTAAGGAGCTCTGTATTAATTTAATCTGACTCAGAAAACAAGTTTTAACCAACAGTGACAATATCAACAAAGGTGATGATAGTCGAATGGTTCCCATTTAGCTTTCCTCCAAGAGGAGGGATGTCTCTATTCCCTTTCCCTGTGTTTCAAAGATCATATAAAATCTGCAGAGGTGTTTTTCCTTTAAAAACTTGTGTCCGTGCTTCCTCCTCTCTAGTTCTTTTTAAGGTAGGCTATGATGAAAGATAAGAGAATGTACAAGAGAACCTCTTCCTCTAGCAACAGATGGACCTGTAGACCCAAGACCTGGACCATATTGATACAGGAGATTAGTGCTAGTTACAAGATCTATGTAGTGTGAGATAAGTAAAAGAGACAAACAGTGTTGACTCACCAAATTAGTCAACTTAGTCTTGTGGGTAGGGTTTCATGTTCATGAAGCCTAACCCTTGACTGTTTTAGTACATAATCAAAGCTAACAAAATGAAGTCTTAACCACATTCCCACAAGTACGACACGTAACAATTTACCATGAAGGCTAATAGCTGTAAAATAGGTAGATTATCAAAAGCCAAAACCCAAAAAATAAATGGCAAAGGAATACAAGAGTCTAAAAAAGAAGGAAAATCTTTCTGGTATGAAGATGAGTTATTCACCACTGCGTAGACGACCGATCTTGCCGACCTGCTGCCAGCTGCAGACCTGCCAGCCCCAGGTTTGTGCTCTGCCTCCTTGCCAGGGTGTCTCTCTGCAGCAGATAACGTGGAATCTTGGACTAAACAATCTTCAGGGGTCCCTTCCAACCACAATTGTTCTGTGATTCTTTGAAATAAATGGTGGTGATTTTGCAACTGTTTCTGTGTCCTTGTCAAGGGATAGTTGTGAGGTGTTTCTTGGCTTTTCAGTGAAAGATGTACATAAAAGTGTTACCAGGGTGCTTTTTGTTGGGGTCCCCAGACTACTAATTCATATACTGTAAAACCTGGTCTGGAGACATAACCACAGTGTGCTGAACTCCAGTAACTGGAAAAGTGGATAAAAATGTAAATGAAAAAATAGATGATGTTTAGTTGCAGTACATGTGCACTTGATAGTAAAGTTCTGTCTTTTTGCTATTCCCCCTCCTAACTTCTCAAACTAATTCACAGTCTTTCTCTGTGTTGTTGTCTGAGAAATTTTTATTTTTTGGATAAGGCACTGCTTTAAAAAAGTATTTTAAAAAGAACACCCATAATGCGCTTTATTTTTCAACACTAATAGAGACTTGGAGAGCATGTTAAGATGCTAAAATATTGTCTAGAATATGATTAACTGTGGAAGTATCTATGGTTTGTTAAACTTTGGAGTGCTGTAGGGTAGAAGTAAATATCCCAAGGAATTCCCTGGCTCTGGTGCCTGAGAGCAGTGTGCTTTGCTCATTCAATAGCAATTAATGTGTGACTGTAGAGGAAGGGAGGGGCTCCTAAATCACCTCTATAATAAAAGTGCATACTAATCTTATCGACGCTGTGTGAGGAGCAGGTCTTGTACTCCGAAGGCGCTGCTGGGGTTCCATGCAGCCAGCGGGAGGACCCACGTCATCGCGCTCCTATGTGAGGGCTGCCTGTCCTTGGGGCATCCACAGGGCAGAGAGGCCAAAGGATTGGGGCTGGGTAAGCGTACGTGATGTGCAGTTGAACTAACGGGTATTTTTCTGTTGCAAATACAAAACGGTTTACAAATGATGCACATGATGCTCTGAATTTTCAGCCCCTTTGGAAAAAATATTTTCTCCTGCAAAGCCTATTCCCACGTCTGCTTTTGTGTCTGCATGGTGGAGTAAGCGTGTGGCAGGTCATACCAGCCTAATTGGAGGATGGGGTGCACTAGTCACTCTTCTAACTTGATTCCATGGAAAAATAATCTGAGTGCTGTGCTGTGACTTAGTTTCTGGCCTAGCAAAAGTAGGAAAAGCTGTGAGCAGCAAGAACCTGTTTCCTACAATGTGCCCGCTTGTTGCCATTGTGCGGGTCCAGGCTGTGTGCCAGTGTCATCAAGGACATTCTGAGTTATGATACAGGTGACCTTTGCATGCACCCTTTTTTTTCCCCCCTTTCTTTCTCTCTTCACTTGTATTTTTGTTCCAGTAGTTCCCCAAGATGCCAGTGAGGATTTGGGTCCGCAGCGTGCCCAGCAGTGTGCAGCTGGAGCAGGAGCGATGCTTTCCCCTAAAGCCAGCTCAGCTTGGCTGCGCGAGGGTGACTCATCTGCCATGCTGCTGGTTTTATAGACTTTCGGCCTGGAACTCTTTCAACACGATGGTTTTGGTGGCCTTTTCTGTGCTGCTTTGTCAGGAAATACTACGTCGTACTTCATTATTTTTGCTGGAATCCCTTGTAATGTGCTGGTGACCACAGGAAGTTACTGAAAACATTTGTACTATGAAATCTGCAGCCCAGACTGAACCTCTCCTAAAGTCCTACATGACGACTGTGCTTTTTCGCTTAAAACTGTCTTTCCTCCTTTTTCATCCGTTTTGATTATTAATAAACAGGAATTAATCCAGCTGCAGTAATATGCTATATACAAATGCTTGTTTAAATAAAATAATTTTGTAAATATGCAAGTTAGAATGAGAATGTAGCCCTAAGGATCCCAGACTTTCTGGCAATCTGAATGCTATTTTTCATTTGTTATAAATGCACCATTGATCTCTCTCTTTTCTTTCTTTTTTTAAACAAAAGAGAATGATTTACTGCACTACTAGCAAGGGAATGGGAGTGGCAGTTTCCTCTTTTAGGCCAAATGTAGCATTTCCTGATGAAGGTCAGTATAGCAGGTTCAGGATTGTATTGGCTTGTACTTTTCCATGGTTTTAACTGGAGCTCGTTGGGTGCAGTCTTACATTGCTTTCCCAGTTAAATGGTTTCTGTTGTTGGAATGGCCTGAATACCTTTTACTGCAGGATGCCTGTGCTTCAGATATCCTGTACTAGATTTTGCTGAACTTTGAGTATCCTCATGGATACCAGACATGCTTTTTCAGGAAGTAGTCATTTTCTAATCACTTTTAAAATCTCTTCTGAGGTTTATATCAGTGATTACTGTGTTTCCTTTTTCAAGTTTGATCTGCTTCCCACTAAATATAGTTGGAATTTGATCAAGTCTTATCAGGAGGATGAAAGGCCTTTTTTTTTTGTGATTAAGCAGTGCTGTGTGTCCAGCAAGGTGTAATTTTTAAAGCATTTTCCTTCTTGGCCTTCCTTTCAGCCATGTCTTCTCATGAAACTGCATGCTATTCTGTAGAACACATTAATTCAATTCGCTTTGTCTTTGAAAAACCATGTAGAAAGTTGCTCGTCAATTTAGATTTTGAGCTTTAAGGAATAGCTGCTAAATGATGGTTTTAATTTTAAGACTTAATGCTGTTAATCATTGTCATTTTGTAAAAATCAAGGAGTGATTTTTACAGTGGCACTGTACAAATTACATTGAAGATGAACTCTAAATCCTGATAGTAAAATTGTGTTGATACAGCCTGTATGCCATAATCAAAAGAAATGTGGTGACAGAAAACATGAATAAAATAAGTGCTGATATAGGGAGAGATAAAGAGTGGGAAAGCAAGTGAAAAGTACGTGCTTGAGCCAAGCCAAGGTGAAGAGAGCAGAGATGAGGTTGGACTGGTAGAGGGAGTTTGCAAAGCAAATTCAGTTAAACCTGGCATCTTCCCCTCTCCCCTCCCTTCAAAACAAGCAGATCTTGTTGAAGTTTTTCTTCAGTTACAGATGAATTAATTTCTTTTATTTCCTTTTCGTGAAGGAGAAATGGTTCTTAGATGAGGGTAAACTGTAAAGTGTAGGCACATAATATGGAAAATTTCTCCTCTTAGCAGTAGGAATGTAAATAGCGACTCTAAAAAATGATCATATTATATTTGTTTGACAGGCAAGGCATCTTCTAAGTTTCTTAAAACAACTGGTGGTCTCTAAATATTTACTTTCATGAATGTAAGAGCAACCTATTTCTTGTTCTATTGCTTTAAGGCTATTTTATTGAAAGCAGGAGGTTTAATCTGAGTTTGTTTGGCTTTGTTGCTCCTCATTTGCAGTCAGTTTCCCATTTGTGATATTTATACTTGTGCTGTAGCAACCAAACATAATTTCTCTCTGCAAATTGTCGGGATGTGAAAACTAAGTGGCAGTAAAAGCCAAAATGGCACCACCTTGGGAGATACCCTGGGCTCTTGGGATGAATCTCTGCTTCCTGCAGGAGGGATGCCAGCTTCTGCCCACTGTAGTAGAGCAAAGTCCTCCTCAAAAGCTAGCAGAAAATGTCTTCACTGTGATCCTCTGAAGACTGGTAGTGTTCAGCCCTTGTTCCTGGGATCCCAAAGCGTATTCCCGGGATGGAGATCCTTGCAGACTGTTTGCACATCCTGCTGTCTCAATCTGTTCCCTTTGCAAAACAACCGGGCCCGCTAAGCTCAACGGCTTGATCCTAGTTTGCTTTGTTTCCCCAAACTGCGTGGGCTTATGGTGAAGGGGAGGGCAGGTTTGCTTAGCAAAATTTAACTGAAGATTGCTAGCTTGTCTTAGCCCTTTGTTTCCAGCTTTTGTTATGATCAAATTTAAACTTGAGCCTAATGCTTTCCCTGTATTTATACTGCATTACAACTCACCCATAAACATTTACGTGCATATTAGCTGGTGAAACTAGCTGGCCTGGTTAGTTGAAAGCTCAATTATTTTGGAGTAGTTCCACCACTAGCAGCTTTCTCGAGCATAATTATCTTTTTTTTTTTTTTTTTTTGCCTTGTTCTTCCTTCTGAATTTACTTGCAGTTTCTCTTTGGTGCTGGTAGCAGTTTTGATGGCTCCCAGTGCACATGTCTGCTATTGCAGCGCCGTTCCAGGCAGCTGCCCCCAGCTCAGATATAGTCCATTACGTCCCCCTCCAAGGTTTGAGGCTGACCATATTCCATGTGTTGTAAATCACAATTTATGTTAATTTGCACACATTCTGTGAAGCTTGTGATTTCCTGGGCATCCTTAATTTCTAATACCCGTCCCATGTTCTCTGAGGAGGTGGTGTTTTATTAGAAAAACTGTAGAATGTTTTGATGATCTTCGGTCTGCTCATATCTTGCAGCAAACTGTACCTTTCATCAGCTTTAGAGTTTCCAGGGTCACACCTGAGAGTTTGAGGTTTGCTCTCTTTTGCTCTCATACTGAGAAAGGATGTTCAACTCTTAGTGGAGAGAAGCATTTTTTGTTTTCATCTGATATCCTTTTTAAAACAGGCTTTATGTAACTTTTATGTAATGTGGTGTGGTGGCTTGCAGCCTCTGCTTGCTGCCTGCCTTTATCCAAAAGACGTCTGTCAGCATTCACGCTTCTGTGGAGCATCCTGCACCATTCTGAACTTCTAACTGAAGAGACGTTTACTGCTTCTGCTCTGCTTGTGCTCCGTGGGCCCTCAGCATCATTTCTCATGGGGTCCTAGACATAGGTAGAGCATCGCTGAGCTAGAGTTCTGCTACTGCGGTCAAGAAGCCACTTTTTTATTTTTTTAGGTATCCTTTACCTATACCAAGATATACCAGATTTTGCTCTACTGGCTAAGCTGGTACTTGCAACCGCTGAAACGGGCTAGATTGTATCTGTATTAAATGGCCGGAGTGCAGAATCCTCTCAGGTTTTTGCAGAGGTGTGATCTGAGCATGAGCGCCGTGCGGGTGGGAACATCATTCTGTAGCACATTCCTTGCTTCATACAGGTAGGTTGGAAGTTGCGTAGCTGGAGAGATAGGAGCAAAACTTTCCTTTCCTCTTTCCTTGGGGACAGGAGAGGTAGATGCATCCCATGCACAGTCACACAGGGGCGCTGCTTGGGCCACGCGGGTCACGGGCGGCAGCGATGCTGTGTGGAGGCGTCACTGGCTCTGCTCTGGGCCCGACGAAGGCCCTTGGCAGATGCGGTCAGCTCTGCAGCTCCTGGGCTGCTGAAGAAAGTCCTGGGCCCGGCCACAGCGAGCGGGGCCGCGCGGCCGCTGCGGAGCTGCTTGCTCGAGGTGGCCGCGCTCTCCCCGCGGGAGCTCTGCTGCCTCCTCTGTGCACACGCTGCCTGCAGAAAACATCTGATGTGCCGCCTGCATTAGCTGTTCTTTCTTCCACTCCTTATTACCTTTTGTGCCAACATGTTTAAGGTACTATAGGTAGGTGTGTTTCATTTTAAATCACTGTTTTCTCTGGTTTATAAATAGGTTCTTAGCGTTAGCTCGGGGCTGAGTGGTGGCATGCAAAGTTTTGACTTAAAAATAATATCCAAGTGTATTGTTGATTTGTTCTTAAGAGTGTTCCAAAGTTCAGACAGGATTGAATTTAGGATGCTACTTTGCCACCTGAAAGGAAAACCACTTCTTAAAAAGTGAAAATTTAAATGAGGTAAACATGGTTAAGCCTTTGCTTGTCTTGGGAAAAAAAAATGCAACCACCAATCTGAGTTATGAAAAAATAGCTAATGGGCACAGTTGGGAACTACTTTCCATAAGGGTTTCTTGTTGTTGTTGTTTGGTAAGCAAGATGAAGCAAAGTGGGGTTTTTTGTTGTTGTCTTTTTTTTTTTTAATTTAAAGAGTGATTATATGTTTGCCAAGTAATATTGTAGTCTGAATAAATTTTAGCTGGCAAGCCTGCAAATGAATTTGAATGACTGTTAAGATAGAGGGTATGATGCTGCTGTTAACATACATAGGAGAAGGTTGTCCTTCTCAGGCTCCCTCACTGGAGACCCTCTGGCGCTCATGCCAAGTTCCTCAGGTTTTTTTTGCATTTCACTTTTCTATTAGGAAGAAAAGGTCTTCTATAAGTAAACCTCATTTATTGATCTATTCCGTAGTCTGTGAATATTAACAACCTAGTTTATCTGCATAGGAGTATAAAGATGGGTCTTGTCAACTATTTGAAAAAAATTAAGGGTTAGTGGGCGAGTAATTAAGGAAATCTGATTTCCAGCCTCAATTGGTTGCATATTTCCTAATTTTACGCTGATCTGTGCCTAGTGGCTGGGGCAGTTTGTGTCCTCACAGGGCATGTGACAGGAAGTTTTCCAAAGTCTCTTTCTAAACTTTAGGATATTTCTGTAAGACAATTTGGACGTTTTATATTTTTCATATGATGATATATGGTTAATTTTCAATTACAACTTTAAACTGGAGATACAAAGCTTAGAGCTTTTTTTAATCACCATAAATATCAACAAAATTTTGTTGTTGTTTATGTTTTTAATATATGCGGTACATGTTTGGATTTTTTGGTATGAATTATGCTAAAGAAGTACTCTCATGTGTTCAGAAGAAAAGGCTGCTGTTTTTTAATGTTATTGTGCTTTGATTTCATGTTATTCGTGTTTTTGAACAGAGGCTAAAAAGTTTAGCAAAATAAAATCTAAGCATAAACTTCAAAGTATCGTTTTTTTTGCCATTCTGATTTTTGTATGTATGTGTTGGTAAGCATGTCTTAAAATACATCTTTGGACTTGAGCTGTTGAATTACTGGAACTCTTTTTTTGACTTGAGTTTTCCTGACCTGGTTAACTGAAAACCAACCTGTTGATGCTTCTTCACGTGTCACCATCATCTCCTTCCTTAATTCATATATTTTGAAGTTTCTTTTTTTCTGTTTTATTCTGAAGTATTTATTTTCTATGGCAAAACTCAAAAGTACATCTGAAAAATATGCATCTGCTCCATCAAGGCATACACCTTAGTAATATGAATGTACATTTATTAAACTGTTTTACAGTCCCATGTAGGATGCAGTCAGACAGGTTGTGACAAAAAGTACTTTGTAAAATTCAGTGACTTCCTAACATTTTCCTCCTGGGGGCACTTTGGCACAGTCCCCTTCAGGAAGCACAGCGGCTGAACACCCTGCTATTTTTCATCTATTAAGTAATTTTTGCAGCGATTTGTCTCTGAGGCGAGTGTTCAGCAACAGAAGCAAAGGAGGAGCTTCATTGAGTACGGAGTCTTACTGCTCTAACTGCTTTTCCAAATGCATTTTTCCAGAATGCAAACCCTCTGCACCTTGAAAATGTCAGTGGAGCTTGAATTACTGGTCACATGCTGTTTTGAAAATATTAAAATGTTCAGAACTGCAGCAACGGAAGGGAAAAGGTGAAACGTGCGCACGCTCCATAAATAGCTTCAGGAGTGAACACCCAATTCGCGGCTTGCAACCCGTTTGTTGTCTTTAGATAAAAATGAATGAGCTATTTATTTTAAAGGTGAAATGCTAGAGGTCTGGGGGATTTTCTTTGGAAAGGATAAATGCTTTCAGTAAATGTTTATAGCTTTGGGAAGAAGATAAATTTTTGCTTTGAAGGGAAATGCCTGTGAGGAGGGAAGGTTTAGAGCTTTTAGCGAATGAGACTTTCAGCTCCTTTGGAGCTGTCAGTGAAATGTTGCTGTCCTTAAGTCCCAGTGCGTAACATCTCTCACGCTGTGGTGAATTCACTGTTTCTTTTTATTAAAGTGCATTGAGACTTTTTTTTTTTTCCTTACAAAATTCTGCTACTTTTAGCTTGGGGAGCATTGGATGGTCAGAAAAAAAAAAAAAAAAAAAGAGGATATGTCTATGCAGGAGAAACTGTCTTGCCTGTACAGTTTTCTGTGTTGCTACAGTCTAATCCAAAAGGTGGTGTTTGCTGCCTGCTAGATGATATTCTAACAGCCTTGCCAGGACCTGCATAAGGGTCACAGTGGCGAACAACTGTCTGTTTCTTTAAATACAGAGCCAGAAGAAAAAGGCCAGGAAAATGACATTTAGTAATTACGGGGCATAGAGCATCATTGCAACATTGCTAATGAAGAGCTGCTGCTTTTTAGACTGCAGGGGCAGCTGATCTTTTTGTTTAAATCCTCTGTAACCTAAGGAGGGTGGGTTAGGTAACCCTGCTGAATGAGCAGCAACTTTGTTTAGAGCAGGGGTAGAGCAGGTTTGTAAATGTTGCTGCTCTAATGTGAATTCCCCAAAATCTCCGTGGGAGCAGGGAGCTCTACTGGTGCTTGAAC
>JAUBNY010000700.1:10448579-10488082 GCA_032275445.1 Crypturellus soui
GCAACTCTGCTTTTTCTGTGTTCTTCGTAACCAGGGTGCCCATCCCATTCACTAGAGGACCCACATTTCCCCTGACCTTCCTTTTATTGTTAATATATTTATAGAAGTTTTTCTTGTTATTTTTAACATCCCTTGCCAGATTGTGTTCCAAATGTGCCTTAGCTTTCCTTGTCACTGGTGGGAGATTGTAGCAATGGAAAACTGACTGGTAGATAACTGTATTTGGAATATACTGGAGTTCTTCAACAGTGAAAAGGGGAGTTGATTGCCATCAAATCATTTAAATCATATAAGGGATTGATAGTCTTTCTTATGGCCCTGCTTAAACTAGCAAAATTGATTGAGAAGCTGTTCGCCAGAGATGCAGGTGGGAAATGGCAGACAGTTTTCCTTTCAAGAGGATAAACATTATGTGCTGCAATACTTGATGTTAGGCTTGTTTGATCTGGGTTTGGGAAGGAAGGAAGGGACAAGAGGTAAATTTGCAGATGAAAATGAAAATTATTCAAAACTAAAAATATTTCAGAAATTCAAGTAGAGATAAATTAGTAAACTGTAAAATGAAATTAAGGGTTGATTACTGCAAGATAATATAAAAAAAGAATCTGTATTTTTAGGAAAGAGTTTCAGATATATTAAGCATTAAAAATAACTTGTTTTATTGAAAGTAAATCATGATGTTTTATCCTGAGACATGCAACGTAAGATAAGCGGTATTGCGTAATGTGGTTCTGTTTCTAACATCTAGAAACCTGCTGGAGGTAGAGATTATATCTTAGAAGGTGCTCAAACGATTCAGCAAAAGCAGATGCTTTGTCCTGATTAGAGTTCTGGGAAGATTGTGTTGATTACATTTAATTTATATACCAAAAATTTTACCTTGAAATCCAGGCCTAACAAAGTTCCATAAAGTGCAATCGTGACAAGCCCCAAACCCTAAATGCCAAGTTAACTTAAGTCTAGGGCATACTTAAAATACCTGATGCCTGCTACACTGGTGCGTTAACTTGAGTTTCTCTGGCAGTCTAGGGAAGTGCTCTTTAACCATTTCAGTTTGATACTTGTAAAAAATATCCAGTGGAAGTGCTGGCTTCAGAAATGTGTAGATTGCTGGATGGTGCCAAAACTCGTTTTAGTTATTTTGGTCAGTCCTTTAGAAGAGGGCCTTTTAGTTTGTACTGGGCCAATAATCAAGGAAGAGTTAAGTAGAATTAACTCACTGCTAATAAGATCACCTATGCAAAGATCTTCCATGCTCTTGCACAGCTGTGATTTTTATTTATGGTAGAAAACATCTTTAGTGCTTTAAAGACATTGGATTTGTTTGGGGATTTCTTTTTAACTGTTTGTTAGCTTAGCAGAGCTATCAGATGGAGCTCAAAGGCTCCATCGGAGGCGATAGTTTTCCTCAGGCGCAGCAGTAGCGATGCTCACTGTCAGTCACATATCCCCGAGCAGGATGGCTGAAGGAACAGGAATTGTGCAGGAATCGTTATGGGGAGAGTGGTTTTAATATCACAGTTATATATATATATAAAAAAAGGAAAATGCAATGTAAAATTTTCTTTTCTCAACAGCTATATTAGAAAATATTTTTTTTGAATTTTAATATTATTATTGTAAAAAGATGTTTATTTAAATGCCATTTCCTAGGTTGTCATTTCTTCATAGGCTACTGCAAAGAAATTTAAGTTTATTATAAAGACTGTTTAGATCAAAGCCAGGACATTCAAAATGGAACTGACCACAAATCCAAAAAGCTCTTCATTGCTCCTCTCCCTTGGACCCATGAACTGCTGATCTTTGTAAAGAAAATGTTTTCTTTTCTTGCTGTTTGCAGGTGCTCCAGATCCAACAGCAGGTGCTAGCATAGATGATGAAAACTGCTGGCATTTAGATGAGGAACAGGTCCAAGAACAGGTTAAACTCTTCCTCTCCCAAGGTGGATACCATGGATCAGGGAAACAGCTCAATTTGCTTTTTGCAAAGGTTTGTTGAGTGTTCTAAACCTCTTTTGCTTGTTAGCCATATTAATAAGCCTTGGGAACATGGAAGCAATTTAATAAGTTGTTCTGCAGCAATGGAACACCGACTGATGTGTTTGGAGATGAGTTTAAGGAGATGAAGTAACATTTCTACCATCTTCAACTTTGCCATTTTCTTCTTCCTCACCTCCAAAACATGAGAGAAACCAATCTGATAATCTTGCAGCAGCTTGCATAATGCACAAATCACAAATGGGTTGCTTGTGGAAGTGGTGTGTTTGAAGAGTTGCCATGACATACTGAAATCCAAAGTCATTCTTAAATTGGGAAGGCAGACTACATTTATTTCTACTTCAAAAATTCACTTCAGTTTTATTAATTGTACTTATTTAGATAGAATGCTTAACACTGCAGCAAATTATTTATACTATGTGTGTTTTTTCCTCCAAGTTTATATTAAAAGACTCATTTTCTAGGTGCGAGAGATGCTAAAGATGAGAGACTCGAATGGAGCTCGCATGTTGACATTGATAACAGAACAGTTCATGGCTGACCCTCGCTTGTCGCTTTGGAGACAACAAGGAACTGCAATGACTGACAAGTATAGGCAGCTCTGGGATGAACTGGGTAAATGCACAGACTTCACAATCATCTAGAGGTTCATGTGTATAATGCAGAAACAATTAAATGTTTGGGGGAGGGGGTGAAGCTTTATCGTGCTACTAGATTGAACAGATTGGAGGGTTTTGCATGAGAAAGTAGCAGTGGAAGGAGAAGAAACATGGTAAGAAAAATGTTCAATTGCAGCAGGTTGTAAATCACTTGAGGAACTAAAACAAATCAAACAAAATGCAGAAACATATCCATACAACTGAGGGTAAGTATATAGACTGAAAAAAACCAAGAAGGTTAAAGAAGTCTGTTCACCACTAGATAGGGATAGAGAACAAAGAGAATATTTGTTAAAAGTATGAAAAGATGCTCCTCACAGAAGAAGATGTAACAAAGGAGAGAAGTCCATTATTGAGCAGGAAGTGAGATCAAAGAAGGGAGCTAAAACAATTCCTCTTTTCCAACAAATGTTAATTATTATAGGATACACAACTAAGTTGTAGAAGAGTCGGAGGAACACAGGCAGTAATGGGAAAAGACTGTTTATTTGAACTGCTAGAGTCTGATGCTCTAAAGTAACCAGAAACTAGCTGACACAATTTGATCTTTTTGTAACTACTTCAGAAGTTCTGAAAAATCTATGAAAATTTGGGGCAGTGAGGGGAAACTTAAAACTGATGAAAGATAAATGTCATTGATCTTTTAAAGAATGGTGGGTGGCAGTAAATATCATCGGACCACCAGCATTGCTTTCATAGGGCCTATGGTACGAGAACAAAATGGTAATGTTGATGTGTGAGCGTGTAGAAGATAATCATAAAGACAACCCCAGTTATTGAAAATATAATGGTAAATCTAATTTGTTTCTCTAAAAGTTAATTCATTAAGTGTATAAGGGAAGAAATTCATGTGGTATGTGTTACCTGTAGTAAGGTTTTGGATGCTGTTGTGGAGACCCTCAAAGCAAATTGAAGACGTGTTGCCTAAACAGAATTGTCTTGTCCAGGAAAACTTGGAGTAGTTACCTGTGTCCCTTCTCAATTTGGAAACACACTTCAAGTCTAATCTTGCAACAGTTTGTGTTCAGCTATATTCTGGTCAATGTTGTGTGTAATGAAATATGTATATAAAATGCATAGGTAGTGACCCATGGGTAAGCTGTAAACACTGAAAGCCAAAAATCAAAATCCACAAATTTTAAAAGGTTCAGAATAAAGCTAAATGAAAGTAAATAAAAACAAGACTAAAAAGCTTAATTTAGAACAGAAAAGTCAAAAGTAGAACTTCAATTTTCCATTTAAAGGATAAAGAAGACCCTGATTTATTCCCTGATGTCTGGTGGGCCTAAGACCAAATGGAGTCTGTTTAGCATAAACTATGCTTACTCACGGTGAAGCATTAGGTCAGTAAAGCACTGGTTACATGGCTGAAGCTGTAGACTTCAGTGGAGGAAGATTTCAAATCAGAACAGACAAAACTCTGGCAGAGAATCTAGATATAACCATTCTGTTTCAAATTTAATAACCCTTTTAGCCTGTCATTTTTCTGGTCTTGTCTTGGCTTGAAGCAGGACAGGGGGAGAGGGAAATTTGCACCCATGGCTCATGCTTAGATGGACATACACACAGTAAAATTTCATTGTTCTGAAAACTGGAGGGTCTCATGCTTCGTTGCTTATGTGGGCTGAGCTGGTAGGTGGTGGGAGAGACAGAAATGTGTTCTCCATCTGTTACCTGTAGCAGTCTTACCACATGCTGCCAATAAACATAAAAGGTTTTGATAAATTGTCTTAGTGGCTCCTCTTCTTGTTTCATCAGTTTCATATTAACATCATCTCCTTGACAGCATCCACCTAAAGGGGGAGGAATTGGAATCTCTCTGCCTGCAGCATCAAATAACCAATATTTCACATTAATTGAATTGAGTAGTTTACCTTGTTTCATCAGAATTATATTTGCCACCCCCAAAGAGCTGCAGTGCAAATTCCCAGCCTTACTACTACCTCAGCTATTGTATTTGCAATCTTAAGTTCCTGCTATAGCAGTCTGGAACTGCTCTGTCTCCTGCAACTCTATCACAATATTTTGATCCCACACCACAGTTTCCATTACAAATACATTTCAGCACATTTCAAGCATGCACTAGAGTAAACGCAGAACGGCGACTGGGTAATGTAACCTCTAGCTGTAGGTCTGGTGTTTACATTGCTGAACTGTCCACTTCTTTCCCACATTGGTGGGATTCCTTCCACTGGTGCTTAGCTAGTTCTAACTGCTAAAATTGCAGTTAATTTGATGAGTCTTTCTGGGTTGATTCCTACGTTGTGTGAAAATACAAGCTGCTGCCATGTTTTTGCTATAATTTCATCCCTAATTTCGCTTGCGGTAAAAAGCAATCCTTTTCCAAGGTGAACATGCTTCTCTAAATAAACATGAATGTTCAAAAGGCCCAGGAGGTGTTAGGGCAGACCAGAGTTACAGTAACAACCTGCAGAGGTGGAAGCAGACTCTCCATGCACACCTGAGACCTGCGCCAGGAGTAGCAGAGATAGCTCAGATGTGGGCAAAGGGAGTGACGGTATCATCGTGTTCTTAAAATGTCTAGTTCCTGCCTTGTTGTCTTCTCCTAGGATGGGACTAAATATCAATATAGAGATTGGGACAGGCCTTTGTCTACTTACCTTTTGGTATCTCTTCAGAGTAACCAGAGATTGGGATTTATCTATGTCCTTAAAAACAGCTTTAGCTCTGATCTCATTTGTTTCACAGGTAGGTAGGAATTTTACATTGTAGCTATGAAGGATTTTAGCACACAACAAAAAAATTATGTAAGTCTGGAGTACTCTTAATCAAGGCCCGTTTGCTCGCTTTGGGGTGCTGCCTGCTGCCTGCTAGGCCTGCAGCTGCGTTGTCAGGTTGAGGCTGCCCTCAGATTTTCAGCATACTTGAATACTTCAAGCTTTGCTCCTCACTTGGGTTGCTGGAGCCAGAGCTTAACTGACGCTTCCTCTCTGGCACTGCGTATGGGCAAGGGCGTGCTGGGCTCTCACCAGGATTCCTGCTGAAGTTCTGGTAACTTGTGTTGGCTTCAGGAGAACTCAGGTTGAGCTTCGAATGTTTGAAGGTGCTGATTTAAATTAAATAAATAAAGAAAGAAGCCAACCCCCATCACAGTCCTTTTCTCCCCCCAAAATTTTCCTGACTAGTGCGGGCCTAGCCGTTTTCTAGGAAGTCAATACGAAATCCTAATTTCTTAACCAATTTGCAGTTTAAGAGCCACAAGTTAGGTGGCTATATGTTAAGGTGTTTGTTGTTGTTTTTAAAGGTTAGATCAGAAGAATACTGTAATTATGTTGATTCCTCTGTTGTACCTCAAAGAATGGACTGAGCTAAAAGCTACTTGCCAGATTCCAGATATTTTTTATTGGCAAGATCAAGCTTGCAAGTTGAAGCTGTAAGACCAGCTTATTTATTTCTCAAGACAGAAGGATTTAGGAGTGACTTCAGTCATGCACTGGTGATTGCTTCCAACTTGGAACAACAGTATATGAATGCACTTTGCAGAGTTTGTTGCTGAGCAGGAATTCTCCAAGCTGTTGCTGTTTAAGTGGTATCTCAGTAGGTAAATTTCACATGCTGATCTTTAGATGTTAACTCTATAGATGGTTCAGCATGTAATGATTAATTAAATGAAGCCCTTTGGTCTGTCTATGTAATTAAATTGCATTGATAAGATGGAGGAATATGGAAATGCACAGTAAATATCTGCCGATGGCTGATGATCAGTCTGATTTCAAGAAAAGGTCAGTTAACCTTCTTTATACTCTCGAGGAAAAAAGTCCATACAGTCTTATTTCAGCAATAATTTTTGAATATTCATCCATCAAAAAATAAGTTAAAAATGCTTGTGGTCTACAAAAGTGGGGGGGAAATCCTTAATAAAAGGGGAAAATTTGACTTGGTGCCCCAGCACAGGCATCATGATGGCTGCAAGGCTTTGGAATTAAATGTTGAGAACTGCCAGATGCCAGACATCGAGAAGAGGCTGAGTTTTGTCGGCAAATGGGATCTGCAAGTTAATTGGTGTTTTCTGCAGGCTTCTGGCTGTGAAATGAAATTGGAAGCCCTTTAGCCACATGGATAATACAGGACCTGAATACAAATGTCACATGTCACCATCAGGGCCCACTGTGAAACAATAGTGTTCCCACTCGAACACTGCGCCATTACAGATCATTTAAATATGGGGATTACATTTAAACTAAAAGCCCCATTTGCCTTTTACTGCAATTTAAATGTCCTCTTAGCAAAAGCTAAGTGACAAATTAAATGAAAAAAGTGCCCACATTTTTAAAGCTGTAATGCAAAACAACCTTTTATTGCTTCTCATGTGCCACGAATGAATCATTATACTTGTCAACCCTAAACCAAGCCATAATTGGAGCAGCTACTGTTATCAAAGCGGGGCCGCTCTTGTGACAGCTTAATAAAGCTGAAACTGTTAAATTAAATCCCAGATGCTTAATCTGATGAAAGCAGTCAAGTAGAAGAATCTAAGACAAGTATCTACTGCTTGGTGGAGTGATGGAGCCCAACAGCTTGTCAACACGTAGATTACAGGATCAGATATATATTTTTTTGTGAACTACCATTTTCAGTATCTTTATATCCTCATGCCTGCCTTTGCAGTGAAGCAACTTCACACAATTTGCATGTTTCAAAACAAACATTTCTAATAGATTTTCTCCATTTTGATATTTAAGAGTCATTTAACAGGGAGGGGAGCTGTTTTTTAAGTCAAGGAATATCTTCTTACAGAACAAAAATTAGATGGTTGTATCCCAGGGAAGTGAGTGTATCCCGAAAGCTCTTGCAAGGCAGGGCAGTGGATAACTGGCCAGCATATTCTGGACTTTGCTCATCTTGTATTTCACAGAGTTGAGGAGAATTTAAAGGTAATCTGTTCTTCCAGGTGGGTACTCCTTACATCTTAATGCATAAGCTTGTTCTGTCTACCTCAGCCACTTGTTGGTATCTATTGTTTTAAGTGTAGGAGCCTCCTGTGGTACTGCTGTGAGCCTTATTTGTGGCATGGAGTTTTCATGGGTGACACTTTGAAAATCCTTTGTTATGCACAGTACATGAGTTGTTCTTGTAAAGGCGTTTCTTGAGTGGAATAACGTGTCTTTGCTTAATGCATTATCTTAGTAGCTTTTTAACTACCACTATGCTTTACTGCAGGTTGCTTTTTCAGTGTAGAAATATTCTGGTAGTCTAATTAAAGAGTCTTATTTGCTGATTTCTTTTTTCTTTTTTGTGTTTTTCCTTTTATCCTGAAGGATCATGCCTAAGCCCTTTGCTCCTCATCTAAACTTAATTTAAAATACTGAATTTAAGCAAGGATTGAGAATAGAGTACTTAAGAAATAATATTTTACCATGACCAAACTAATGGTTGAGTGTTAAATAATGTGGGGCTTTTGGTTCAAAAAACACTGCTTTTTTTCTGATAGATATTTGTATTCATTTTTAAAGAATTTTACATTAGATTCTTCTAGTCTTAACTAAATGAAGCTATTCTCTATCTATATTTCTGTCAATCTCAGGCATTCCTTCCCTTTGCAGTTAGAGAGACAAACTTGTATGAATGGGATGTGCCAGCTGTCCTAACCAGATTATCTCTGCCTAGTACTTAAGGGAAGGGAAAAAGGACAAAAGCAGATAGGCTTGTTGATGGTCTGCCTGTAGAGAAATTCTTTCCTGATGCCAGATTCGGTGACTACTTCAAGTGTTGCCATGAAAAAGTTTCACAAAAGTTGGGCATTCATTATACTTTTTGCACTCCGATATTCTTTTTTTTCTGAAGCTGCATAAAATAGCACAATCTCTTTTCAGAATCATTTCTACAATAGAATCATTTGCTTTTTCCTGTGTTTTATATATTTTTTTCTAAAATGGTACAATGAAGCTGTAATTCTCAAATCTGAGTGCCAAGCTTATGTCCTCATTTAGAATAATCTCTTTGAATATCTGAGTTTCTAACTGAATCATGCTCTACCTTAATACTAATGAGGGTACAAATGCCCTGCAACTTTAGAAAATGAATTTACTTGAAATTTGCTTTCTTAGCTTAGATTAATCAGATGTACTTTATCTTAAATTCCTGGTCTTGAGGTGAAAGCTACAGGAACATCTATGTTCCAGGGAAGGTGGGATGCAACACGGTTTGTTATTTCCCTTGGTCTTTAATCATGAAACTTCTAGGTACAGTAGTATCCTATACATGTTTTTGGATGCAACCATATTATTTCCTGTAGGTTACCCTTACTTAAGAGATAATCCTCTTTTTAACGTTAGTTTGTTGAGTCTTTGATGTGTGGTTGCTATACAGTTATGAAATATATGTCTTTGATTCACTCGCATACTATTCCATCTCCTTTTTCACTAAATATGCTATGTATGCTATGTAAATATGTCAGTGTATTTGAATGACTTATGCCGTTGGAGGCACTAAATTAGCAGTGCATTTGAGTCAGCATCACAGGACAGTTTTGCTGCTATAAGGCCTGAGTTATGGATGACAACTTAAAGAAATTGCTGTCACGGCCCTACAGTGTCTCAATTGTTGCTGTCACCTTCATTTCCCCTGGGGCTGGGGCCCGGCTGCAGTGCTGCAGAAATGGGTTCTGTCCATCTTCTCTGCAGATAATTTCCCTCCTCTGTTGTTGGGAGCAGCAGGAGCATGCTCAGTTGGGAGCATACATTGGCATGTACCCTAACACATACCTGAACGGAGGGTACCTGTAGTGTGATAGTCAGTGCTGCTTGTTTCAAAGAGGGTAGTCTTTCCTCTGGCAAATCTTCATTTACAAGGTTTGAAGAATAGTGGTAGAAATAATTACCTCTGGTCTATAAGCATAGTCTTAGGATCTATTTTTGTTGCTGTACAGAAAACTTCCATTCTTTTGAATGGAAACTCCTGTGACAGTAGGAGACAAATTTCTTCAAGAATCTGCTTTAAAACACTTTTTACAGTTTTTGTTTGTAAGCTGATGAACTGATTTTTTTACGAATGCTCTGAAAAAAATTGTTTCAGAGCTGGCACAAAACTCATTGTGACCATACCTGAGGAATCCTGATTTCTGAGCTTGAGATCAGACTTTGACTGTAAGCTCAAATTAGTACTTATCGTTATTTTTTCCTTTTCTTCTACAAAAATAGGAAAAATATTTTAATATATTTTTAATACATCAGGAAGATTATCTCTCACCTAATTTTGTGATACTGCTTCTAGTAAATATCAGAGCTAAAGGGAAACAATGAGTTTGACTGTAGTCCGCCAATCTGTCCTTGTGATATCTTCCAGTTTACTTTCTTGAATGAATAGTGGGAAAATAACTGAAAAATCAGAACAGTAGTTGAAAGTGAAAGGTGCCAGAATCCAAGTGTGCTTGTGTCCATCAAATGAAATGAAGGAGGATAGTCTCATGGAAAAAACACGTAGGACTAAGTCTAAAAAGTCTTAGTATGGAAGACTTTTGTGCCATGCAAACAAACGGATGGAGAAAGTTGGAACTGAAGCTGGATAAATTTAACCAGAAATAGGCTTAGAAATTGGAGCCATGGAAATCAGCCGGTGAAATAGCCTACCAAAAACTGTGATAGATTTTCTTAATGGAAATTTTAAAAATTGAAATGTGATATGGATTTTTTTTCTTTTTAAAAGCTTAATCATCACTTCTGGAATTAAAGCAACAGTTAATTGAGGGACTCTTAGACTATGAACAAGGTCAAACTAGATATCAGAATGCAATCTGTCCATTTATAGTGTTTTTGTTGTTGTTCCTGGTCTTCTTTTAAAGTTCTGAGAGCATAATAGTGGTGATCATATTTTTTTTTTCTGTCTTTTTCCACTATGTAGTAGAATGTGTGAACTTACCATACCTTCCTGTTAAATGGGAGACATTTTTCTTCCTTTCTTTTATGTGGATCTTGTTTTGTTGATGAACTTCTCAAGCTTTCCAACTCTGCATCTTCTTAAGAAGGTCAAAGGAGAGGAATTGTTTCTTCTCTGTGAAAAAAATGTTATTTGTAGTTAGTGATCATGATGACTTTTCTCTGAAAACAGACTGATTGTTTTCTGTAGATACTCATAAAGGAGTATTTTTATATTATTTGTAATAGTACTAGCAGTGCTTTTATTGATTACGAATGAGCGAATGACCAGGGCTGTGGATGTCCGGAAGTGGATCCATGAGTTTGATTGGCAGCTGCTCCATACATTCCTCTGTGTTTTGCTGTGATGGCTGGAATGGGTTATAGGGTACAATGAGTGAGAGGGGCAACTCGTGCTTGTGACAGACCCCTGGGTATTCTTGAGGAGAGGTGGCAGTTGCCAGCAATGCTGCTGTAAACGGTGCCTTTGGAGTCTGTTTCTGTGCTTGCGGTCAAGTGGCAGTGAGGTCTGTGAAGGTCCAGCACTTTGTAAAGCCAAATAAGATGGGCCTAACCTGGAACAAAGGGCACATGGAGAATGGCAGAAGTACTTGGTTAGTTCTTATTTCCATTGTCTTAAAAGGTGACAATATGGAAAAACCTAAGCCACAGATTTCATTACCTGATTCGCATAGTTCAGAGCATGTAGTTGATAACAGCTTACAGCAAGATCTCAAAATGCAAATTCACCTTTCTTTTCAGCAGGTGACATGTATGCCCTTAGCCCTCGGAGCGCAGATATGCAGGGAGAGAGAAGGGGAAGCTTACGGAACTCATTTTTTTTGTCTCTGTGTTACACCTACGCTCCCTCTAACACACATTCAGAGTTCACTGTGCAGAAGGGCAATGATTCCCTCTTGCCATCAGTGCTGCAGGTAATCTATTGCATTAATCAGTCAGCTAGTGTGAAATGCATGGGGAGTGATTATACTATCATACACAATACAATCAGCATGAAGCACTTGTCAAGACCAATACATCAAAGTTTAATTCAGTAATAGAATGAATTAGAGCAAAATGAAACATTCTGTTCTCCAAGAAACACAGCACCCATAGCAGGCCTTTTTTTTTTTTCTTAAGGCTGCATAGAGAAACCAGAGTGCATTAAGGATTTGTTTTTATGAATAAAATTGCAACTTAGATCCAACTGAATACTGCAAGTACTTTTCCTTGGGGTTCTTATCGAGGAGAGAGCAGCACTGAAGTGCTTTGCCTATCTTCCCTGTTCCATAAAAGCAACTGTTTAATTGGCACGTTCTCCAGGGGGACTCCTGATTATGCTTTGTTCTAATGGAGACCTCATGGTGCTTGGAGGAGGGAGGTGGTTTTGCCAGTAATTCTGAAGGCACTTGTCCTTCTTGAGAAGCAATAAATATCATATACTGCCTTCTTTGGGGCTTCCAAGTGGCTGGCCCAGTGAAAGTGGGACTGTGTTTAAATAACAGATGTAAAGCACTTTAAAATCCTTCGCTGACACTTCTATTTAAAGGGGTCATAGGTTCCATCTCCTATTATTGTTTATATTCTGACACTTCCAATGCTGTAAAATGATGCTTTTGTAATAGAATTGATTAGGTTCAAATGGGGCACAGTGGCAAGTGTGCAGCAGTGCTAAAGCTGATTTGTCTGCTGCACAAAGGGAATGATCTTGATTACCTGGCTCTATCTTTGAATGGGTAGAATGCTACTAATTTAGTAATTTATGGGATTTTAGTTTGTAAATAGCAGACCTGGATTAATGGAAGGAGCAAAGGAATATCAAAGTAGAGGTGCATCTAGAACTTGCTTAATTTTGCAAATGAACATATTGATCGTAAGTATATTAAATGTAAAATTCCAAGGCAAAGGCCAAGTTTCACCCCATGATTACTGTAGTGTTGTAAATGAAGATATGCAGACCCCAGCTAAACTGCATAGCAGCCCTGATAATATATCAGTATTCCTAGGAAAAACAGATTTCTTGGGAGGACTCTAATCAAGCAGAATTGTAGGCTGAATCTACACACAGCTCAGTGTCCTAACCCACTGTTAAAGCTAGTGGTTTGGGATTGTTTTTCTTTTTCTTTCTCTCCACATTTACTGAGGCAAGAAGAAAATATAATAGGATTTATGGAAACCAAGCAATGCTTAATCTCTAAGGAGAGTCTGTATACTTTCACTGCACTTCCTTTAGGTTCATGAATACATGCATACACTGACTCTGTAATTATTACTACACCTACTTTTACAGCGACTGAATACTTTTTAATGTTTTTCAATATGCATGTTTACATTTTGATCAGTATAAAGGCATACTGTCTCCTGCATGAATCCAGGGGTGTGGATGTCTACAGAGAAATGCAAACGTACTCATGTCCACCTGTACACACTGTAGAGAGCTATAAGAGAACCTATTTTTTGTGGTATGAGGTGAACTGAAGGTGAATTACAGCTGTGCAGTTTCAGAGAGGGTTGTTGTAACCAAAGGCCTGTTTTGGCAAAGCTGGCTTTTCCAGGTCAAGAGGATTATTGTTGAACCAAAACAGGCAATTCCTCACTGCAGTGTGACAGTTTTAATATTCATTCCCTTGTGAAATTAATATCAAATTGCAGTCGCAGCATGACTTATCTTCCAATTATCTTGTGGGTAAAAAATTTTGCATATTGGTTGGTAATATTTTGCCTCTCTACTGTGAACATTTGTACTGGGTCATGCTCAAAAGATCCAAACAAGAGTGTTGCTTTTGCTTTGGTAGCACATAGTTGTGTATGGGGTGGGGGGGAGTGTTTCAATCTTCTTGGATTCTGCTATGAAAGGATCTCTGATGCCTGCGGGGAAGGGGAAACAGGAGAAAGAGAGAAAACTGCCTGAGAGCTAAAAATAAAATATGTAAACACAAACATATTCATACTATATTTTTTGCTTTAATGAGATGGTTGCTCATACCATGAGTGGTCTTGGTGAAATCATTAAATCTAGACAGACAAGTCAACTTATTTGAGAATACCAGGAATGTATTTTGGGGAGCTTCTTTGAATTCAGTTTCTTGTGATCAGCAATTTACGGGCTGAAGTCCCTAGAAATTGATTTAAATGTGTTTCCCTGCAAATTGCAAGTAGCTGCCCTTGGCTTTTCCATGACCCTTATCTGTAATAAGGGATAAGCATGTTCAGCAGTTTCCCTGTATAGGAGCCATTAGGCAGAAAGAGAATCTCTGGTCCGAGGCCAGTAAAAGCCTTCAGGTCAGTGGTGACATTTAAGGGACAGCTCCAGGGGGCTTCCAGTGAAGCAGCATCAGAGTTAAATAGAAGTATGTCCTCCAGGCTCCTTCCAGTTGGCATGTGGTAAAATCTGGGCACAAGTGAGCATTTTCCTGAGACTCTTCAGTGCTAGAAGCAGGACAAGAACCAGTGAATTGAAAGAGCCAGAATGGAGCAGATGTCAGGGCTGAAGGAAAGGCGCACAGGGAGCAGGAGGCAAGAAATGTGAATACAGGCGAATACACACACAAAGAAAGAAAGAAAAAAATACAGAACAGCAACCCAAAGAGGCCACGGAGTGTGGGGTCATTGGCATTAAGCTTCTCCTCCCAGATGGTCGCCCTTGGAGCACTACAGAGCGAAGCCTCGGGCTCTTTCTGTTCTCTTCTAGACAGAGGGTTTTCCCTGGCCTGCTCTTCCTGTGGGAATGGGGAGCCCGCGTAGCTCCACAAAGGCCTCCTGGAGCCCATTGGAGGCACTGGGAGCAGGGGGCCGTTGGCCTCTATGGAGATTTTAAGTGGTTGGCATGAGGTTTATTAGAAATACACTTATCTCTGTGCTTCATTTGCATTAGCTGCTAGTAGTGTGGTTGTCCTTAGCAGGGCTTTCCCCTTGAAACGAAAGCAGTCCTCAGAGGGTTGGGGTTTGCTGGGGTGTCTCCTACGGGTGCTCCGCAGGCATGGTGGCCCTGGTGGAGACAGCGAGGGAATCCCTTGGCCTCTGGTGGCCTCTCTGAGGGGCCGGGAAATGAAAGAGAAGGCACTGTGTCATCAGCAGTACGTGCTCTGCCTTGCTCAAATGGTCAGAAATTCTCCTGTTTCTAAAATACTCCACTTTCCCTTTGCTTCAGTCCAGAAACACTGAACAGTAATCTGTGATAGTGCACCATCCCTCTTTGGTGTTCCACACATTTTATTTTGAGATGATTTTCAGATTTCTTTGGTGTTGCTTCCCCATTCCGTGTCACTGTGTATGTGGAGACTTATAACCTTAAGGATCAGGGTGAGTTTCTCCTGGCTCCGGTGTTGTGGCATGCCGACATGCTGAGTTACTCGAGGAATGAGTGCAATGTGATGGCCTGGACTATGGGTATCCATTTTGCATTCTTACTGAGCAAAGTGATATTTGAATGTGAGAATTTTACTGTCTTGTATGAACCAGCTGCATTTTCATTTTATTTTATTTAGCCTGTCATGAAGATTGCATGGTTTAGGAGTATTTTCTAAATCTCTTGTAGCATATAAAGTACATTCTTAATGAACAAATGAACTGTTGCTAAATAGCACTTTCAGACGTCTTCATGTTTCTGTCAAAGTTCACACTGATCAAGAAACAGCTGATTTACAGAAAAATCTTTCCATTTGAAAATTGTTGCTAGAAACCCTGATGTTTTTATGCCTGCCCTATTATGCAGTGTCAGGGAGCAGGTTTCTAAAGTGATGGTATGTGTGAAATGTCAGTACAAATTAGCTTTCCCTTAGAGCTCTAAAGAGAAAACGTAGAGAGAAAATGTAAAACAATTTTTTTCAGTGTATCCAAATTACTGAAGTAATTGCAGTAAAAATGTCTATTGCTATTAGACCTCACAGAAGCAGTGCTTAGTAGGTCTCTGAGATCCAGATGTGCTTGAAAATGTATTGTATGATGAGCAGTATTGCTGCTGGGTTTTAAGCATGTATATATATGTACAAAATACATGTTTTACTAATGCACTTATTTGGTTTCTGTAAAGCAAAACTGGGAAGTGTTTAGTTCTTTTTGTTAGAAAACAACATTTACGTTGGGTACAAAACTAAAAGAAAAGCTAGGGTAATTTCCTGCTCTCACTATATGCAAGTTCTTGTTTGCTCTTGACTGATACTCCTCTCTGATGAGCTGTACACTGTGAAGATCTACTTAACACCTTTTGCTTAAGAAAGTTGGCTTGGTGCAGTCTTCCAACTGGCCACATTGTCTCCACAATTCAGAGTCAGGAATTCAGTCTATCTGCAATCAGGTTTATTTGGGAAGCAAGCAGTGTAGCTTTCGAGGGGAGAAAACATATTACAGTATAGAAGTTCAAAGTTAGTCATTGGCTGCTGCATTTTTAATAGAAAACATAATTTAGCAATTTTTTTAAAATCAGGTGCTCTGTGGATGTGTATAGTCTTAAATCCCCACTGCAAGTTGGAGCAGAAGGCCAGTTGGCTAAAACAGCTGAAAAAATGGAACAGTGTGGATGTTTGTCCCTGGGAAGATGGAAACCATGGAAACGAGCTGCCCAATTTAACCAATGCTTTGCCTCAGGGTGCAAATGCTAACCAAGGTGAGCCTAAACATATGCACTGACTGCAACATACACTATAACCTCTATCTTATGTACTCTAGCCTTGCAGAATTCAACACACTTTCCTGGGATGAGTGACTTTCTCGTCGAAGATTGACCAGCCAAGTGTCAGTTTATTTTCACTAATGCTGAGGCTTCAGTATTTTCAAAGCAAGTATTTGTGTTTAGTTAGGTCTTCTAACTTTTCACTTAGTCCTTCTAAATATTTGTTGCATGAAAATCAGATGTCCTTGAAGTATGTCATGTAAAAGCCTGTTGTTCCTTTGCTTGCGCTATATCTTATATCCCTTCCGGTGTCGGGGGTTTCATTGTTTGCAGTTACAAAGCCTTTGATTCTTATTTAAAGAGAGATCTTGTGCAACTGAATTAAATCGGGCATGTGAGAAACTTAAAGCAGCAATTTGTGGGCTGCAGTGTGTGGTTTGCAGCCTGCACTGCCAGGTGAGTGGGGCGCGTGCAGAGGCAGTACCTGGCCTTCGTGAAGGAAACGTCTCTTCTTGCTCAGTATCAGGCTCTTTCTAATCTAAAATGCAGTTACCAAACCTGACGGAAGCCCTGTCCACTACTTGTCAAGCAACAGCTGCTCTTTTGCTGGTTGAGCAAGATGCAGTGTATTTAACAGTGAAAAAAAAAACTTTTTATAGCAATAATATTTTGGTATATATTTTATGCAATTATGATAAAGTTAAAATTAAATGTTTGTTTCATATGGCAGATTTGGGCTTACATGGGCTTTTCCTGATTTCTTTCTCTTGGAAAGTTACCGTGGAAGGGTATAGATAGATTTAGTTCCTTTTTAA
Source organism: Crypturellus soui (assembly GCA_032275445.1). Taxonomy (NCBI): domain Eukaryota; kingdom Metazoa; phylum Chordata; class Aves; order Tinamiformes; family Tinamidae; genus Crypturellus; species Crypturellus soui. The sequence continues at coordinate 10,465,536 of JAUBNY010000700.1, forward strand.
ATCTCACAACTAGTTGGGGACAGAGTTCATTCAACACGTGACTCCCTGCAGAGGTGCTTTTCTGTCTGTATCTCTTTGTGTTCAGCCCAATCTGGGCATCCTAGCAGCAGCTCTGATGTGGGGTCTCAATGCTCATAGACAGGGCCATGTCAAGAGACTGCTTTTGCCATAGGAATATGTTCGATGGGCATTACGCTGGTTCCATGGCTTCAGTGCATCCTTTACAGTACTATGTTATGACACAAAATTATACCCGTGATGTTGCAAAAGTTGATGTCACTTGTCAAAGAAAGCGGGTAGAAGTCCCTTGAGTGATGCTTGTCCATTCCTCATTCTCTCAGCTGTGGGAGAAGGAGAGAGTTTGGGAGCATTTACGTTGCTGTGCGCTGTATACTTCCTAGTTTATGGTTAGAGGCATTTTGTACACGCTTTTGAATGCCCTGCATCTTTAGCTGTTCCCTTCGCAAAGTCCTATTTAGTGTTAGTCCTGCTGCTTTGTAGCTGCGTCCTTCTGACCGCAGAGCGGACGGCGCAGCCCGCGTCCCATCCGCTCGCTGATGGGATGTGAACTGTCATCTGCAGCCTGCGCCTTGCAGAGGGGGGCCTGGCCGGCACCACGGGCTGAGGGCGGTGAATAGGCAGCCGACAAGAATACTGTGAATGACTTATTCACATATGAATGAGTAAGAGCTGATGCAGCTTTCTGAACTTGTGAAAATGACAGATTCATCGAACAGGCCGCATCGGACGGTGTTCACTCGAGCCATCGAGGCGTGCGATCTGCACTGGCAGGACAGCCACTTACAGCACATTATCAGCAGTGACCTATACACCAACTACTGTTACCATGACGACACTGAAAACTCGCTCTTTGACTCTCACGGGTGGCCCCTCTGGCATGGTAAGTGGCTAAACCGGAAAGACGTTTCCATGACTTGCTGCTTTGTTCTGTTTCTATGGTATTATTTTGGAGGGATGGTGGGGAGATGAATGAAAAGCCTGGCAAAAAGAACAGAGCCTCCCTTCAACTGCTGCTTCAGAAGCAGCCTTTTAAGTCTCTTTTGCATAGTTTTAAAAACAACAACAAAAAAAAAACAAACAAAAAAGCCCTTTTGAGTAACCCAGCAAAACAGGCCACTGCAGACATGGAAGCATTGCTATTCCCCAATTATTTTTTCCATTTTAGAACATGTTCCTACAGCCTGCGCGAGGGTGGATGCATTACGATCTCATGGATACCCAAGAGAAGCACTGAGGCTAGCAATAGCTATTGTTAACACGCTAAGAAGGCAGCAGCAGAAACAGCTGGAAATGTTCCGGGCACAGAAGAAAGGTAAATGCGAGCAAGAGGCACGGGCAAAACACAGCACACCGTGTCGGGACACTTGAGCAGACCTTTCGGGAGAAAACTGGTTTCAAAACTAAAGGAAAAGAGTTGATTCTGACTCTTCGTTGCAAATGATCATGGTGGTAACGTAACTTTCTGGGTGTCAGGTTGTGAGCCCTCCAGGGCGAGGACTGTGTTCTGCTGCTTGTAGTACATCCAACATGATTAGACCTTTATCCCAGTCAGGGTATTTTGTTACACACTGCAAATATGCCTCTGTGTAATTTGTAAGCTGTTAAATAGAGCCTTGTATTTACTGTGCCAGGTATTTTAAGCCATTTTTTCCCTCTCCATCATAATACAGCTGAGCTGTGTGTTTCTGAAATGGAAGCATAGGCTGACAGGGTGATACTGAAGCAGAGTCTGTGCTACAGAAATGCATCAAATTCGACAGTTTGTTCTAAAAGAGTCTCTAATGATACTAGGAATTTTACTGTTTCTGAACCGAGTTGGGTTGATGCCACTGAAAAGGAATGACTGTTGTTTTATAAGATACCCTGTGTTCTTTCTTTGGATATCATTGCTATGACATGTGGCCCTTCCTGTTCAAAATAATCACACATTGAACTTCCCTGTAAATTTGAGGTAGCAGGGGGAGGAAGGGTTATCTTTGTGTTAAAGAAAGACCATAGAAAATGATCAGTGATATTCTCAACTACTGTGAGAACACGTTAATTCTAATTTTATTTTCGATCCTGGTTGCTACTCTCAGCCATAAGTATTCTTGTGCAGTGGGCAGTTACGTGTGTAATTTTTTGAAGTGCAAATGCAGGTATTTGCATAGAAAAAGCACATGTAGAAGTATGAGTGAAGACAAGGTAGGCACCTGATGAAAAAGAAAGTAGCTGGCAGTTTCTCTACGCTTCAGTTTTTGTTTGCCAGCACCCAAAGTGCGTGCATAAATGTGCTTTATTGTGCTTCCTAGATTTAAACAAAACTTAAAAACAGTTGTGAGAACTTTCCTGTATGATTTCGGCACATAGCATGTCTTCCCCTGGCACCCCATAGCTTTGCAGCTGTTGGAGCTAATCAGTCTGGGGACTGGGGAAGGAGGGTGTACGTGTGTGTGTGCCGAACAGGCACCACTGCTGAGCGTGTGCACCCACAGGCACCCCTGTGCAGGTGCTGCTCACGCGTGTGAAGGGTCTGCTGGTCCGCAGGAAATGCGCTGGTGACAGGACTGCTCCTTTCTACTCCCAGTAGCTGCCTGTCTGGGCATTTAATATTTCTGTTAAGTTCCTCTTCCATGTGAACAATTTCCATAACTGTCAAATAATGTTATGGTATTGGAAATGAAAATGGAGTATGTGAAATGTGTGGTCCAACCTACCTTGAAACAAAAAGGTTTGTCATTTTATTTTGTCAGTCTGCTTTTTTTTTTCCCCGCCCCCCCCCCCCCATGTTTGAAATTTTTAAATATTCTTTTAGTGTCCCGAAGTGTGTCTCATCTCACAGCAGTGTCTCATTCATCTCAAAGCAGATGAATTCTACAGGTCATCTGCAGCCTAGCGTTAGGTTTCAGTTCAGCAAACACCACATGCTTCTACTTAACTTTTATTTGTGTGGCTGATTTGAAGTCCATGGAACCACTTGAACGATCTGAAGCCAAACACGTACATGTGGCTGAATCCTCTCTTTGGCATGACACAAGTGAAGCTCGTAAGCCAACACAGACTGTAAGGGAGTGAGCAACAAGACAGTGTGATAATTCTGTATTAATATTACTTGCTTCTGCCTGTAAGCTTTAGCACATGCCATTTATTAGTAAGATGATTATTCACTTGTTTGTTTTTCTTATTCCATATCAATTGATTCTCCACAAAAAAAAAATTACTCACTCCACTCAACTCACAGTTCAACAGCTCACTAGCTGTATTTCATTATGTAGCCCCACACATTTAAATAGATATGAAACAGACTTTCTAGTGTCTTAAGACTTTGTGGTATTAAACATCAGAAAGATGAATAAGAGAGCAGAGGCAGATACATGTTAGTCTGTGGTGGGCAGAGAAATGTGACATCCGTAAGGACTTGTACACAGTTTTTAAATGGTCATCCTTAATGCGTCTGATCTGTCATAATTCAGTAGTGAAAAGGGGAAACAAGAATTGGAATCAAAGGGAAATTACAGTCTTTGGACTGTTCATAAAAGGGGGATTTGGGAGACCTATTACTTCTGTTACCACCATCATACTTCGTCCAATTCATGATGTTGGACAGTAACTTTTTAATGTTCTGAGTGATTGTGAAGGCTACAAAACAAAGTAGCTTAGGAGGTGTTTTTTGAGTGAAATTTTAGATTGACAAAAATGCAATTGATCAATTTAAAGGGCAAATTCTTATATACCTCATTTAAACTTCTTATCTTCCTTGTAAAGGAACTGTCATTCCAAACGTATTGCCTCAGTAAATACTTAGATTCAAGATAAGCTTGTATGCTATTTATGGAAGTAGAACATATTTTAAAGTATTTTCATTTATTTCTCTCAGGGCCATCAGATTTACTGAAAATGTATAAATGGTACTGTAACTTTTGAATGAGGAGATAGTGGTAGAGTTTTAAAAAAATATAATTTTTTTTTTGCAGACATGTTCAGAAATTTTAGTAGCATCTAGTAAAAGGTGATTTTACCATTGAAATTTTTGACCCATAGTGGACTTTGGTAGTGCTTAAATGATGCCTGGCCTTCATTCTTTCATTTTCTTTTGTTTTGTTTTTAACATAATCACAGAGGGCAGTATACTTAACCTCAAACACATTTTTTCTCCTTCAAAGCAGAGGCTACTGAGAATACTTGGAATGTTGTACTGAAATCATTTTAATAACTTTTATTTTTACATTGTTTTGAGTGGCTGAAATTCACTCTCTCCCCTGATCTCTCTCCTTTTTTTCCGAATACAGAACTTCTGCACAAAGGAGTAACCTCAATAACGAACCTTGAAGGTTGGGTGGGACACCCCCTGGACCCGATCGGCACCCTCTTCAGCAGCCTGATGGAAGCGTGCCGGGTCGATGACGAGAGCTTCCACGGATTCGCAGACTTCACGGGTAAGCCTGTGCCAAGGGGACTGTCTCGCATAGGTCTCGAGTAACCGAGGACATTTTACTTCTCCATTCAGAATTAACTTTGAAAACAGTATTTTTGGAGTTTATGAACTCAAATTCTCACTCCCTAGAGAAGCACGAGGGACAGAAAGTTTTTGAAGTAAGGTTTTGTTTTAAATTACGTGAAAACACTTCAAAAATCACGACTAATTCATTCTTAAAGAAAATTCTCTATTGCACACTTGAAATAAAACCAAATAGGCTTCGTAGCAGCCACTCTTGCCACTTGCATTACTCTGCTAGTTTCTTAGAAACGTTTCTTAGAAATTATAGAAAATATTTAAAATAGATGGTCTATTTGGTCTTTAAAGAATATGAATTGGGAGAGAGTGCTTCAGAATGAGAACATGATTTAGGACGTGTATGCCCATTTTAATTTCAATATTTGCCTCCCAGGAGCCTAACTGATTCATACCTTATCCATCATCTCTTTCCATCTCTGCAGTAGTTTCATTGCCTTCTCTGTGGACAGAAACAGGATTCCACCATCTCCCTGCAGCTCTTCTAAAAGCGCATCCCACTCTCTTTAGGCTTTGCCTCCAATTTCATTTTATTCAGTTAGGTTTCCTTCAATTAGATTTTCTTCACTAAGCTTCTACTTTTCATCTTCACTACTTCCGGAAGAGCTTTTAAGTAAAGTATCAGAAATGAGATTGCTTGTAATTAGGAAGAAACACACAAAAATAAAACTGTGTGTGCTGAAAAGTAACCTTCCTGTGCACACAATCTACCAAATGCAGCACTCCTTGCTTGCTGCACTTGCCCATTTCCTTACATCTGCCCGTAAAAACTCTTTTGTTCCCAAATCAGATTGTAAACTGCTAGAGGTTGGAATAGTTTTGTCATGTGGTAGATCCATAAAATGTCAGCTGACATAATAATACTCCTTCAAACAATTTATGTTTAAATCTATATGGAACTTGCAAGTAATCTTTACTAAAAGACTTTTATTGTAAATAACATTTAGAAACATACACATTTATTATAAATATACCTGTAATATTAAAAAAAAAACAGGCTTAACAGAGCTCTGACATGCTTAAAAGTCATGAAGTTCCAAGGCCTATTGTATTTGTACAATCCTAATAACTTCAGAGGAAATCTGTGCCGATGTATGAGCAACCATCACTTTCTACTTTATGCCACATCGAGGCTTTAAGTACATACAGAAATGAGTGGAGAAAAAAACATGAAATGGATTTTCTAAGTTGGACCTCATTAACACAGAACTAATAAAACTGTCTTTCTCTGTGATGCATCTTAATTATGAAAGCTTTTATTTTGGTGTCCCTGCTTGAGCAGGGGCATTGTACTAGATGATCGCTACACGTCCCTTGAAACCTCAACCATTCTGTAATTCTGTGTGATTTTTAAAAAATTGTTTTGGATATTTCTTCCTTGTAGAATTGAATTGGATAGTTTACATTGGATCATTGAATTTTCAGATTTATATAATTAATTATATTATTAAAAAAAGAATACTGACAAAGGAAGCATTTCTAAATGTGGGTTTATAGACAGATTATGGATGAGAAGCATTTTTTGATGTGTTATTCTTTTTGTGTCACCCTTTACAGATAGCTTGGGGCAATGCAAATCTCTGGAGTACCAGCACCTGCCTGCACACAAGTTCTTAGAAGAAGGGGAATCTTATTTAACGCTGGCTGTGGAAGTAGCATTGATAGGGCTGGGACAGCAACGAATAATGCCAGATGGCTTGTATGCACAAGAGAAGGTTTGTCGAAATGAGGAGCAGCTCATTTCTAAGCTACAGGAAATTGAATTGGATGATACTCTGGTGAAGATTTTTCGAAAACAAGCAGTCTTCCTATTAGAAGGTAGCTTAATATAGATGCTAACTGCTTCTTTAAACTGTCCTCAAATACAAAACCCCACAGAACCCTTCTTCTGGAAGATGACTTCCAGATAAGTTGTTTTTCCAGCAAAATTTCCTTCCCAGTCAATACAATTCCAGTATCACATGATTGTAGAGATAAGGCATTTACTAAAGACCCTTGATTTTATTTTTTATTGCATTTTGTTCTTTAGATTTGATGCTTGCAATCAACTCAGTGTCCTAATTATACAACCAAGGCGTACAATTAGATAATAAACTCATTGATTATCATCAATAATTCTCAGGTAGCCAAATTCTTAATTCACATTTAGTCATAGGTGACTTTGTAAATGATGAAGATTTTTATCTCAACTAAATCTAAAACTGATGATACAGATTTATTTTTTTGAGGAATTAAAAAAAAGTGTATCATACCTGAAAATCTAAATATGTGGTGAAGTGTTGAGGCAAGCAATTCATTTTTTGGAATCATCATAATGGATTGCTGTAAAATGAGTGGAAAAAAATGCATGTTAGCTTTAAAAAATTCTTAATATGTGGTACTTGAATCTCCTCCTTCGAGGTTTTTGAGATTTTCTTTCTAGTTTTCGTTTTTTAAATGGAAGAAAATACTTCAAAGCCAGACTCCAGTAGTCTGAGGCATGGTCCAGATTTTTGATTGCTTGCTCAAGGGACAGTGGAGAATGCAATGGTGATCTAGCGGGTTTTGAATACCATTATACAGGTCAAAGAATTTTTGATTGCTTTCTGTAAGAAATGTGTCTTTTAAAACTTCCTCTTTATTAGAAATGATGCCGTACATTGGTTAGGCCTCTCAGCTTTGAGTCTATTATTGCTCAGATCCGTAAAGACTTTGGCCCCTGCTGATGGTGCTGTTTGAAACTGCGAGAAGCTGCATCACAGTGAGAGTTTCCATTATGGTGCAGGTCTGCTGCTGTTTTATGGCCTTTGGACAAGGACAGCTGCACTCTGGATTCAGCTATTACCAACCACCATATCCTATGGTTTACTGAGTCAATTTACTGCATTTATTTACTGTCAGTGATATTTCATAGGGGAAAAGCAAGGTTTATCTCAAGTGTTCCCTGATACTTCCAGTTCAGTATTTTGATCACTGATCCTCTTTTCATGATTGCCAAGGGTAGTAAACGAGTGATCATAGAGGGGAATCTGCTGAAGTAACTGCCTAGGAAATTGCTGTAGTGCAAAATATGTGATGGGTTCAAGTATTGTTTTACTGCATGCTAGGAAATCTAGCTTTCCTGCAGGAGCTTGGGTTTACTCCAGGTTAGACAGAAACTGTCAACTTCCGTGGAGGAAAAACTACGCAGTGATTTAAGATCCTAATCATATCAATTGTATTTTTATAGTTAAAGACCTGTAGATGTAATAAAGAAAGCTTAATCCAATATTAAGCTGATTTCTAGACTGTTAATATAGATTAATGCATACTGTGTGTAGTTACCATTTGAATGCGTGGGAAACCAGAAGATAGACTGTGTTGCAAGAACTGCTCTGTTTTAATTTTTGCTTGACTGCTATGTTAACGATGGGACATATTTTCATATAGATGCTTTGTCATGCATTACTTATGTCCTAACTTACCTCTCTTGACTGGATCCCCAATTGGCAAACTCATAAGAAATGACTTCCTTCATTGAAGCCGTGCGAGATGGTTTTGAATGGCTTTGAACTTCATTTCCAGTGACTATGAGAGCCTTTAAAATCTTCAGTGACATTTCTTTTGTAATCTGCCCCAGTCTTCAGAGACATCCACATGCAGAGTTGAGATTTTTATCTTTATATGTTGTGCTAAGACACACAGTAAGAGTAATATTGCTGAAACCGCAGCGCTGGTCTAAGTTGTTACTGCCTCTCCTGAGGTTCCTCAGACCGTGCAGCAGAAGTGGCTGACTGAGCTGCACGAGTTCTCCTCATCTGCTCCAGCGCAGGGTTGTGCACATCGGTCTGAATGGCCCCCGGAGCCCATTGACTGCACTAAAGGAGTGATGTGATCACACTGTCATTCATCTAACCAAGTGGTGGGCTGAAATCTCTAGCAGAGAAAATTCTCCTCCTGTAGTAAATTTTGTAACCCCTGACTGCTATCTGTGCAATAATTATCCTATAATACTTAGCTTAAGATTCTTATCCTGTATCTTGCAACGTTTAATGCTTCAACCTCTAACTGCTGACATAAAAAAACCTGCATGACACAATTCTTCTGTTAACAAAAACAACAGCCCTAAGGTTTCAGGAAAAAATATGAAGATGGGATTCACAGGCATCATGAAGTTTAGAATGCAATGGGGCAATAGATGGTTTTACTTCTTTTAAAAATCATCACATCCCTTACTAGTCCTAGAATTACTGTTAGGAAATTGAAATAGTGCACTGATTGCACTGAGCGCGAGCAAAATCTGCAGCGCCAGCCCTGGGTATGCAATGGTGTTTTCTCAAGAGCAAGTATAAATTCTAAAACAATGTGTCTGTGAGGGACTAACAAAACAGGCTTCAGCGCAAGATCTGGCACAGAATTATTTAAATGCCTAATATCAAATTAAATTAATAGGAATTAGGGGCTGCAGTAGTGATTGGTTATATAATTACTATTGAAGATATGTGCTTTTCCAGTGTAAACACTTCCCGGCAGAGTTGTGATCAAGTATTCATGCACCACTGGACAGTGCACAGGGATTTATGCGTACAATATAACTGTGCAGAGGCAACGCAGGGATTATCACCTTCCACTTTTGCATGCTGTAAACTTGTTGAATAAGCCCCACGGAGCACTAGAACCATTCAGTCATTTGTATTTTCACTGGTCGTGCGCTTGCTACTGTGCAGTTTGCAGTCTGCTTCCTTGTCTCAAAGAATATACAGCATGTAATATATATAAGCATTTTCCCCAAAATACCAGTATAGCTTTAGTTCTTGTGCAGCAGTCTCTGTCTCTGAGTACCAATTACAATTCAAGGCATAGTCAGTGTTTTTAAAGGTCTAGAAGTTCGTGGGGGGCGGTTAACACTCTGTAAAGGTTGTCGTTCTCTCTTTCTCACACAGCTGGACCCTACAGTGGTTTAGGTGAAGTGATCCATCGAGAGAGTGTTCCAATGCATACATTTGCCAAGTATCTCTTCACCTCTCTCCTACCTCATGATGCTGAATTGGCATACAAAACTGCACTGAGAGCCATGCGGTATGTATTCACAGCTTGTGGAGAGCAAAAAAAATGTTGGGAGAGAGTATCAAATGGAAATCAAATTGGGTCTTTTATTCACAAAGAAGCACCGTTCCAATTAAGGAAAAGTTACTTTGGTTCTGTCATCTATAAAAGCAACTGAAGTGTGTAGTAAGTACAGTATAATAATTTATAAATGTACCAGGACTGCAATCTTGAGGAATGCAACTTCGTGTTAGACAACAACAGCATTAGCACATGTTCTCTTGTGTGTGTGTGGTGGTAACAGTGGGCAAATGAGGAAAGAGGTATCTCAGCAGCAGCAGCAGCACAACTCTTCTTTATATATGGAGATGCAGCAGGATCTCCTGCTGCATAGTCTGTTCTGCAGAATTCTCTGTTTCACCAGTCTCCTTTATAAATTAACTCTAGATAGTAGACCACACCATATCGTGTGGTCTGAACCAGTAAATTTTGTGTTTGCTTCATCACTAAGCAGTCTTGCACAGTTGGATTTTAAATGGAATATATTGTCTGATATCAAAATACCTGACTTACCTCATTTGTCTTTGGTAGTTGGCGGAAAGTAGCTTCTCAGGGATAGATCAGTGAGTGCTGGCTTTAACTCAGGGAAGGCTGAATTGTTAACAGTGACTAAGGAAGTCCTTATGAAGGACTTGCAGAGTCTTAAATGATACATGGTAAATCCATGCTGTCTGTACACAGTGCAGGGAAGTAAGTAGTCCCAACTGGATTGCCTTAGTTTTGGTTACTGTCAAGAACTTGGAGTAAATGTTGGTTGACAAAGAAGAGCCACAGCTGATTACTAGGAGCATATCAAGTTCCAGAATAATAACATGAGTGTTGAGTTTTCTCAGGTCATCGTTATCAAGAGTTATCGCACTGTGGTTGAAGGACATACTATCCACATAAATGCTATTTAAATTGCATGCATATTAATCAGGTTATATTTTGGTGATTTGTACATGCATAGTCTCTCCAGAAAGCAAAACAGAAGGAGAAATGGTTTTTTATTCAAAGGACTAAAATAGAGGGCATGCTTACCAAACGTAGCTATTAGCAAGTCAAGCCAAAGGTCTCTTTAGCTGGTAATTGTTGTGATGAATGCTGAATAATAGATGTTAGGGAAAGCATCTAGATGTGTGGAGAGTATACTTGCATACTTACTGCTTATGATCGACAATTTAGGCATTACATTAAGAAGAAATAACTGCATTATTGGTGAACTATGACAACGTTGTAGGTAAGATCAGAAAGTTGACCAGGCCACAAAAGTGTAAGTAAATATATCTACAACCCTTATCATATCAGATCAGCAAGATAATACAAAATATGCATTAAAAAAAATGACAGGTCCATTTTCATGTGTGAGATTATGTGGGTGTGAAGACTAAGATGGTAAACCATGCCGAAGAGGTAGAACAGACATCCCTGCCCTCAACAGTTCCACACAGTGCACTAAATACTCCAGTGAAAGTGAGAGGAATGTGCCATTCCTCACCAACAAGGACTTGGGGTTTCCCCAGCAACAAATCATAATGGAAAACATTTTTTTTAGCAAAACAAATGTAAAAAAAAAAAAAAAAAAGTAAGTTCCTGAAAAACTCAAGACGATGAAATCTCCAGTTAGTCTTAGAGAGTTCCAGCCATCTTTTGGCATGAAGATGCCATCTTGTCATCAGAAGTTAATTCTCAAACAGACCAGAATCAGGAGGAGACATCTGTTCTGTTGGATCTGATAGAATCACAGGAGATACCAGCATAATTGAGACTGTTCTCCTTAAAACCTTTTGCCATCACTCTCTAAAGCATATGAGATTTAATCTGAGGACAGTGTTCAATCTCTACAGTTTGGTATTTGGCACTCTTCAGATATGAGCACTTGCTACCTTGAATTGCAGTGATGGTCAGTGCGGACACTTGCTAATCCATGTCTCAGCACTGCTCAGAAATTGTCTTAAAGAAGATTATACTTTCCATTGACACCTAAGAGAACTCAGTGGTTCAAAGAAAAAAAAAAGATAAAAACCTTCTCATATAGACAAATAAGAAGCTAATATAATGTTGCTTTAAGTAGGAAAGGAGAAAATGAACATTCAGGCTGAATATCTGCCTGGTTGTGAGGTGGAACTGTTCATAAGAATAAAATTGCGTCAGCTCTTCCTCCCTGACAGGGAGAAAATAGTCATGGAATGGATGAAAACCTTCACTGGAAGTTTCATATATAGATCCTTTTGCACAGCTACTTGCTTTTAGGAATATAGCAGCTTTCTTTCTTCCTTCAACGTATTTCAAAAAAGTTAACTTCCCAGGACCATGTCATAGCTAGCTGCTTTAAAGGCATAGAAGTTGATCAAAACGAGAGAGGTTGGCTCTAAATTTTTTGTCTCTGCTATAAAGTCCACTACCTCATTTTTTGCTGTCAGTTTTTGAGTGTGGAGCTGAGACCCTACTGCCTTTCGTACACCTCAGGTCGAGAAGGACAGTGTGTGCAATCCTTGGTGGTCACTTCTATCTAGAGCTGTCTGTCGAGTGGAGGTTTGGAGAATGTGGATCTGCTGTGACCTAGTTGACTGCTCACTTGGAATCTGAACTTGAATATTTGGCTTAGTTTGACTGATCCCATGTTGAACCTGAATTTCATTTGGGCTTTATGAGCCAGTCTTTAATAACAGCATTTAATCATGAGGTAGCTTTGCTAAATCCTGGCTAAATAATTGATATTTGAAAGAAAAAGAAAGTGAAAAATACTAAATCTCCTGCAGCCTGTGCTTGTTCTGATGCTCCCTAATCTTGCCAAAATTACAGGAAAGCCACCAATTCACAACAGCATTTCTTTTCACAGCAAAGGAACATAGAAACTGGCAGTGGAATTCAAACTGACAAAAGATTTCCCCAAAACAGCCTCTTCCTTTCATGCTCTTTGTGTATTTAGTGTTACTCATAACTTAATAATCCCTTTTGCTCTGTTTATTGAAACCATTTAATAATACTTTTTTTTTCTTTCTTTCTTTCTATGCTTGGAAAATATCAACTGAAGAATTTATATGTATTTTATTTTTATCTGTGTAAAGCTGAAGAGGTTTCTTTGTGGTAGTAGGGAACCGATTTGACTTCTAATACAAATCAAAAGTGAAGTTAGTTGACTTGAGGTTTTTTTCATATTACCGTGCATCATATGCTTCAGAAAATGTTAGCACAATCTACAAGGTATGTTGTATTTATATATGTCTGATAGATTCCTGAGCTTATGTTCAAAATGACATTTCTGTGCAAATTCTTAAGGGTATACTTGTCTGCCTCAGGAACCTACACAAAACTGATGGACTTACTTTCTTCTGCATCTTAAAACTGTCTTAAAGTTCTCCATTCTTGCTGTGAAAAAAACTCATGCATTCCAGTTACTTAAAGAACTTAGATATTTATTTAAGTGAAAAAAATCGTCCAATGTATTTATATCCGTTTATTCCATAAGAAAAATACTATTACAAAGCATCACAATGAAATAGATTTTTAATATTATTCAGTATTTTCAATGTTATTGACAAACAGATCCAGCTTCCTTTGTCCTCCTAGATGATTTCTGGTAAGAAGTCACTTGGATATGAAAACTGGTAGAAACAGAAGGCTGGATCATAATCAGATTTTAGAAGCTCAAAGCCAGCGCATCCATAAAACAATGCGATTGCATTGAGTTTGCTCACCTGGACTTTTGAGATATGTTAAGAGAGCATGTGAGAGAGCATTTTGATCTGCTGAGTATGAGGGAGTTATGTTGAATACACCTAGACTGAGACAAACTTACAGTATATCTGTTCTGAAGATACAGCTTTACCTGCAGCTCCTGTAGAAGTAAGCTAGCTCTGCTCCTGGTGATGTTACAGCTGGCCCAGCTGAGAGGGTCAGAATGGTCTTCAGAAAACTTCTGAGTATTCAAACCTGTATGTGGCTCACTTGCACTAGGTTTGGGCTAGTTACTTTAGACCTAGCCTGGGTTGTGTCCACATGAATGGTATTGTTACGTCTGTATCTTGAGATAGGATCGTGTTACTGTTGATTTCTGTATGTGGCCTTTTACAGCATCTCCTTGAAGAAACAGGGACGTGTTTCCTGTTTGGGGGGTATCTGCTAGTTGTTGTGCAGTAGTTTGGAGAATTTACACTGGTTATGGAGGGCATTGACTGGGACTCAGCACACACGCAAGCTCACACACTTTCAGGCTTCAGTTATTATCTGATAGCAAGAAAGAGGACTCTCTCAGGAGGAGTCGGCAAGTTACAGGAGTGAATCGTTACAGACTGCTCAGTGTAGGACCACTAACAGATAACAGTCTTTCTCCTTTCTGCTGTAACTTGTCAAACCCTTGTGACTGTCCAGGAAGCTAAGATATTAATGCTAATCAAGAAAGCAACCAATAGGAAGGTTTTGCTTCAGGTCATTGTCAGCTATTATCATCTGAGTCTTTTTGACCTTTCATATCCTGAACCTAAGCTTTATTGTTTTGAATAAAATAATTATGCTTCAGCCACTCTTACTTTTTGTGTTAGCATTTCTCTTATCTAATGTACTGCCTTTGAGTGGAAGAGGGGACATTAGATGAGTTTCTGCTACGGACCATCAGTTCTGTTGTGGTTGTAGTTGTCAAAAACACACACAGTGATTTTGAGTTTTCTACATATGAGTGTACGTGCCTGTGTATATGCCCTGTACATAAGACTTTTAGATTGGAGTATATTCAGAGAAATTCATGTTTCAGGATTAGAGTCTGAAAAGTAACTTTAAAGGAAAGTTCCTCTGTCAATGTTGTTTGGGACCTTAATATTGGATTATATTACATTATAATATTTGGAAGACTGGAATTTAAGGACTTTGAAAGTAGTTCATATTTGTAGAATAACATGTATTTTTGTGTCTGAATTTATTGCAAAATCAAAATCGAAACAGCTTGTTGAATAATCCTGCCCACTTTCTTTTGCTACATACTTTTCAAGTGAAGAAAGTTGCACTTGCATATGGGGTAGTATTGGAAAATATGTACATGTTCTGAGTATGAATGAGAACTTCTCCACTTCCCTGGAGGGGTTGTGATTCAAAGCTGAAACAACAACAACAAAAAGACAATAGCACTATGGATTATGAGAAGGTTTTAGCCACGTTCACTAACAAATAGCTTAATTGCCTGGTCATTTCCTATAGCTGCCCACTTCTATAGCCAAGTTTGGATAATGGCCCTTTAAGCTTCCCCCCAAAAGCAGTAATTGCGCAATACCCCTTTTTGTACCAAAATAAAAGCTTTTTTTTTTTTCCTCAAAGTATTTTTGTGGCTTTACTTTTGCTCTTGGATAACCAAATGTAATGATGATTTAAGAGGGTTTCCTCCTTTTTTTTCAGTTTGCTAGTATTGGAATCCACGGGACCGTCAGGAGACATGTCCCGCCCACACCACATTGCATCAGTTGTTCCAAACCGGTATCCCCGCTGGTTCACCCTAAGTCACATTGAATCCCAGCAGTGTGAGCTGGCATCAACCATGCTAACAGCCGCCAAAGGTAGAGTGCTGTCACTTACATACTCAACTAAACGTATGGTTTTAATATTACATAGAGCAAAGAGATTTTAAAATCTGTGTTGAGGAATCCAAATTGTAGTCTGGCAGTAGTGTGAAATAGCAACAACAAACTGAACTGACTTACACCTGTCACTTAATTTCCTAGTAAAATAGTTAACTTAGCTGGGTGAAAGCCAGATGGGCTTGATCTGAGGCTGATGAGATGGCTCTTGGTCCTTCTGATGTGTTGTAGACTCTGAGACCCAGGAGTGGACAAATCACTTCCAAAATTCAGAAATCAAGATGATTTTCTGGCATGTTCTGAACTAGTACCACCAGGCTCTAGTGCAGTTTGTGCTGTCTTGTGCCTTTTGTTCATATATGATGTAATTACAGAGAGTTTATAACTGTGTAAGTGAAACACCATGCTATTGCTGTGACAGACTCAGTTTTAATGCAGGTCTGGATGTTTTGAAAGGTTGCTCCAATTTGATGAATCTGTTTATACCTTTCAGGTGATGTTCGGAGGTTGGAAACAGTGTTAGAATCCATCCAGAAAAATATCCACTCCTCATCACACATCTTCAAGCTTGCCCAGGATGCATTTAAAATAGCAACACTCATGGACAGCTTGCCGGACATCACTCTTCTGAAAGTTTCTCTGGAGCTGGGCCTTCAGGTATTTCCCTTGCTCATTATTGCTATAGTAGAAGACAGGAATTTGACCCTGCCTTGGTGGGTCAGCTCTTTGGAAATCGCTGAGGACCATACATGTTTGGGCTGTGTCTGCAGCGTTTAGGCTCTGCTTGCTGGTGTGGACTTGTGTGCAGCTGGCTGGTGGACGCAGAGCGAGGGCGCCGGGGCCCCGCGGGGAGACAGGGCTGTGAGCGGGCTGCAAGCGGCCGGCCGCGTGGCGTTGGCCTGCTCAGCGCTCACAGAAGAACAATACAGGTGCCCTCAGGAGTGTGTTCTGGGGCACTAGGGAGCACAGTTACTTTGCATGCCAGAAAAGTGAATAAGCACAAATGCTGGTGATCAGTGCTGATCATTTTCAGGTCCTCGATGGGGTTTTTAGCCTTCTATTTTCTTCTCTTAACTTCCTTGCCTTGCCCTCCCTTACCACTCCCCAGACAAAATTTGGAAGGTGCCTGCTGAATTACTAAAGAAAGTCAAGGTCGGCTATAATGTCATGTTTCTAAAGGAGATTTGTGTTAGCAGGAGCCCCCTCTTTCTGCATCAGAGGAGAATAAAATCATACACTCTACAAGCTGTGGGTTGGTCATCTGCATCAGACTAAACTACTTAAAGTGTGCAAAAACTTCAGATGAATTTTAAGCTGCTTACTTACAAGCTAGTAGGCGATAGCTAAGTTTTAGATACCGGGAATAATATTGCCTTACATTGATGAATCTTGGAGTTTACACAGTCCATTTCAACAAAAATAAATCTCTTCATCCCTCCTCAGGGAGTTCTTCAAAAAAACATGCAAAGATCAGAAAACCATTTATTACTTTACTTCAGTAAACAAAGCTCCAAAGACTTCTGGGGAAAGGATTTTATCCCAGTTACTTCTCATGCCAAAGAGAAAAGTACTATTTGCCTATTCTAGACTTTTAGAACCTAAAATCTTTAATCAGAAAGCTGAGATTCTCTGTGCTTTGCTAGCCTTTTTTATTCCCAAGGTTGCTGTGGAAATCTGCTGCTTTTTTTTGCATCTCAGTTCGTTTCTGACTTAAATGTTTGCTTTCTTGAGAAAGGTCCTTATGTTCATTCCAAGTGTCATCCCAAGTATTCACCAAGTGTCATCCCAAGTATTCAGCAAGTGTCATTCAATGGTAACAGCACATTTTTGAACATCACTGTATTGATACATACCTGGGTGTGACTGATGGGCCTAACGAAAGAAATGCTGTAAGCTCTGACTCTCTCTTAAACTGTAATTGTTGGAATGGACTGGTAGAATCTGTCCACTGTTTTGCCCCAAGCTTACTAAGGTATTATGTAAAGATTTGTTAGGAACCTACTGTTGTATACTTCTGTACAATTACATTCTTCCCACAAAGGCACCATCCTTAATGGCTTATGGATGCTTGCGCCAGCAAATTTAATGGCAGTTAGATTTTCTGTATTCCCAATCTAGTATCTGACCACCTATGACATTTTTGTGTCCTAGAAAGCTCTGTTTAATGCCTCACGATGTAAAGTGAGCAGCAATGACCTTGCAGGTACTCTGCTTTGCCTCTGAGCTATGACACTGAGAAATTTGCCCATTTGGGCAGAGAAGATAACACCAACATTTTCACAGCTCAGTCACTGCGATTTCTGTGACAGAAAAATCTCTTCCATTATTTCAAATTTGGGAGTGGTGTATTAGCTCCTATGTTCTTTCTCCCTCTTCCTGGTGACTCAGGGCTATTAGCATGTTTCAAGTGAATGAGCCAAGGGAAGACATTTAAGCTAGCCGTGAAAGAGGTCATCAGTGTGGCAAGGAGGCATAAAGCATCTCAGGTATATTCTGTCCTGTAGCACCTTACTGTCATGGAGGTTATACCATCCCCAGGTACAGGCAGGACTTCCATTCCTCCTTCTGTTGTGTGCTACATCTGTGTTACTGTGAAGGTGAGCACTTAATATGTGTTTGGCAAATAGTGTCCTTTTCCTGAAAGCATATTAAAAAAAAAAAATCCTCTTTCCAATGTGCATGATTCAGAAGTTTTGCACTGGTTAGTTGTCTGTTGCTGTTCCTTACATTGTGAGCTTTCCTGTTCTTCTAGACAAGAAAATATTTTTAAAATCCAGCACAACAAAGACAGGTTATTCTCTTTGGGGGAGAACTTGACTTACAGATAAGCTGCATAATTCACAGGGATGTGTCTGTCTCTGCATTTTCAGACTTACTGACCTATTCAGAAGTTCTCTTCACTTGACAGCACGGATCTTGGATAGGTCAGTTCTTTACCTGCGCGGTTATAAGCTGTAAATTCACTTAGTTCCTTCTTGGTCCAGATGTCAATACATGCTTTATATTAAATCATTAGAGCTTTATTTTACTTTATTTTATTAATCATCAGGAAAGGCTTCTTGTGTAGTATGCTCAGTTTTTCACAGTTTAATGAAATCAAAGAATATATAATACTGTGCAAAAGACTTTATTTTGAACAGTTGAGTCAGGTTTGGTCATGCTTTTTGCTTTCAGACTAGTAGAACCATTATAGCCACTTCGTTTGCTGAAGGTTTTTGTGACGGATCATGGTTTTACAGCCACCACAGGAAGGAAAATCATCAAAGAAGATGTCCAGAGAAGTCACTTTTCACACAAAAAATATTTTTTCTGTTTCCTTACACCACCAGTAGCAGAATTCAGTCTTTATCAGTCCGTAACCTTTTTGTACATTCTCTTGCGTTCATTCCCTCTCAGGTAAAGCTAAAAAATTCATCTTGGATCC
The DNA here is from genome assembly GCA_032275445.1 of Crypturellus soui. Classification (NCBI taxonomy): domain Eukaryota; kingdom Metazoa; phylum Chordata; class Aves; order Tinamiformes; family Tinamidae; genus Crypturellus; species Crypturellus soui. Next base: position 10,484,083 of record JAUBNY010000700.1, read on the forward strand.
TGGGAGAGTGTTGCCTTCATATACCTTCAACATATTTCCATAATTTAAAAGGTGTAGGGTTGCTCCTTGGAAAACAGTTGCTTTCTCTTGAAATTCTCTTCCTGATCTGGTACTTCAGTTACTGTTTAGTAGGAATGATACCATAATCTCTGAAGCCAAGAAGACCACTGGATTGTCCTGATATTTTGAGTGGAGAACAACCATTTATCAAGCTCCTCAAGGAGGCCAGTGTGCAATCCCTGACGTTTGCCTGTAATGAGACTTCTCAAAGATCCTCTGTGCATTCATACCCTTTACCAGTTGTTCAGTCTTCTCAATTACCCTATCTACAGCTTATGACTAAATGAGGCAACAGGAATAACTAGGATGACAGAGGGCTACAGGTCACTTTGAAGTTGCCTTAGGATTGGAAAGGGATTGGGAGTAAGAACCTTCTTACAAGTCCTGGTAACTCGAAGGTGTTTCATGAATGCATTTTATGAGTTTGATATGGAGAAAACATCTTGGAGAGCTCTGTGACTGACCTGTAGTGATGACCAAATAGTAATGTGTAGTCTGATCTCTGATACTGTGAGGGGAAAACCGCTTGCTTACTTCACTGAGATGTCTATGGGGTCCCTTTAGTTAGCTGAACCAAGATTTCTATGCAGTTTCAGCTACTGAAAACCATGTGCTTGTTGTTTGATCACATTTAGAGAAATAACAGATAGCAACTGTGATATAAAATGAGCATTATAATCAAAGCTTAAAAAAATGTTGTTCTAGGATTCTTATCCTTGGTCTAAAGGACTTCTTTGCATAGAGTCTTTGTTCAAATAAGAGAAACTATTGCTATAGTATTGCTATACTAATATCTTCAGTAATATTTGGGAATATCTAGAAGTGTGTATGCGTATCTTTGCCGCATAAACAGCCAGTCAAATCGCAGTACACAGTAGCTGCTGTCTGTATTGTTGAAGTCAATGAAAAGATCTACAGATGTGCGGGAATAGTGAACGGGTTAGTTTGTTCAACATGAATGGGCATATTTCCACTTTAGAGACAGACTACCATTCATGGAGGGAGGAGTCACGGTATAATTTAATTTGAATAGTTGGCTATTTGGTTGGTTTGGTAGGTTTGTTCTGCGTTTTGTTGTTTTTTTTTCTGGAGAATACGGTCTCTCCTCTGGTCTTAATGATTTGCAATAGTGTCAGTGTGCTCTTCTAAGATAACTGAGCTGTATTTTTCAAAACTTTTCACATGTCAGCTAAAAAGAGTTGGCAGAATGGAGACAGCAAGAGATGACCATTTGGAGTCCCACTCTATCGGGATAACTTGAAACCCCTATTGTTTGTATATTGCCTTGAGTTTGCAGTTATTGTATTAATTTGTATTTTGTATTGTTTTAATAGGTGATGCGGATGACACTATCAACGCTGAACTGGCGGCGGCGAGAAATGGTGAGGTGGTTGGTAACATGTGCAACAGAAGTAGGTATGTTCTGGGATACTGCTCAAGAACTCCTGTCCTTTCATCAACTAATCTTAAAGAATTTGATCTTATTTATCAATACCCAGACTTGCAAGTGTCACATGCTTTATGTTGTAAAAATGTTGTAAAATTCCCTTGATTAGAAGACAATTACGGTAGTGACATAAGATTTTCTTGAGCATATGATAAAATAAGCACAGGTCAGGTTAGACTTAGTTGAGCAACGTGGTGTCACAAGATAGCGGGGGTGAGCATGACCTCAGTAAGATGGGGTACTTGTGCTGTTGTGCTTTCACATGACTCTGTGATGTGGGGTATCCCAAACTCCCCCTCTCCACTGCCTGTGGGGTCCAGGTTGGTGTTGCAGCAGAGAAAAGGCATGTTCTACAGCTTTGATTGCCTGGGTTCAGGTACTGGTGCGACAGCAGCTAGGTCAGCTCTGTGCTCATCAGAGTAAGAGGAACCAGTACGTGGCTGAACAAACTGCAAAGAATGTCTGAGTAGCTAGCACTGGTGCTGGAAACAGGACTCATGGGAGGTGTGGGAGGCAGTCTCCCATCTCCTCCACAGATTTTTTTAAGTCACAGGGTAAATCCAGGCTTAGAATGTAGTTCATCTTTGCAATGTGGCTATGACATTGTGTAGGCCGCTCCTTGGCTGCTAAAGTTTAGGCCAAATACTAATGTACCCATCATTAAGCCCCCCAGGGAAGAAGAATAAGGTGGGAGCGGAATCCAGTCTCATGCTTAGAGAACAGCAGTTGGAGGATAGTACATTTAGCAGAGCATCCTCTGGGAAAGTGCAGAAATGAACGGATGTCCTGCGTGTCCTGGTCAGGAGATCTTCAGCTTGTGTCCTCCAGTTTCTACCTTGCAAGATGAGGATGGAGTATCTGAAAGTGAAGGGCATTAAAAACTGTAACTAACCATTCAGCAGCTCTGGTAGTGGGGATAATGAAAGTACTATGACAAGGGAGCAAGTTTAATTGTCACTAGAGGTTCTTCTGGAAAACATGCTTCTCTTCCTTTTATTCCTTTCTCTTTCATACATTTGAGTTGGATTGTGTCTCAGTGATGGTTCTTGAGTTTCAGAACTTGAGAAAATTGCTGGTGCTTATTCTCTGGATCGTTTTATACTTTTCTTTGTGCTTAACTGGGAAATTAATGTTGCCACTGGCTTGGGAAAATACAGCTTGCCTTTGTACGCCCTCAGCCAGAAAGTGGTTTGTCTGCAAATTTTCAAGCCATGCTCTTGTTTTATTGCTTTTATATCTTTTCTAAGATAATTATTACTGAGGCTATCTTATAGCTATTAGTGCCTGGGTGTTATTTTTTGCAGTTGCATATTGGCAAATAAAATGCAGGTTTTAATACTGCTTCAAACAGAAGTACTCCATAAAGAACCTATAATGTCATGCAAAGTACTCTTGAGACTTAATCAAGTTGGTAAAGCAAGAAATCTGTTTATTAAAATGAAGACCTGGTGTTCTCTGACCATGCTGGATTTTTGAACATGAGTGAAGGGGTACACAGGAAGCATCGAGTCCTACAGAGAAAATGAGGACCTCTGGGTGTGGTTTAGGTGGGCTCACAGATGTCTGTAAACTATCTCTAGCAATAACCAGGCACTCTAGTTGCCTATAAGCTGTAATTTATGGAACCCATCCGTCACCCTTTCTCCCTTCCTCCCCCTGCCATGCAGACATGTGCACGCACACACACACACCCCAACAATAAGGTGATGCCAAGGAAAATTCCACATTTCAAATATAAGTCGGTAGTGTATGTTGCTTAGCATATTTCCATAATAAGGAGGTTCGTGTTCAGATGCACATCAATTTTGTGCAAGACCTATCTGAAAACCGTGTTTGGGCAGTGTGTGTATGTGGGGAGGCAGGGGGATTGAAGCTTTTTGTCCCGCTCTTTTTTATAAGGTGTGCTTATTATTAAATGGCATAATGCTTTATTAAGTGAGTCATTTAGAGTACTTTAATGCTCTTTTGTGCATGTGCTGTACTTTAAGATGCACATGGAAAAAAATGCCTATTTTAAATGTTAAATGTGAGGGCTGGTTTTGAGTAATGTGATGAGATGTCGAATTTTTGAGCTCTGTAACTCCACCCAAATGGGTCCAAACTCATTATCGAAATAATCTTAAATAAGAAGTAAAAAAATTCAATTATCAAATCAGAAGGCTAAAGCAGATTCTTGAAGACCTTGTTGTTGTTACTGTTCTCAGTGTCTCCACATTTGCTGTAGAGATTGCACAGGGGCCTGTATTTTCATTGCCTTTTCCAGACACGTTATCTGCTTTAACCTTTCCTGCTGGGGTAGCTGCCCCTTTGTGGTATGACTAACCCCTTAGACTTTGTTCAGCGCTCTTGCTGAACATCCTTATCTGGTCAGTCTTATCAGTTGTGGCTAATCCTTTCTCTCTCTCTCTCTCTCTCCCTCAGGTGTTTATGCACTGGATAGCATCATGCAAAGCTGGTTTACACTTTTCACTCCAACAGAAGCCACTAGTATTG
>JAUBNY010000700.1:10490895-10502427 GCA_032275445.1 Crypturellus soui
TGTAACTAAATCACTGTTTTATAAACTTGTTAATGATCAACAATTTTTTTGTTTTGATTAAAATTAGTTTTTTGAAAGTTGATTCTGCCTCCTTTATGGTGTCTGTAACTGAAATGGAATTGTGCATGGGTATTTCACAGACCTTAAATATGCAGCTTTACACCTTGTGTGTTATGATAGTGAATAATGGGACCACCAAGACCAGGAAAGAAATGTCGTTGTTTGTTTGTTTGTTTGTTTGTTTTCTTAGAAATCTGCTGAGGACTGACAGTGTACTAAATGGTGCCACTCCTATGCCAAGATGGAAGAAGACGCAGCACTTCAGGGGAAGGACCAAATGCTGCTTGTGGCTGAAGGTGCCTGGTCAGTACAATGAACCGTAAGCCTTGACCTACTGCCCTGGCGCAGAGTAGAGCTTGTGGAGGCACTGCTGTCACTGGATGGATTGGTTAGGTGGAGATGGGAATCGAGATGTTCTTCAGTTATATGTAGGGATTGTTCTTGCAGTTCTTTGGATTTTTAAAGTATTCTCTGTATTCCAAACTGTGCAGCCCAGTCTACCTGACCTGGAGTTCTTGCTGACCTGCTGACACCCAACATTTCTGCTTTTTTGGAGCTTTTGTTCTGTAGGAATTGTGACAATTTTTCCAGCCTTCCGTGAATACTGGGATATGGCATGACTGCAAATTGTAGAGCAGCTCTCCTGTGTCTTGAGGAAATTTTTTCCTCTAAGGAATGTTACATGATGCCCATTTGACTCTTGACCTCAACACCTTCACTTTCATTTTTAGTAGGGTCAGCTGAAAAGAGACTCAGCCTTTACTCTTAGCAAGCAGCTGTCAGAGGTGCCAGTGTAGCCTTGATTTCTGACAGGGAGGCTTGTGTTACCACAAGATGAAGGAGGAGGTCTGAGCCTTTGTACAACTTTGGTATAAACGTGAACCATTTCTAAGCCTGCTAATGGATGAGTTGTCACGACTTGGTAGTGCTAAGGTGCTGCAGCTTGTGCAACTTCTGTCCCTTCCAAGCATTTGGTCCTCACTGTTTTACCTTGGTGACATTCTCCTAGATGAGTGACCTACTACAGGCAAAAAGGACTAGGAGGGAGACTGGAAAAGGGATTGCTTCCTTTTTTCACATCTTACAGGTAGCACCCTATGATGATAGTTCGGATTGCACTGAAACCTATTTTAAAAACAAGGCTTTGAATCAAAGAGAGTCCTGACTCTCTTTGCTTTTAATGAGCATGATGGCCTGTTTTTTCTCCAGAACTGATGGAAGTTTGGCTTGTTTCAGTGACACTGCATGATTTGAATAGTCTTCATGGACCAACATATGTTTGGTCAGTGTCTCCAGCAAACATGTCCAGGTGTGTACTGCTCTTGCTTTGTAGAGGTAGGAAGAGTCCAGGGAAAAAGACTCCAGGAAAAATTCTGAAGTCTTTTTGGTGAAAGCTCTCAATTGGCTATGACGGAATAATTTTAATGTCATTTCTAAAGCTACATTTTGGGATGAATTTTGGAGCTTGGTTAAGCTTACAGAAACCTTGTTAAAAATATAATGGCTTCAAATTCCGTTACCTCCTCAGTACAACATATTTGAGATACCACTGTCATCGTCTCACAAGGTTACAGTGCTTTGCAACTTTTATTTAAGTGAAAACTTCCTTGGTTTGCTTTCAATCCAGGGTCTCTCAGGCTTTTTGGTAGAGAAGAGAACTGAACATGACCCTCCCGTATCATAGACCACAGTTGAATCTTCATTTTCCTTTGGTCAGTTATCTGAAATCTTAAAGGACATGGCTTTTCACCCATGTTATGAGATTGTTGTGTAGCCAAAGAAACTCACTTTTCCCATATAATTTTTTTTCAGATTTTCTTTACAGTCTACTGATTTTTCCAGAAACAAAAGCCAGCAGGTTTTTCCCTACCCACTTTACATTGCTTTATTTAGCCTTCTAGTAGTTCAGCCTTTAATTCTCTTATCCATTTTGTTTGTTTGTTTTAGAAAGAGGCTCATATTTCCTGGGTTGAGAGATTAATATTGCAGATCAGTGGGAAAAAAGGAAATTTTTTTTTTTAAGTTTTTGCACATTTTTTTTATCATGGAAAAAGAAGAGCACAGAGCCTCAGAATTTGGATATTAGGCTACAGATGAAATCCAAGATAGTTTTCCTCTGAGTACTTGCTGTCTTTTTCTCTGAATCTTTTGCTTTTAATGCTGTGGCAGTGGATCTGAGCATAGATTGCATGTACATGACAGAGAATTTACTAGATTGTCTGAGAGAAACTGTAGGTAATATTCCAAGGCCAGAACAGCAAGTAGAAGCCTGGGACTACAGATTGCCATGGGTCTCCAGTAGAACAGATGGAGCTTGTTCAGGACTGTGAAGCTGCCAGGATGCGCAGTCAGTGCCTTGGATGACTGATCAGCAACTTTTGCAGTACAGATGAAATTCTGAAGGGTTTTTTTCTTGAATATCAAAAGGGAAGACTGGCTTCCTAGTATATTTAGGCATAGAAGATACTCTTGAGTGCTTTGTGTTAACAAATTTTCTGTTCTGTAGACCCATATACCATCATTTTCTTTGTATCCATCATCTCTCTTGATTCCACTGCTAATGCAAGTCTTTGCAGCCAGGCTTTCAAAAGTCTCTGTGAAAGTCACTTTTTAGTAATGTTTTAGTGTTCTGTCAAATCAATCTGAGCTACAATTTTCTTTTAAATTTTGTCTAGTAGCAATTAACTTTTCATATAAGTGAGTATAAGAAACATAAATGCATAAAAAGTGAGGGTGCACTTTGCATTCCGGGAAACTTCACTATATGAGTTGTACCAATTTAGACTTGTTGCTTAGAGTGGATTTGCACCAGAAGTAAATTTATTTTACTGAGACATCTTCAATTTGGATTAAAATATCATAGTTTTTCACCGAACAATCATCCAGCCTTCCAATTCTGATTTTAAAAAATGCCTTGATAATTCACTTTTAATGCAGGTTATAACTTGAAAAATAGCTATATAGATGGTACGTTTACAGGACTGGGAAATGTAACACCTTCTTGTTCTGAACTTATGGCTAGGGATGAGATATATTGTGTCACAGGCAAACATTGCCCATCTCTTGAAAGTCTGCCTTCTGCGCGGGTGTGTGGAAAGGATGAAGCACAAGCCATAGTCCTATGTCTAACCTTTGCCTCGAAACAAAGCAACAGGTAGTGTGGATTTAGGGCATATTTCAGCATGGAAGGAACTATGCTGAATTTCAGCAGAGAGCTTTGTAATATGTTTAAGTGGAGTAATGACAGTTTTCCGGAGCAGCTTTACTAAGGAAAGAGGCTGCTGGGGTTCGCCTCACCTTGCTGAGATGTCTGCTCCGTGCTCTGCACAGTAAGACGAGAGTGTTGCCTCCACTAGCACCCTGGGCTGTCAGCATCCAGTGGCATGCAAATCCTCATCTGAAAAGTTTTTCAAATGTGTGATCAATCAATAAAAGCAGCCCGAAAGGGAATAAAAGTAGAGCATTGTAGGCTCTGAAGAAAAGAGCCTGTCTTAACAAGAAAATTATGTCAGGTGCTATATTTGGAGACATCTGCAAGGTCATAGGATCAAAGATGTCTCTTAACATATATTGACTGCAGAGTTATTTTTAAAACCTTTTCTTATCTGATCCAACCATTTAATTCTTTTGTGCTCATGATCTTGTTTTCTCTCTTCTGTTGTTTGCTGTTAAACCTGGAATTCTGAAGACTGGAAAGCACAAGTTACTCATAAATAACCTCTGTTTCAGATCTTTCTAGCGTATTCTTGAAATAAAAAGGTAGAGGAAGAAGGGCTCATGCTACAGCCTTTATTTAAGTGCCTGGGTCACAACCTTTAAGTTTTGAACTGTCTCCTCAGCCCAGGAGCCATCTGGTGAGTAGTGTCCTGCTGAGTTTTATAACAACTGCACTTCTTTTCTATAACTTTCCTGTCTCTCTCTCTAGCCTGTGTCACCTTGTGTAATTTAAAGAGCTTTCTCTCAGGAAAAAATGATTACTGACAGACGAAGTTTGTGGTATCTCCCATTTGGGATCTGATGACGTAAAAATAGATGGAGCTATTGCTTGGTAATGGTAGTCCACAGACAAGCTCTACTTGGTCTATTCTAAAGATATCCATGGAGCAGTGAATGAGGAGGGTGAACTGCTCAGTCGCTTTTTTTAGGGACCAAGTGAACTGAGACCTAAACATCAGACACAAATAGCACATAGAATGGGCACTGTCTGCCTTTCCAACCCACCACTTTGACAGCAGAATTGCTTGTCTGACCGCAAGTCTCAATTTGCTGTCCTAGGAATCAGGGGCGAATCACTGTTCAGAAAAGTTAAAAATGGGTGAGGGTGATTAAGGATAGAGATAAATATCGCTCTGGTGAAGTTGCTGGAATTACATCAAGGCTCAACTTGGCACACACGTTTGGGAGGTCTGTTAGTTATAAGAGCAATAGTAGTGAGAGAAGTAGTGCCAAATTCTGCCCAGTCAGTGGGCAGGAAGAATCATTTGGGGTTTGTGGCTTCCAATTCCAGATGACCTGAGTCTAGTTAAACAGCAGAATAACTATCTGTAATGCTTTTGTTATTGTTGTTTCTCTGTGCAAGGAAACAAGTCAGATAGACTGTGACTCATCTCTTAGATGCACTGCATATGGAACAACTAGAGCCCTCTCTCACTGCTGAAACCAAGGGGTCTGAGACAAATGATGGCCTTACTTTAGGCCACCTTGTCTGTGTGTGAAGTGACCTTAACAGCACAACCGAACCAATTAGGCTAAACCAACAGGCAAAAGATACAGCAGGGAAAATTAGATGAAAGGTTTTCCCAGCAAGATCCTATTTGTCTAATGCTAAATAGCAGTTGTTCGCTTAAATGATTGGAAATCATGGTTTGTGATGAAAACGTGACTTCTTTTGTGCATCTAATTGACATTTGAAACATGTTTAATAGATTAGTATGGTAACTAAAAATATCCCAAGTAACAACCAAAGTGAAGGCATTGTTGTCCTGTTACCTTGTTGCTGAAAGGAACAAAAATACTTGAAGAAGAATTTCTTCACAAACATCCTCTGCTCACCTCACCTTAAAGAAGGAGCTGTGAAAGGCAACTGCTGTCAACAGTGCTATAAGCAGTAGCCCTCTCTGGCTGGATTTTGGGAGGGGGAAGGAAAGGAGATATTTTTGGAAGATGTTTTGTTTCCTATGTTTAAATGCCTTTTTCCTCTAGATATGGCTGACTTCTATTGGCAGACTTCTCTTCTTCCTGTAACAGTGGCTCTGCTACAGGATGTTAGCCAACTAGTATGTCCTAGATAGAGCAGTAGCCATGGGAATACTCTCCCCAATTATTCAGCACGTCTTTGCTGTCTGACTCCTCTGTATCAATGCAGATGTTGACACAATGCACACTGTGGTCTTGAGCTCCCCAGTACCTTGGAGCTGTTACATCCTGGTGGGGGCTGTCTCCGCTCTTCCTACTGTATTGTGAGGTCCAGAGACTTGCTTTTGGAAGCTGAGTTTTCCCGATCATTGTCAAGAATCCAGGGTCCCAAATAAAAATATTTAGCATCACAATACTTTGTGATAAATCACTACAAGTAGTATCCCTAAAGGGAGGGGGGAAAAAAGGGCATTATATGATCTGAGAAGAAAAAGTCAGTAAAAGCAAGCAGTCTTGCTTACTTGCTTGTTGCCTGCTTATTGGGGAGGTCTTCCATATCCCATGTCTAAATTATATAATTGGTAACTAAGAAGTCTACTAGGCGTGTGGGGAGACTTCATATGAGATCTTGAAGATCGTGAAGAAGAAACTTTAGCATTGGCTGAAGACGAGGTGATTATAGAGGGAAGCCATATTCTTGCCTTTCAGGGCCCTCCCACAACCTTATGCTTTTGAAGGGAAATTTATTGCTTTATGAAGATCAGTAAGTGTTATACTAGCACAGTACCTTCTTTTTAATAGATTGCATTTTCCTAGCTGCCACTGTATGTTTCATCAAGAGTGATCTAGGACTTTTGCATACCTTAGCAATTCTCTTCTCTTGGTATTTCATTACTTGGAAATCTTATTGGACTACATATATGGCAATTACCGTGTCTCTACTTCTGTTTTATTTAGTCTTTTATACCTGCTGGAAACACTGGGCTTTACACTGGTTGGTTCTTGTCTCTCTAATATAATTAAGGACCATATATATTGTGGAAGAAGTAGCCATGGCTCATGAGGAAGCTTGATGTCGTTTTTTTCATTGAGCATATTCCTCAAGCAGTAAATGAAAGCTGGAAAATCAGTGGCTAAAAAGATTTGTTTTGTTTTTCTAAAAGACAAATATTTTTCAGGTTTTACTGTATCGTCACAAAAGAATCAAGTCAGGAAATGAGTAGTTATTGGTAAGAGTCTAGAGTGCGTCACTGCCAAGGAGGTACAACTTGCCCATTCCTAGGAAAGTCTAAACAAATCAGATGATGTTTTACCCAGCTGCCTGTTTTTTTGATACCCAGATGGTCTGTTTAGTTTGGCAGTGGGGGATGATTTAATGAGATGCACTCAAACGGCACCAACTCTACTAAGCACCGTGTGAAAATGCTGGTTCATGGACCTGTTTGTCCTGCTGAATCGGAGAATAGCAACTTGTATTTCTGCTGTGCTTACCACATCGGCGCTGTCCCTGTGCTATCGCATTGCTCACTCTGTGTTACTTAAAATACATCCAGGCTATCTGGTACCGGCAGCAATCCCGGGTCTCTGTTTTCTAGTGATGGGAAATAAAATGAAAGACATTTTTCGCATGTCTTTGCTTGAGAAGTGCCACTGAATCGAGAGCAGGGAGCAGAAGCCTGGGCATTACACTGAGCCCTGGACCTGCATTTGCCAGTAATTCGCAGGGGGTTGTCCTTGCTGCTAGTCGGGTACATGGCACTGATATTGCTCATCGGTGAGCGTGTGCATTGGGAGCCCAAGCCAAACGCAGCCTTTAACCGTGGGCCCAAACTTGGTCTTTCCTAGCAGGACGTGCAGTCTGGGAGGACCTGCCGCAGCAGGGACCAAGGACAGCAAGGAGTGGGTGTAAAACAAGCAGGTAGTGCATTTGGTTTTCTGTCCACAACTACACATGTTGATAAAGCATTACTGTAGGCAGTCCTAGGGAAACTGCTTGTTTCTTCTTTCCCAAATACAGAGCGCTCTTTTACTGGACAAAGGAAAGTGAGGATTATGGCAACAGCGTGAGACCTGGGCAGGACAGGTGACTGAGAGATTTCAGAGACCTTTTTGTATAGCCTCTCTGTGCTGGTTCTCCCCATCCCATCCGTCCCACAGGTGAGCCTGAGTGGCCACTACCCCTTTGCTTGGAGTGAACACCCTTTTGTGCTGCTCTTCTCTTTCTGCAAATGTTTTAACTTGCTACAAATTCTGATGATTTTCTGTAGATAAGAAAAGCGAGGAATTTGTGATTAAACTCAGCAACGACAGTTTTGGAAAACAGTTATAAAGTCTTCCTTGGCTTGTTCGGTGGATCGTTGATGTCCGGGTTTTCCAAACAGCGCTGACTTTTAGCATGCGGTATTTACTGTGCTATCGGCAGCACAACTGCAGAACCCTCTCAACATTGCAGAATGCAAATACAAGACATCACTCTCCCAAAGCCACAATTTCCAAAAGATTAAACACATCTGGCTTTTGTTTGTTTTTTTTTTTACCACAAATTCTTCTGCTACATACTAGGACCACTAGGACCATCTCTGAAATCCCTGACATGAAGACCAGACATAAATCTGGGACAGTCTTACTGATTTAGGCCCTGGATTGGCACAGGTGAGTTCCTGCTTGTGACTAGTCCTTTTGAAGTCAATGGCACTTCCGACTTCTTTGAAGTACTTTACTAAAATGAAGAGAGTCTAGTGAAGTCTCCCCTTCAGAAGCTGTGGGAAGTGATGCCTTCTGCACAAAGTACATGGTCCTTGGTGGAGATTTGCCTAGTGCTCTCTGGGAAGGGCTCCCTTTTCTACCCAAGGCAAGCTCCACCAGCAGCTCCTGAAGGAAGCCTGTTGTGTCCTGCCCAGCAAGACCTGTAGCCTTCATTGCAAGAGGCACAGGGTTCCCTGGAGATGCAGATACGGGCATGAGGTGTGGGCTAGGGAGGCTGGAGAGAGAACAGACAGGTTCTACTAAATGGAGACTTTTCATTTAATTTTGTTTGTTAAGGAGCAGAACAATACTGAAAGATAAAACTTGAACAAATTGCTCCTTGGCAGCTCTGTTTCACTCACTGGTATTCTGCAAATGCAAAGCTCTGCAAAGCTCTTTGCAGCCTTGCATTTACCAAAACCCTCCTATTTACAGGTAAAGGCAGTATCCAGACTGCTGCTTGTTCACCAAATAGCTCACTTTAGGACTATGCTGCAGAAATATACATGGGGAGGATGAGGGAGGCTCCCTCCTTGAGTGAAAAAACTATAACACCATAACCTTCAAGAGGAGTGCGTACTGTAGAAAAGCACTTACCTCCAAGGTTTGAAAAACAAGTTTTAACTGCTGGCTACAACAGGAAAGCAGTGAAAGTAAAGGGCTGTGTCACAGGCTAAAGCCTTTTTTTTTTTTTTTGATTTAGAGCCTTGTGTGCTACACAAGTACATTAAAGACTAAGATGTCACTTTTTTTGGTGTATATGTATGCCTGTGTGCGCACACTTTTTAAAATCCTTGTATAGAAATGAAGGAACTGAGTTTATCTGTGCCAAGGGCCATATGTTTACAGCTGAGTTAGAAAACACTTTAAAATATTTAAAATAGGGGTTTATAATGGAACCCTGACACATCCTTAAATATGTTGATGCTAATAGATACCACTATAATAAATCTCATAGAGGATTTAAAAGATATATCTGTTATTCTAGAGGAGAATATACTGGCTTCTGGCTGAAGTGAAGCTTGTCATTTCTGTTCTTCAAACCATTTGTATCTTCAATGGCATCTAAGTAGCCCTGGATTATATCTAATACTTCAGATGGTACCAGTATGTAGCAAAATAATGTGTTTGATATCTAAAAGCTTTCCCAGTTGCAGTATGGGAATCACAGTCCTTTTCAGAATGTATAATTTCACCTGACATCATAGTACAAGAAAATATTCCATTTTTTCCCTGTTTTTTTATTTCCTGAAATAAGTCCTGCTATTGAACAACTCTACATCATTTTTATACTCACTGAAATAACCAAATTCCTCCTCTTACTAGAATTCATGCCAGGAGAAACCTATCTTCTTCTTGTTAACTTTATTCCTAATTATTTTCACACTGTTTTTAGTAGGCTTCGGTCCTTCCTATATGCAGCAGTAGAGAGAAGCCCACTCTAGCATTTGTATGTGCTAATATCTCTCACGTAAGCTCCGGTGAGTGCACTAAGCGGAGATCTCGTAGCCGCAGTGCTGGGGAACAGGCAGCTCCGGGCTCGCTGCAGCAGCTGTGTAGCACAGTGTGTAACACCATACGCTAGCTCTAGGGCAGGGAGTGGTGCTGCCATGCGGACAACGGCAGCAGAAGGAAAGGAAGCTCAGTGCAGTGACAGGATTTGGACTTCAGCTGGGCTACCTCAGACAACATCCTTGTTCTTTAAAGCAGTGCAAGCAAGAAGCAAGAAAAAGGAATTATACAGAATGCAGCTGTTTTGGTGAAAATCATCCTTCCCTGTCTTTTTTCAAATACAGCCTCTTCCGGGTAGTTAACAGAAAGATTTTGGTGTGGTTTTATCAAGAGATGCTCTCTTATCCTTTGCTTCTCCCCACATACACATCACCCTTCCCAAAATTGCACTGAGGGTTGGCAGGTGCAGCCACATACTGAAGACAGAATGGGGGAGTTGCTGGGGATTTGGATATTTAAGTGACTGCTATCACCATGATGCTTCAGCATCTATTTGCATCCACAGGATGTGAGCAGAAAACCGAAAATAGTGCTTTCCACGACACTCTTCCATAGAAATGTAATCTTAGCTTGGGAGGAGGTGCTGGGCTGTGGGATTGCAGCCTCGTCTCACATCCTGGCTCCTCGCAGCAAAGCCTGACTCCTGGGTCCTGCTCGGAGCACAGCTTGGTGGGCCAGGGCGAGCCACCCTGCTAGCGCTGCTCGCGCACGCCATGGGCAAGGCATGGGCAGCCGCCGCCGCTCAGGCCCAGCACTTCCAGCAGGTAGGGCTGAGGCCAAGGCGGGAGGACACTGCCCCAAGGTAGCTGCTGTAACAGCATGGTTGGCAGTGGTGCCAGCAACATGTCACAAAACATGACCTTGGCTGGGTTTTCTTACATCCACTGCCCCCACAGGGAGGTGGTAGTCTAGGAGCCATGGCTTACCCTGGGAGAGGAGAAGATCTTGTGGCTGTAAGCAGCCTGCCTGTAAGCAACCAAGGAGCAATGGTGCCGGGGAGGTTTCCTGGGGGAAACGGCAGACAGCTCCCCTGGAGTCCTGCTGTGTGTGGGGATGGGCTCCACCTGTCCCCTCACAGCCAGGCGGTCGCGTTTCCCCGCTCTTCTCATGGCAGCCCCGTCCAGCTCTGATGCACGTTGGCATCTTCTGGGAAAGCTGAGAAACTGGGAGGTGAAACCCCTGAAGCTTTTTAAAGCTTCAGAAGACCCTCGGAGATGCCAAATCCTACGTTTTCCAAAATGTTGTGATGTTTTGGAGTTTTTTTGTCCAGTGCCCCTGCCTGTTTGTGAGCGCCAGCGGCCGGCAGCGCTGCAGGCGTCGCTGAGGTGGCCGCCGCGGCTGTCAGGGCTCTGCCCTGGTGCTGACATGTGGCCACGAGCTCCTGCTTGGCACCGACGAGCAGCTGGCCTGACCCCCGGGCTTTTGCCGTGACGCCACAGGCTTGCCACCTCGGCCTGTTTTCCCCGGGATTATTTCAGGGCTCAGATTTCTCTGGCGCGGGGCTGAATTTTTGGCTGCAGTCAGGTCGCAGTCACAAGACCCGCATGGGAGCGTGCGAGGCCGCGCTGGGGGAGGCCTCGTGTCATCGCAGCCCGTAGGGATGGTCCTGCGTGAGGGCCCGGAGCGCCTGCGGTTACTGGCTCCGAGCTTCCCCTTTGGGCACTGGCGAGCTTCAGTCTGACGTGGGACCCATGCACGTGCTTCTCGGCGCGTTTTCTTGCCCAGGGCTGAAACTAAAACAGATGTCCCCGCAGTGGCAAGCAGGAGAAGGCAGAGCTCAGCACTTCGGCTGGCTCTGTGGTGTCTTAGTTTCTCCTCAAATATCTTTGAGAGCAGGTGGTAACACAGTATGGAAATGTGCGGAGGGGAATCCCTCGTCTTCTAACTGCAGCATGGCCCTGCCTTTTTGCTCATAAACAGCCAGAGGCAACAGGGAGGTCCTTTTTCCTTCTCTGCCATCTTGAAAATAACCAGCAGAAAAAAGCATTGCCTTCTGACTGGCTCAGCCTGCAGCCATGGGTAAACTTTATCTCATGAGCTTGGTCCAAGCAGGGGCTAGTTTGGTCCCTTCTTCCCTTT
>JAUBNY010000700.1:10510611-10526940 GCA_032275445.1 Crypturellus soui
ATAGAAGTGCAAAAGCAGCATTGAAAGCACTAGTTTAATCTCATTGAAATAAACATTTACAGCTTTTCTGACCTTTTTCTGTAGATCATGTCAAGCCCTTCATCAAGTTCAGTGTGATTTAAAATTTAGAGCAACACTCCCTTTAGGCTGTTATATTAAAGTCCAGATGCAAGTGAATGTTCAGGCTCAGTCTGAAATTTTCCACCAATTTCCAAATTCATAACCTGCAGGCAATTGCAAGAAGGTTGGCTGCACATGCCTATTCACTGATCCCAAACAGCGACTCTTGGTACACAGTGGTAGAGAGATGATGTAGTTTCCCCCTTAGTGCTTTGAAATAAAGATAATTTACTAACATGGCAAGTTTTTTTGAGAACCTGCATTTGGCACATTTTATTCTAATCTTTAGTTTGCAGGCTATTTTCTTATTTACTCTACTGAAGTATTGTCAACATCTAGGATAAAGAAATATTTCTTATTACCTAAAATTTATCCTTATTCTACAATATCAAATATTCTGCAACTGCTCTAGCCTTCACTTAAGGCCATAGATCTGTATCATGTTAAGAAGATGATGACGTGCGTGGAATCTCTTAACTAGGGTAATGCAAATAGTGTTCTGGGAAACCGGCTTTGACTTTGGTCAAGGAGGTAGGACAGAATTAAGGAATATGTTTTGGAAGAATAGCTCATATTGCTGCAGGCCCAGGGACGGGAGCTAACATGTTGCAGCCACCTACCTGCCACACTCCTCCTGGTTAGTGCTGGCAGGGAAGGCGTCTCCCCCAGCTTGAATTGCAGTTGCCTGGCCCTGGACACCTCTGAAACTCAGCACTATTTAGCACTGCTGCTTGTCTGTAGCCCCAGCTCCAACTGCATCCACTATATTTATACTACACACTACTGGAGGTCCTAAATGAGACCAGGACCTTATGCTGGGCTCATTTTGCCTGCTCAGGATTGGCTTTTTTTCCAGCTACCTTATGTTGCTAAAGCAGCTTTTTGAAGGGCTGAAAGATATAAACACTCTCTACCTAGATGCAGCTATTCAGCCCTATATTGCAATTTTGCCCAAGTGCTGACATCAGTCACACCCCATTGTGTAATTGTTGTCTTTATAGTGTCATTTATAGCTTAGACAGCCACAGTGCATCTTCAGCAGTGGTCAGGCAGCCCCAGGTGTGTCTGCCACCTCCGCTGATTTGTCTGAGCCAGTGAACCCAAGTCACTGCTGCTGCTGCTCCTAACTTGGGTCTAGGTGAGAGGCAAGCAGGGCTGCATCCTATATTCATTCCCTTTTTGGGTATGCCAATGAAAGAAATACAATAATGTGATGCTTTGATTATTGTTAATCTTCTGTTAGGACAGGTTTAGATTTTTTTAGCCTAATGCTTTCCTTATGATGTGTCTAGAAACACCTAAGATGACTGAACATCTCTCCTTAAAAAGGGAGAAGTAAGGATGATCAGGACAGCAAGGCAAAAATAAGAGAGTGGGACTGCTCAGATGTGGCTGAAGGTGAGTAGCAGTCTCAAATCCCTGCATTGAGTCTCATCACCCATCCTCTGCCTTGAGGCTTACAGGAGGTTGTTGTTTGCGTGTGGGTGTTGCAACTTGGCCTCTCCTGTAATTTCATGGATATGGGAAAATCACACTGATTCACACTGCTGGTACTTCTTAAGCTTCCGGTGTTTCTCGAGACTTCCCCATTCTCTCTTCTCCCTTTTCCATGTGCCAACCTCTGTCCAGTGTTACCCTCCCTTTGCGCCCTCTCTTCTCTGGTCACCAGGCCACTCTATGCAATGGGTTTTCTTTGCTTGTCCGTGATCAGAGGAATTGAGATTTCTTACTGAACACATTACCTAATCTGTAAAGATAGCTGGCAACCATAGGAATCTGTCCAAAATCAGGCACATTTTTAAACCCTATGAATTTCATGTGAGAATGAATCATAGAACGAGTCATTTTCTTCTCATGATGAATAAGGAACTGTATTAAAATTGGGAAACAAAATGATTTGTAAAGCAACTTTCTTTGTTCCACATTAAATATCTGCCCTATATTCTCAACTCCCCGCTCCTTTTTCCCCCTAAATTTTATTTAAAAAAAGACATAGTTCTCCTCACCATTCAAAAAATAAAATAAAATAAAATATCTTGTTTGGGGTCAAATTCAGTATTTTAATCTGAAATGAATCTTCCCTTGCAAAAAGAAAGAAAGAAAAAAAAAAGGTAGACAAACTACCTTTGTTTGAATTTTGACCAAAAAAAAAGATGTTTTGGTGTCACCACCAAACCAAATAAATCCATTATTCACACGGCTTGAGGGAAAGGTCTGCTTTGAGTTGAGTGCTGGAAGATGAACTTAATGTTGCATTTGACCTTGCTGATCCCCAGGAAAGGAAGACGCTTGAGTCAGCTGCAAATCAGGGAGGTCCTGAAGCTCCAATTAAACACGGCCGGGGCATGAAGCATTAGACAGCGTTAGGCCTGGCACGGACAGGAGCACTGAAGTGCCTTTTGATGCTGCTGTCCTAGGGCTTGCCCCAGCAACCTCCAGTTTGGTGACACATTTCACACAGGAGGCCTGTGACTGTCTCCTTAGCCTAGTCATGATACTTGTGTTAGGCTGGAGAGAAAGAGGCAGAGAGAGAGAGAATGGAAGAGAGTAGGGGGAGGAAGGGGCAGGGGAGGGGAAGGAGGGAAAAGGAAGGAAGGAAGGAAGGAGGGAGGGAAGGAAACAGAGAGAAAGAGAAAATAAAAGTGTGTAGGGAGGTGCTTTGCCTGCCTAATACTGATTTGCCCTAGTACTAGGGCAGGAGGAGGACATCCATGCTGTTGTGTCTCCAGTGCCTCCTGCTCCCCCTGCTTCCCTCTCTGTCTCCCCTGGAGCAGTGCGCCCGCTCCTCGCTTGCCCAGGCCAGGCTGGCGCCGCTCTCAGCCCTTCGCCAGAGCTGGTGCAGAGGCACTGTGGGTAGTGCTCCAACCAGAAGGCAAAAATCATGGCCTCTGCAATGCTCCCAGCTCCACTATTTCCTGAAGCAAATGACCCAAGGTAGCTAATCTGAACCGAGCCTCCCATTTGACAGCACGACGCTTCCAGTGATTAGGCTGGAGCCTGCTGCTTTGCTTTCCAAGTTTTATTAATTTCAGTGTGTATTGCTGTTGGCTGTGCTTCCCAATAGCTAGTGTTTTTCCTGCTACAGATGGAAAATAGGCACATACAAGGAACTGTCTTCAAATTCAAACCTTGCGGGGCCTGAACTTGAGAACAATGGTGCACATTTGTCTGTGTGCCACCAAGTGCAGACAGTAATTTAAAAGCATCTGCACTTGTGTTTGCATGAGCTGTGTTCAAGGACTTTCCTAAGTGATGTGAAACAAAGTAGAAATGGCAGGAAGTGGTGCTGCTCAAGCAGCATCTCTGCCCGCGCATCCCCCACCAAGCATCCAGGCCCCTGATTGCCTTGGTGCAACTTGCAGCTTCATGCTGGCGTGCAGGACATGTCACTGCCAGCACATTCAAACATCCCACAAGGCCAGGAGCTGGCTAGCTGAGGTTTCTCCAGCTCAGGGTCTGGTGGTGCAGGCAGCTCTCAAGCAGCTCTTCCACTGCTACCTCAGGCACCAGTGGAGAAAAGGATCAGCTGTTCCCACCCTCCCTGACACAGCTGGAGGACAACAGGAGAAGTGAAACTGAAAGACCATGAGGAAGGTGTAAAACAAGAGGAAGCAGAAAGAAAGGAAGTAAGAAATACTGTCAGAAAGAAAAACAGAATGTGTTAGTGCAAAGATGTGGCTATGAAAATAAACCTACGAAATGATATAGAGAAGTACACTGAGACACCTCTGAGGAGGTGGATTTGCTCTTAACCTGAACTTAAACACCAGCTCCTGAAGAAAGAAAGAGAACTCACAGCAGAGAGATCTCAGCTGCAATAATATTAGGTCTTACCTGTAACACTAGCAGACAAAAAGCACCACACAATTGAAGTTATTGGTCTGTCTTTCAGTTCTCTGCAGCTGCAGCTTTGCTACAACGACGTTAAGGGTGGTTCACTGCAGAGCTCTGCTCCTCTGACAGCATCTTTTCCTGCATAGTATGGTGCTCGTGTCTAGTACTTTTTCATTCAGTTGACACTGCAGGTGTGTGCAAGAAATGGAAAATTTGTGTGAATTTAGTATTCAAGACACAAAATCTTATACCATGTTGTACCTTATAATTTGAGTGAGCAGAGCATAGTGAGTAAAAATATGCAGACAAGTTTTTCAGTCTCTCTCTCTGCCTGTTGCTGTCTCTTACAGTGGGCTGTTTTGGATAACAAAACACTGGAGATATTACAGAAACTACCATATTTTTGTGAAGCTAGCACTCTGGCTTCTAGAAAATCAATATCATTTATTAGAAACACAGGGTCTTGTACAGGGCTTGCTTTTTGGCCCATTTCACTGGTTTGTTGCTTCTATATTAAAAATATGCCCATCAAATATTGTTTATACTTTATTTCCCCATAAAACTTCTACCTTCACAGCTTCTCCCTAGCCTTTCCTCACCTCTGGCATTTTGTTTCTACTGCAGCTCCAGAAGACTTCCCCTTTTGGAAAAAGTATATTTTAAAAAGATAACCTTATTTTTGAATTTGAATATTAAAGGACTGTTTCATGACTTCCAGTAATAAAGCTAAGGAGAGGGACAAGCAGACCCAGCTCCAGAGGTCATGGTTGAAGAATGTGACGAGCGGTTGGAAGAAGCGACAAGAGAAGTGGCTGGGGGCAGCACTGTGTGTGAGCAGGGGATGGGGCAGATGGCTTCCTGGCTCCGTGCTGGCCCTTCCGTCGTCCCTTGCAGGCTTCTCCTTTCATTCCCCCAGCAGAAATACCAAGACATGGACAGTTTCTGCCTGGCTTCTATAGAGATGTAAATGTACAAAGAGCTTCAGCAAACCTTTACTCCATATTTCTGCTTCTATTCCTGCTACTTTAGACATTGTTTGCCTTCGGGTCACTGTTTTTCCAGCACATTTGTCTCTGTGTTGCTCTGCTTCATCCTGCTGCACAGTGCCCCAGGGCGGCATCTGTGTCTCTGACTTAGCCACCAGCTGGCCTCCTTGTCCTTCTCCCTCCATAGCCATCCCAGTGCAGGCGCCCAAGCCCAGCAGGATGGTTCAGAAATGGAAGTGGGTAAGTTGGGTACCTCCACTCTGGGCATTCACTGGAGAGGGCAGCACAGCTCCAAAGGGAACTGCCCAAATTCCTTGTACTGGGTGGGCAGCAGTCTGGAGCCAGTCAGTAGGAAACATGAAGGGGAATGTTTTCCTCTGTTCCCACTCCTCCTTGGTGCCTGTCAAAGCTGTGGCTCTGGTGCCCCCTGTCCCCTCACCCCCAGAGTGCCGAGACTGACTGGATGCTGTGCAGGTAAGTGGGTGGGAAAGCCTTGCTTCTTTGGAGATGTTGTCCGTCACAATGGTGTTACTCTCTGCCATTGCTTTAAATGAGCGTTAGAGTGTTTGTTCCTCTAAAAGAAAAGGGGCCCTCTGGAGAAAAGTGCCTCAGGGAAGGACTACCTAGTCCCACAGAATTCCCAGGCCACTAGGTTACAAAACTGGATCCTCTTGATATGTATTCCCCTCAGCCCAGCTTCACTCATCATGTGGCAGCACTCATGGAGCAGGAAAATTGCAAAAAGGCTGAGGGGCATCCGCCTCTGGAGGACTTTTAGCTGGGTAAGGACAGCCCTGTGAGAACTAAGAGGATGGTGAGCACATGAATTCTGACTGGAAAGGAAGCTGAACATGCCCGTTTTTGAGGTAAATACTCTCCCCACCAAGTGGAAGGCTGACCTTTTCTATTTTTTCTTTTACATTTATAGTTATTCTTTCCACATTTTATTGACTGCACCTGTGGACACACAAAATTTTTTCTCTTAGGAATGTGCAAAGGAATTGAAAATGTTATAGGCATTGGTGAAAAAAATGTATTTGACTGATTGTTCTCATTTTTAAAACATTCAATTTGAAAATGCTTCTTGGCCTGGGAAGTTACAAGAAAAAATATTGGAAGAATTCTGTGACCAATCACACCAGTGCAACTAGTGAGCACTCAATAACTGTGACACAGCATTCACAAGTAAGTACACAGTCTGCAAGATGTTCCAATGCATTATTCAGTGAATAATTCTAAATAATGAAAACACTGAAACCTGTGTGTGGATGTAGTACAAGGGACCAAATTAAATGCATTGTTCAATAGGAGAAACTGACCCAGCTCTCATGAAGAACAGCAGCAACTCTTTAGAAAAACTGTAAGACTGTGTAATATGAATTTATCGTGTGTTAGCAACAGTAACCCAAGTCCAGCAATCTGTAGTGGCTGGTAGGTATCATTCAAAGTGATGAACCAGTTGTCAGGCTCTGTAAGCTTCACTAGGCTGGAGCTTCACTGCAAAGTCTCTTTCTGATTCACTTTTGTTTTCTGCATTGGCTCTTCTTGAGATTTCTGTGGTCAGAGGAGAACAAGTGGGGTGCTAGATGACACCCATGTGGCACAGCTCAGCCATTTGCAGCCTACAGTGATCCCAGCAGCAATATACAAGCTGTTGTGCAGATTATAGCCAAGATCCTCAGCATATCAACCATGTTAATTCTTACAGGGATGATGGACATTTGTTTATATCAATTTGGTGATATTACAACTTTTTCACATGTTTGATTGTTTTATTTATCAGAATAAATCAAAAGAGAGAGCTTTTTCTGCCTAGAGTACCCATCTAAACTATCATAAATATATGTGAAAAAAAACTTGAAACAAAAATGGTGAATGACCAATATCATCTTGATGGTGGTGATCATAACTGATTTTCTTAGCTATGATGTAGGGGCAAGAACTTAAGTTCATCGATAATTTTTCTTTTGTTTTTGAAATGTTCCCACCTGATGCAAGAAAAAAACCTTTGGAAAGTTACTAAAGGCCAGTGGGGAATAACAGAGGCTTTAGATTTAAACAGGAAAACTAGATTAAGGTAAGATGTTTTGCAAAGCCATAGCTTGTCATAAAGCCAGATATGGTTGAGTAAATTCTAGTAAAAAGTTGCACATGCTTTTATTGATTTTTGATTACATTTTTAATTTTGTCTTCACAAGCAATGTGTTGCTGCTATGTAATTAAGACTTGACACTTGGAGAAAGAATAGTAACAAGAAATTGTATCAGTCATTTGTTTGAAACAAAGCCAAAAACAACAATATGGAGGGAAAGGAAGGAACTTTTGAAACATCTACTTACTGTTATATTTCCAACATTCAACTCTTTAGCTTTAATGGTGCTTAAAATACCAGTTATAATTCGTGGTTGTGAAGAGAAATATATAGTGTTTTGTGATGATTGAGTGGTTTATTCTAAAGGCACCACAGGAGAAGAATATCTTGGGGCTTCGGCAGATTTTAGATGTTGTACAAGGAGTCAGAAAGAAATTGATCTAAAAGATGCAGTAAATGGATTTTACAAGTCTTATTGACTAGCATGCTGAGCTACTCTGAAGACCAGACCTATACTAAAGGCTTTTCCTTTCAGGTGTTCATTCTGCACAGCCTGCTGGTATTCAGCATCAATACACACTTTCATTGTCATGGGAAAAATACAATAGGCAGGCTGATGAAGTTTTGTTTTGCTCAGGCTTTGGCTATCAGAAATGATAAGCACTCTGAAATATCTGGATTTATTTTTATCCAAACTGTCAAAGATTGGGGATTTTGTAATAGAGCATGAGCCAACCTTTATTTTATTCTAGCTGGTACAGAAAGTCAAAGTAGTGCAGCTGTCAGGATATTTCCAGCATAGCTTTTTGTATTTTTTACCAGAACCATGAAATTGGATGCCTGACAGTTAGTTGTGGTGTGCTAAGCAGGTCTGGCAGTCCATGCTTGGAGTGGTTCTTCCTTGGACTGAACAAAAATACATTAACAGCAATGTCCAAGAAAGCTGTGGGAAACCAGAAACTGCCCATGAAGACCTTCTAGAAATTCCAACCAAAATGCTGCCTTCAGCAAAACCTCAGCATTAAGCTCCTCTTTGGAAGAGGTGAGTATGTTTTGCAAAAAAAAAAAAAAGAATTTTAAGGTTTTTCTTGGTTAGCTAAGAATATTATAAAGGCATAAGCTATTCTTAAGTTTACACCTTCAAAACAGAGAGGGATTGGCAGGGTTCGAGCCTAAGAATTTTATCTACATTTTAGCATGTTGAAAGACATTCATTGTCTTGGTGTCAACAACCAAGGAAATGTCAGACTTGATATGGAATCCTCAATATTATCCCCCAACATCTACTTTCACTTTGAAACATTCTTTGTTAATCAAATACAGAACAAAACAAGATGTATAAAGAACTTTTTTTTTTTTTCACCTGTGTTGTTTCATGTCACTCTGAGATGCTGCTGGCTATACCAAAGTGAAGCTCCCATGGCCATGTGTGTCTACTGGAGCAGCTGCTCTAAGCACTACTTGCAATGCTTGTGCACCCACAGCGGGGATGCATGACTAAGGCAGAATCTTTCCAACACCATGCTCCAGGCCTGCAGCCTGGCGGGGGAAATCTGTGAAGAAGCTATCACAGAGTACTGGTTTCCAAAGATTTGTTATCAGCAGTGTGGGAACAGCAGCTTGAGTAAATTTAGATGAAGATTAGAAAAATATTTCCTGCCTGTGAAAGCAGAACAATATGCCAAGAATGCGTCTGAAGCCCCATAACTCACTACATTTAAGATCCAAGTTCTAAGGAACAACCCTACAATGGCAGAGAAGGGAATGACTATTCTAGGTGTTTTTTCTTCATCTCTACTTTTAAAACTCTATAGATAGGGATACGCTGGTGTTAATCTAACTCTGTGTGTGACAGGATGGCGAAGGCATGTGTATTAAGTGATGCCAGCACACCGTGTTTTGAGTGATGTAATTGGGGCACCTTTGCATGGCATGTGACAAGAGGGGAAGGGCTGGTGGCAGACGCGGTTGGCAGGAGGAGGCAGCTGCACCCTCGCTTCCCGTCCCTGTGTCTCCTGCGAGTGTGCTGCCCTTCCCTGCAGCTCCTGCGCGCCGGGGGAGCTGGGGCGTTGGAGAGGAGATGCGGTCCCACAGCTGAAACACCAGCGCAGGGGTGGAGGAGGAGGGACGGAGGGGCAGCAGACAAGGAACATGCCAAGAGATTACATCCCCAGTGACAGCAACGTAGGTCTCTGCCTGGAATACAGCTCCACTGCCATGTTCTTATGAAGTTCACAAGTAATTTGGGGCTTGCAGATGGACCACCTCTGCAGGCTCTTGGCTACTGACTAGGAGGAGCAGGCTCTCGCCCGTACTATGTGTGGATAACCTTTTCCCTCAGGGAAGAGAGAGGCTCTGGGGTATGTCTGCCCTGCAGCGAGAGCATCTCTGTGCGTGGTGCCCTGAGCAGCCAGTATCCTGGTCACTCCCATCTCTGTTTAGCTTGTGGTAAGTTGTTTGTGGGCATGGATGTAAAGATTTTAAGGAGAAAACAGTCTTTTTAAGACCTAAATATCACCTTTCTTTTTCTAAAGGAGAGAAGGTTTCCTGGTACATTTTCTAATGGAATTTATTTATACTATTTACCTATGAATTTAGTAAAAAGTTATCAACACTGAAAATGAAAAGCTCAGTAGTTGTGCAGTAGTGTCACAAATGATGCCAGTAGGGCATACAGCATCACGTGATATGATTAATATGAAATTCTCTGCTGCTGCAGTAAATCACTACAGTGTTTTAACATCTTTTTCTCAATGGATGCTGAAGGTGAGCAGAGGTATTTTATGCTAGGAGTCAGTTCATTATTCCAGGCACAAAATCCTCTGCTATGAAGCACAATGTGCTATCATTCAAATGAGCCACACACAATAGGAGAAAAATATTGAGGCAGATCTTTTCCTCTTTCCTCTGCAGTCTTTTTTCTCCAATCACTA
Organism: Crypturellus soui; assembly: GCA_032275445.1. Classification (NCBI taxonomy): domain Eukaryota; kingdom Metazoa; phylum Chordata; class Aves; order Tinamiformes; family Tinamidae; genus Crypturellus; species Crypturellus soui. The sequence goes on from JAUBNY010000700.1 coordinate 10,520,577, forward strand.
TAATTACAAGCAGGCAGATAGTTCAGATATTGGAGCATATGGGATGCAGGGGTATCCTCTATATCATTTTGTACACGACTACTCAGCAATTATTATAGGAACGGGAGCTCCAGTGAGGCCTTGCTTCATGTTTTTATCATGCATTCCTTCAGGTTTTCGTGTTAAAAAATATACCAAGGGGATAAAGTTTGTCTGCATTTTTTGTAGGATTTACTTTCAGAATTTTGTTTTGGCTAGCATTGGTCCATGACATTTTGTGTGCTGAGCTCAGCAGGCTTCTTTTTGTTCATTTTTCTTTTCTGTGCCATTATCTTTCATTTCACTCACAGTGCCATGGGAATACATTTTCCTCTAGTATTTTCAGAGGAACGTGTAATGGAATACACTGTGCTTTATGTCCGTTTTGTCGAGCCATTTGTTGTGCCTGTGTATGTGTGGATATGGAGATAATATATACATTTTAGTGGTTAATTATAGACTAAGCCATTTTTGTCTGATAGAAATCTAATCTATTCTATGAAGATAACCATTGTGCAACGGGAGAAAATAGTATGAGCTCTGGACAAAGAACGCTAAACAATTAAACCTTGATTGTACCAATCTCATTACCAGATTCCTTTTGTGTTAGACCTGTTATACTCCCTTTTACTGTCAGCAACTAGGGTTCCCACTGATCCGGCTAGCACATAATTATGAAAAACAGGACACACACAACAATACCTACGAGGGCCCAGAAAGGAAATCACAGCGTCAGGACCACTCGCCGCGAACACAAAGGCTTGCTCCAAGATGACAGATGTGCAGCCGGCTTAGGGGAGGCCAGCGCCGCAGCAAGGCGAGGAGGATTTCAGCCGGTGCCTCCTCAGACTGGCCCGCAAGCTCAGGTTCACCCTGACTGCAGGATTTAGAGGAAATGTTGGAGAGCCTGGAACGTGGCTTCTCTGCAGAGAGCAGCTCGGTGCAGCGGCTCCCGGTGCTGCGCGCAGCTCCCGCAGGTCTGGTGTGTTTGCCACACGGGGCAACCCCCGTGAAGCCCCGTTTTGAGGTGTGCTGCTGCGCACGCGGGGCTGCAGCTACCTGCAGAGGCTGCCGTGGTGCCTGCCGTCCCGCTGTAGCAGCAGAGGGTCCCCGCGGGCCGGGCTGGCCCTCTGCCTTGGCCTGTTTCCCTCACCTCCTTCATCGGGAGGGAGAAAGATCCTGCGGGAGGACCAGGACGAGCCCGGTGCGTGTGGAGCGGCCGAGCCCGCTGCAGCGGCTGTAGGTGCACAAGGAGCCTCGTGTCTTTGCGGCTCGGCTCTGCCATGCCACGGGCTTGGACGCGTGGCCTCAGCGATGGAGCTATCAAGAGCTGCGGTGGCCAGTGGAGAGCGCCTGTGTCTCTGGGTCGTGCTGGTCCGACATGAGGCCGTGCCCACAAGGCCCTGCAGGCTGAAAGGCACGACCCCCAACCTCGGGAGACTCCCTGTTTGGCTCGCGGGGCTGTTGTGCTCTCACGAGGGCTGGGCTCGCCTGGCAGAGGCAGGACATGCAGGCGGGAGCAGGCACCACCAGGGTTTGCGAGCAGGTAGTCACAGCCCAGGCTGTGCCCGCAAGGAAAAAGGCTGCCCAGAAGAAGGCCCTAACGCAGGCTGGTCCTGGAATTACTTTCATGCTACCTGCAGAAGTTCCCGATGTCCTTCTCCCTGACCCTCACCTCTGTTTTACCACGGAGAGGAGCTGAGTGCCTCTCTTCTCTGCTGTGCTCTGACTGCTTGAGATTGCTGCAGTGGTCCAGGGAGGGAGGAGAAATGTTGTCTCCTGTAAGTGAGATCCTAATCTTGCCTTCTCCAGGGTACTTCATTCTTACGGGCTCACAACTTTTTGGGAACGTGACTTCACGGCTGAGTGTGTCTCAATGTCTTTAGCAGCAAGCATTCTGGGTTTTTTTTCTTTTTTTTTTTTTTTTTTTAATACATATTTAAAATACAAATCTGAGGAGGCAGAGAGCCTGGGTATAGATTTTTGAAATTTTTCTTTCTGCTGCATAGGAGAAAGATGTTTTTCCCTACATCTTGTATATGCTAAATGGTTTTTGTGAGATTGCTTCTGAACTTTGATTACACAGTAAAAATACAAATTCCAAGCTGTGATAATAGCCATCACTTTGGTGACAAAAGTCTACTTGGCTGGGGGACGCGGGGAGGAAAGGAATGCATGCTAATATGGCAGAGGAGGAATACGAGAGCTTTGTGATTGTGGAAATGCTCGAAACTGGAATGAAAATGAGTGTAGAAATGCAATCAGCCATCTAGGCTTCCTCATACTGTCTTGCCATTTTGTGAAGACATTCTTTGTCCAAATGAGGAATGAAAAATTACAGTGGGCTGGGTGGTGGCTGCTAGAAGGGGTACTGAGTTGGCATGGAAGCGGGGATCAGAGTATCTCAGGGGAAAGACCAGACAAAATAGCAGGTGCGACTAGCAAATGTGCTGAGGATTTGCTGCTGCATACACAGGGTCACCCACTCACTGTGTGACCAACATTTCTGCTATAAGGTTGTTGGCTGGAAACAGAAGAGAAAGACCTGAGACAATTTACTGAACATAAGGTAGCCATAAATACAGTGTACCTGTGAGAAAATGGCATAAGATGGCATAATTAGAGAGAAGGGAGGTAGAATTAGAAATACTTCAATTTTGTTCATGCTAGAGGGTGCAATAGTGAGGACAGCCCATCTGGAAATGTGTACGTAGGTCTGCTCTCCTGTGTTAGCGCTTACGTTCATCTGGGAGTTGGCAGGAGAGAGGCTCCTAAGGCACCATGACAGTGGGAACCGGTCCTGCAAGAGGGTCTCACATGCTCGCCTCCTGGCCTCCGAGAAAGGCCACTCCTTGTAATAGTTTGGGAGACAGAAAATTTTAACTCCCCAGAAGAAAAAGAGATATTTACAACTAAGAGAAAATATTGTCAGTAAAGCAACTGGATAATAACTGTCCATGAAAAAATATGGGCTAGATATTAGACACAAATTTCTATTGATCAGAGGAGTGAGGTGTTTTAACAGCCTCTTGGTTGGACTACTGGGGACATAAACCTATTTTTATGTTTAGCTTAATGCATTTATGAAACAGTGTATTTTGATGCAGTTGCCTGGGGCACCGGTTCTGTCCTCCATCTCCCTTCTAGCCCTGTGTTCCACAAGAGTTGGATTCATAGGAAGTTACAGTGGTTGAGGTAATGCTTAGAGTAGACCTGGCATGGGGACAATTTCTGTAAGGACTTGTGCCAGAACCTTTAGCCAGTTCCTAGAAACAGTGGAATATGTGTTCATCTGATAGAGAGACAACCCTAGTCAATGCCAGAGAGAGAGCATCAGTCATGCCAGAGGTTTGGCAGTGGAAGCAGACATCAAGGCAAATCTCTTTTTCAGGATGGTGGCAGAACGGTTATTGGGGGAAATGTAAAGGGACAGGACAGAGCCTATACAGGAAGGAATGGCATGTATTTCAAGGCCTTATACACCAGTTATGTGAAGATCATGTGTGCTAGTGTACAGCTCAAAGTCACAAGAGAGATGAATCATTTGGGAATCCTATGAGACAAATTCAAATGTGACTCAAATGTAGGTTCAATGACCAAGAGAGCTTGTACTTTTAAGAATGCTTCTTAAAGTCCAAGAATTTTCCTTTTGCCACAGATTATGTACTTGAAATTTTTGTAGGTCACAGGTCCAAATATTACTCAGACCCTTAGCAAACCGACCTGACAATTTGGTCTCTCTTGAATATTTATAAGAGAAATGTACTGCTGTCTCAACCTACTTCTTATTAAGAGCCTATATCTTGAAAGTTTTAGCACTGCATTTAAAACCTCGGTGACTGTCCCTGGAAAGGTATAATGTGCTGAAAGACTTCCCACATTTTCCTAAGTGGTGAAAAGACTACTCTCATCAGGACAAAAAAAAAATTGAAAATTTTTGTAAAAGCATGTTCTTCCATACCACTTACATGGCCTCCTTCTCAATGTTTTTATATGGTATTTAAAAAAAATATCGGCAAGCACATGCAATCCTGCAAGAAGTAGTGATTTCTCCTGAAAATTTATAAACAACTTGCCCTTAGGCTGTTGTAAATGGTTATAAGCTTTGTCTTAATGCACTCATTCCTCTGGAAGAGAGGGAGTAGAAACTGTAGTCTGATGTTTTGTGTCACATATGAAAGAGAAATCTTTTTTATAGTGTGTGTTAGGGTAAGGTTAGTGTCCCACAGTGTTGGCAAATAAAGCAAAGTCCAACTCAGCTGAACCTCCAAAGGTTCACAATAGCTCCAGAAACAATGCAAATTGTAGAGGGAAGCCTTTCAGGGTCTCTCCCAACAGCTCCCTCCTGCTGTCCTACAGATAAAGAAAAAAAATGGCACTTTCCCTCCACAGCCTGTGACTGCTTCTCTGCCTGCAGGAGAGGAGCCCTCCTGGCCCTGTCCCCAGGCAGGGCCATCTCTGTGCCCTTCCCTGTGGGCCATGCCAGGCTTGTATCCATCGCCTGCTCCTGCAATCATTGCTTTGTAAGTGATAGAATGGGGGAATGGTAAAGGCAGCCCCATGAGTAACTATCTGTGACAGGGAACTGAGTGATGATCCCTTGTGGAGGGAAATGTGCACTCAGGTGGCCCAGCTCTGCTGGACAATAGCCAAAACTTTGCTCTTCTGTATGGCTCTAAGTAGAGGATGGTCAATGTTCAATGACCCTCCACTGCTAATTTTGTGTCACCACTTGTTCAGTGGTCATCCCTGAGGAGATTAAAAAAAGAAAGAAGGCAGTCAAGCTTCATAATTGTCAAGTTGATAAAAACATATGTAGACGATCACACAAAATCAAGTGGAATATTACTATTACCAAATTATTACTTTGTAGTGCTATTCTGAAGAATATGTACAGAAAAGTACTTTAGCATAAATAGACAACAATAACCTTTCCACAGAGGTTTTTCTACCCATTGCATAGAATGGAATAAAAATATGTAGTGTTACTGCAGAATATCCTAGGATAGTTAAAATACATAGAGATTACTCTTTATGAAAGCTATTGGTTTTGAATAATTTCAGACCTGTTACGTACATGGAACTTGATTTCAGCACAGAAGCAGATTTCACATTTTCATCAGGCCCATAGCAGTGGTCTGATGTAAAGCTGCTGCTTAACCAATCTTGTCATGCTTTGGATGTTTTATTGGTTCACCATCGGATAACTGGTGAAAAAAGGTGCATTTTACCTTTTGCTGTAAATGCTAAAATATGAAATAGCATTAAATTTAATGTAATATTCTTAATGTAATAAGTCTTAGTACTTCATAGTACTTCATTCATTCACCACCATTCATTAGTTGGTCCTCAGAGGTTGTGAAGAAGATAATATTCCCATATTATAGTTGCAGAAACTTAAGAAATTGCCATGAGAATAATATTTGGAAAAGGAAGAGGTTCCCAGTTCTTCTTTAATAGATTATTCTTCACACCAAAGGGGAATGCCTAGACCTCAGATTGCTTATGAGGTGAGAAGGGCTCAGATCAATGTGCCTTGGAAGTTCATACAAAATTAGAAAGTGTGCAGTGTTGCTCAAGCACATCTGCATTTGATGTGGTTTAGAAAAGCTCTATTTGTCTTCAAAGCAATAATAGTTTGCTCTCTCATTTCTCACTAATAAGCCCTTCAGAAATGTAAAATACTTCTGGAGGGACCTGACTTCAGGAAACCTCTGTTCTCCCTGAGCTGGGTGCTTGCACCAACAGGGGCACCATCGTCATTCCCCACCTGCAGTGCTGGAGACGTAGTTTTGATGTAGCTACAGACATACTGTAAAGCAGCACCGGGCCCCAGGTTAATGCACAGTCACTCTCATTTAGTGCCAGATCAAGCAGTATGGATGCAGTGATGTGTGTTGGCTATGTCACCATGCCCAGCTCGCTGCCCTGCACGTGGGGCTCCCGGCCCTGCACAGAGCTGCGCTGGTGTCTTTGGTGTGACGGGTTCAACCCGACGCGGGGCTCCCGCTCCAGCCAGGGACAGGTGCCTCTGCATCTTCCCTGGGCCCCGCTTTATAACGTGCTTCGTGTCTTCTGGGACAGCCTAGAGTGGCAAGGAATGCAAGTTTTAATAAATATGGGCTATAAAGGCTTTTGCCATCTTTACTGAAATTTATTAGTCAAGACTGCTATTTAATTTAACTGCTGCAGACAGGGAAAATCAGCCAGCAGTTTGGCACAGCAGTGAGGGGTGGTATTTAGCTCACTTAATTCCTTTTTCCCAAATAATGAGGAAGTGGGTGGGGGGACTAATTTAAAAGTTTATTCTGATTTAATTATACCATTTCTTGTTATCAGACCTACT
>JAUBNY010000700.1:10566788-10581911 GCA_032275445.1 Crypturellus soui
AAAAAGAAAAAAGAAAAAAGAAAAAAGAAAAAAGAAAAAAGAAAAAAGAAAAAAGAAAAAAGAAAAAAGAAAAAAAAGAAAAAGAAAAAGGAGGAGAGGAGAGGAAAAAGAAAAAAAGCGTCCCAATTCTCCACAAATTAACTATATGTCTATAATAGCAATATTGTAATTGCAGACATGTTAGTTTCCTGAGAAACTCTTGCTGTACCTTGATTCCTCAACTGCAGAATGAGTCAGTGTCAAGGAGATCTATTTCTTCCTAGTTTTTGAAGAATTTTGCTGTATCTTGCCGTTTTAGTGCCATATCCTCCATATACTTCAGTGGAGCACTGGAAATGGGACACTCATCTGGGTCCCATATGTGTGTCCATCCTGATTCATTGTGCAATGTGAGCATGAGGAATTGTCCAAACCAGAGGATGTGGGAGTGAGGGATGTTTCTGATGAACATCATTGGACTGTTCGGGCTGGTAAAAGAATGTAGTAATGGAAAAGGCTCCCAGGGTCAATAAGTGCACTTATTTCAGGCAGGTTTATGTAACCTGTTTGCAGCCCCACAGGGCTTAGTTAGGTTATTTACTGCAACTGGAAGGCAGTTCTTCCATTTCTAATGGTCAGGAATCTTATACTAGTTTCCAACTTAAATTTATGCTTTGTCAAAGGATACCTGTTTTCTTGTACCAGTGCAATATTCAGTCCATAGTACAGTATTTTGGAAATTCATCACTGTTTTAGAGCAATATAGTGTTGTTGTGGAAGTAAGAGTGGTGATGACATAGTAATTATGTTTTATGGTATTTTAAATATGTGAAAATGTGTGTACATACTTGATAATATGTGGAATGAAGAATATTTATCACTTTTTATCTGTAGGTTCCCACATGCTGCACAGCAGTGGCTATTTCATACGTTTTTTCCGTTTTACAGATCAGAAAATAGAATTATGCACTTTTGCACCTAGGAGTGCAAGCTCATTGTATAAATCCATATTTAAACTTCTGAATAAATGATCTGATCTTCAGAGGTATGGCGCGTTTCTCAGATCCCAGGGATTTAATATCGACTAAAGTTAAGCACTTAACTATTGGCATCCATGTTCAAAAATGTTGGACTTAGTCACCCTTTTCTTCAACTGAAATTTCTGCCCTGAAGAACTTGTCCTAAAACCATGTGACAAATTATAGGCAGAACTGAGAACAGAAAATGGCTTTCCAGCTTGGTGCCTTATTCAGCCAGTTTTGTTTCATGTTATGTAATGAAGCTACATGAGTTGTCAGTGTTTTATTTAGCATACTAGTTCTCCAAAATGCACTGATTTCACTTGCAATAGCACACAAAATCTTGCATTTTTTTGGTGGTAAAAATTTATGGACTTGTAAAAGTGAGTTAAATTGTGTTCCAAAAAAAAAAGGTTTATTATTATTATTTTTTTTTATTTTAGCATCTTCTTTGCTCTCAACTTTCTTCTGCACTGACTCCTAATTACTAGAGATTCACAAACATTTTGCAATGCAATGAAATCACCAAGCAGAGTCTCTGGTATGATCTGAAACTTCTGAAGACTGCATTACATAGCTTTAGTAAGAACCAAATGTTGAGAATTCTACTTTTTTTGAGTTTTGATTTGTTTCCCATACAGCCCAATGAGGAAGTTGCTGTTGCAATCTCATATGCCAAGTTTCACCTGTTATTGCTACTTTCCCCAGTATGGCTTTACCTTGAAACTTCTATATATGAAAAGTTCACTGGCATATACAATAAAGCAGGTACCCAATTTAACACTGCATTCCCATGTGCTATCGATCTGCCTCGAAGAAATTGTTTTTGTTTCAGGGGACACTGCTGCTCACCTTCCAGGAGAAACTAATTTTAACCTAATCATTAAAATTTGCATGTAAAGTACATATTGCAATTAGAGCACCCGATATTGCTAAAGGGAAAAGACTTTAGGGTCTAGGGGTTTGGGATACTTCAAAGAAGGCAGAAAGTAATGTCTTAATCCTGATTTCCTCAGGGCAAAGAGTGGGGGAAGGGAAAGGAAGGAGAAAGAGCTTCTCATATGAGAAGATTTGGGGAGGAAGGCTGCAGCGTGTGTGCTTTGAGGGCTGTTTTGTGAGGCAGATGCCATATGCAGTGAAAGACTCTCACATTTAACATGTGTAACATTTTTCTATTGAAAAATCAAACCTTATAGACTTGCCTCATTTCAATATCTTCACAAATAAGATGATAAAGAAATCATCACACTTGTGCCCAGGATATTACCAGCCTACTGTTCTGGAGCGTCTGCACGGCAGCTGCCTCGCACGACTAGCCCTTCACTCTCCACTGGCTGCAAACACGGTAACAGAGCTGCAACTCGGGGAAAAGGCTGATGTTTCAAATATTTTTGTTTGAATTGACTTCAAAAATCAAATTTAAGAAAAAATGGGAAGATCATTTAGTTTCAACTTTATTATATATCATTTTATTTCAGAAAAAATGAAACTGTTTCACTTTGAAAAGGCCAAAATGTTCTTTTCTGATTTGACTTTTCCAAGGCATTGCCTTTCAGACATACCTTACGCTTTCACTGAAAGCTTTGACTCCAACTGATCAGTATTTTCCAAGGAAAAGAATTCTGCTGAAACATCTCGGGCAAACTTTGATAAACAGGAAAGATTTAATGTAGCTCAAACTAATGATACAGTAAAGAAAGGGGAAGTTATTTGTACAGGGTCCTATCTACACAAGGAGCACTTGAGTTTATATGAGTAATTTTAACCTCACTGCCAGGAGACTGTTAGCAAAGCAATGGAAATGATACTGTCGGTGCTGATCCGGCTCCTGGAGGTAACAGTGGGGAAATTGCTTATTGAGGAATATTTAGTTCAACTTGCGACTTTGAGTCCTGACCAGCAGCAAAGAGGACGCCGAATTGTTACAGATGCTACTTGTGGGGAAATGGAGTGTGGAGCAGCTGGGCACGAGACTCCGAAAGAGAGAAACACGTAGCTACAGAGAGCAGTGTAACACAAGCAGCACCTGGGAAGGTGCTCAGGCACAGGGACCAGATCATCTGTATTGTGAAACACTGACAACCGTGTCCAGCCCGGGGCGGCTGGCCGGGGCCCAGGCCTCGGTGCCGTGCAGGGACCATTCCCAGTGGGCGGCTGCGTGCAGCCCGCGAGTGCTGCTGGGTCGGAGCGATTGCTAACATCGACATGGGCTGTTGCAAGCCAGTTGGCCTCGGTGCCCAGGAACATTCCTGGGCACGTCTGCTTTACTGGGACGGGCTGAGCCAGAGGGTGTGACAGCGACTGGTTTTTGATCCAGCCGAGGAGCAGGGCTGTCTGGTTTGCAATACTCTAGAAAATATTCCAGACTTGCAAAGAAAGAATAAAGGCACCCAGATTGTTTTTTTTGTGTGTGTGTTTTATCCAGTTTCTCCACTTGCTCAGCTTACCTTTGGGTGAATCAAAATTCAAAAGAGCATGGCCCAAGGATCACATTGCAACCTGAGCTAAAAGCTGAGAGCTTGACCTACTCCAAAGCTGTTTCTCTGCCTGTAAGAAGGAGGGGAGCGTGGGGACAGCCAGGTTCGCTTCCCAGCACGAAGCACTGCATGAAGCGCCTGGGAGCGACAGGGCTGCAGGGCCAGATGTTGCTGGAGAGCAGCCCTTGGCCCGGGAAAAAGGGGAGCTGGGGCTGGCGGTGGGAGCCGCGCGGGCCTCACGATGGGGCACCCTGCAAAGTGGAGAGGTGCCAGGAAAGCTCTGAGCGCCCACTCCTCCCCAGGCACCGGGGTACCTGTGCGGTGCCCTCTCACAGAGCAGGTGTGCTCTGGCAGAGCGCTGCTTTGTCTCTTGCACATTACTGAGTGACAGCAATATCCTGGAGATTGAAGCTAAAATATCCTGGAAAAGACAGATCAGTGCTCATGCTGGAAACCAGAGAGATGCACTTGGCAGACAAGCAGTAAGCTTTCCATCTGGAGGCTCGTCATCTCAGGAGGGTCTTCATCAGAGGTTGATTTCATCTGAGAAGTCACCAGTTCATCAGCCCCACATAAGCCATCTGCTTTAGCCTACACTGGCTCCCAGTTTGGCAGTCCTATTTTCTCTCCTTTCTCTGCTAAGGGATTTTAGAGTGGCTAAAACATCTGCAGGTATCTGTGTTTGGTCGGATTGATATCATCCTCTGCTTCTGATCTCATTGAAAGATGTTGTATCACTCATTTCTGAAACTTATTAGAACAGAAGAAAGAAAACTAGCAGAGTTTTCCTTTATAAGTACAGACGACTCATGTCAGTATTGCAAGGTGAAGCACCCTAAAAATAGTTAAAACAGAACTAATTCAAGGCCTGTTTAAGCTAGTGGGAGGTTCCCACTTACTCTGGGAAATTCCCATTTACTTTGAAAGACTGAGGACACAGGTGGGAACAACTGATTACCCAGAGCAGACTGAAAAAGAGGATGAAGAAAAGATACGTTTCTGATGAGAAAAGAGAGGTCCAGGCAAGGAGTTGGGCTGGGCGGTGGATCCGGACTCCAGCCTTCATGTGACCTGTCAGAAAGCCAAAGCACCTTGTGCTGCCTCGCTGGAGACCCCGCTCCCTCCGAGCACGCTGGCCTCCGCGCAGCACCGCGGTGCTGCTGGTGGCCCCAGCAAGTGCGGGGGGAATGAGTGCCTGTTTTCCCCAGGTCTGCACGCTCTTCCAGGAGCTGAACAGGCTCTTGTGCAACCTTCATCCGAATGCCTCTGGCCACCCGCAGAGCTCATGGCTGATGGGATTTTCAGGGGATTGGACTTGCTCCATGTGATGTAAAAAGACATGATCTCCATGCCCCAAAAGGTTGGATGAGTTGGCATGTCCACAGACCGGTCCTTCACATATTTCTTTCTACTTGTCCCATTTCCATGAGTTTTAGTTTAGGTGGGATACAGCTGACCTGGTCAGAAAGTCTTATTTGTGCCTTATAGTCTGATATCAGAATATCCTTTTTAATGGATTCACTCTTCCATCACAGCAGGGTCAGCAGTAAAAAAAAAGTCCACTTATATAGTTAATGTTATACTTTTGATATAAATGAATGATTACCCTTTAGTTTGTACCAGTTTGTTTAGAGCAAGGCTCTGGACAGAGAATTGCAAACATGCCCAGCCTCAAGGAGGCAGCTTTGTGGCTACTAAGGACAGCTGTCCCTGTGTCTGTGTACAAGAGGGGAATGGCTGTCTCATTTCAAGGAATGGGACATGAGGAAGAAGGATTTAATAATTCTGTTCCAAGTCATAAGGCAGGAGAGAACAATAGGCTGATACTGATGTTTTCAATTCACAGGGAGATGGAAGTTTCCCTCTTCTCCTAACCCAAAATATTGAGGTTTCATCTGGTTAAGGTGGTATCTACCTCTTTAATAGGACTGTGACTCAGAGAGCAGGTGATGGCTGCTGCTTTCTGTGTATAGAACTATAATCCTTCTCAATTATCAAAGACATAAATTACTATTATTTCCTTACCAGATCGAACATCTTCCTTAAATATGTGAAAGAAAAATTGTAGGTTGTCTAGTGAATTTTCCTCTTGGAAAAACTGCCTATTCTTAATATACAAGTTCAATGAAAGTTCAAAAGTTTATCAGTGCAAAGCCTGTATTCTAATAATTTATCTACCAGCTTCTCAGCTCAAATTTTGATACGTTGAATTAAGAGACATTTTTGTACTCCCTTCATGTAAAAGTAATCAAACAGCACTTTTCACAGTCCTATCACAATATCTATTGATCATAATCAAAGTGCAGATAGTGTTAGTATTAGAGGGCTCCTGTGTAGGGCAATTTGTCAATCACCAGAGCAAACTGATGGTGATTGTTGCAGGATGTTGTTTTCCTCGGCCAGTATAACTCCATCAGGCTTCACCCAGTGAAGAACTGTCATGAGGCAATGCTCAGGGACTCTGCAGATAAATCAGATGTTTTCACACTTGCAGGGCTTGCTCCTAAAGTAATACAAGAGCCACCTGATGAGGCCTCAGCACTATCAGTAGTATCTTCAAGAGTCTGCTATGGGAAAGAGATGGCAGAGGAGTGTGGAGAACAAAGTGTGGATCATTATGAAGAAGGGTAACACGAAGAGGAATTCAGACACAAAGACCTCTTAGGTTATTGCTGGTTCCTGGAAAATGTTAAAATAATTAACACAAACCACTTTTAAACATCTAGGAGGAAACAAGAAAGTGAGTAGAAGTAAATAAGAGCTATTAAGAATAAATAGCGCCAGTCATTTTAAAGCTATTTGATAAAGAGTTTTCAGTCAGGGAAACAGAAGTGATCAGATGATACACTGATTTTAGGGAGATTTTCTTGCTATTTCACATGACTTTTTCCTAACTCTACTAAAGCAGAATGGATTGGATGGACGCAACTGCTCAGATGAGAATAATATATTCTGGCTGAAAAAAGAAACCACAATCTATCGGTAATAGAAGTTGTAGCTGGTGAAATTCTGCAGGAGTCACTTCCGGATCCAGTTCAGTTCCATATTTTCAATGTCAAGCTAGGTGAGGCAAAATAAAGTAAGCATACTAATTTTCCAAACAATCAGATAGTTTTGAAGATAAGATTAAAATTAAAACTGATACTGATAGTTGGAGAAGATGTTCTGGGAAAAAAAATATTGTGCAATTCAATAACATAAAATGCAAAGTATTACTCTTAGGAAAGATTCATGACATAAATATAGAAAACAACTGGTAAAATAAGGGTTCTTCATGAAAGGCTCAGAAGACTACTGCAAATCATAGACTGAGAACGAAGGAATAGTTGCAAAACTAGCACCCGTTATAACTGTCTGAGCAGCAATATGGTCTGCAAGATGTGCGAGAATTTCTTCCATTTTGTTCTGCACTGGCAAGCCCGCACCGTCTGCACAGCTGCAGAACTGTGTTCAGTCTTGAGTGAGCGCTTTGGAAAAGCACGTGGATGTACTGTAAAATGTCCAAAGGAAACCAGTAAAGCTGGTTAGAAGTGTAGAAATGAACAAATCATCTGGGGTTGTTTTAGCCCCAAATTGCAGAAAGCCACGGGGAGATTCAATGCTGACGAATGCAGCAACACAAAGTGGCCAAACAGGATGATTTGTTTTCCATTTTCATGATGGCTACAAGTCTTAGGCTTGAACTGAAACAATTAAAATTCAGGTGAGGCATTAGGAAAAGCTTACTACTGGAAAGATAATGAAGAACTGGAACAAAGAAATTGAAGTATAAGGAAAGTCATCCCTGAAAAGAATGCGTAATGAAAACTGCTGTCACGTGGCAAACAAAGTCATGTTTGCATTGGGGCATATATAGGTGTATCGTTTTGAGTGGTGCAGTATAGGAAAGCGCCACAACCTTTCAGAAAGCTGCCGCATTATTTCCACTGTGATCAATGGAAAATGTCTGATTTGTTCTTGACTTATGCCTGGGTGACCAGCGGTGCAAAGCCAGCCCTAGGTCTGCGTGGCCTCCTCCACTAAGGCAGCAGGAGCAGCCCCACGAGGGTTAGGGCTGGAAATGGATGGGGAGGGCTGGGGAGATCACTGCAGCCCAAAGGCGGCCACAGGGAGCCCCAGAGACACTGCGGAGCTCAGTTGTTCGCAGAGCTGCATCTCTCGTGCGCTCTCCGATCTGGGGGGATTTGGGCGGATTTGGCCGTAAGGAGGAGGATGTCGCATCTGCAGCTGCTACTCCGTATGCAACGTGCCAGCAGATTTCCAGTAAAAGTTTAGCTTATTCTATCCTCCCCTACTCTCAGCAATCTCAGTCATGGCAGATTTTCCCTAGCTCCAGGTCTAGACTACAAAAGGTCTAGATCTACAAAATCCATGAAAAAATGGTCATGATTTCCTGAAATGGAATTTAAAAAAATGTAGTATTAACTAAACCCAGTACTGACAGCACAGGTAAACTTTTACTACATAAAATGGTCAGTGGACTTCTTGAGCTATGAGTTATTACTTGGGACTAAAATTCAGTTGTTTACAAAAGCGAATTTGGCAATTAAGTCATTGACATGGGAGTGACAATTGCAGTTGATGGATGGCGGGAGGAAACCTGAGCTTTAGGACTCTGTTGGGAAGAGCTTGGTTCTGTCTGCTTGTTTGAAGGAAATCTCTAGATCTTTATTTTGCACAAACAAATCTCAAAGTGGAGATTTTTTCAGTTTGGAGGAACAGCAGCCGTCCTAGGAGGAGTCATCCTAAGTCCTCTCAGTTTGCTCTATCTCAGCCGCACTCTGAGCAGCACCTTTTCTCAGGACTGATGTCTCATAATTAACTCAGCAGAGTCATGCTGATGTAGAATTTGGCAAGTGAGGGGTGTGTGACTTGCATTTATTTCTCTGACTCATAAGACAACAAAAAAGATTTTAATGTGCTTACTGCCCCTAAAACTGAGTGCAAATTATTTTACTTTCTATATGGTTCAAAATGACTATTATAAATATTTTTTAAAATGAGTTTTTAAATAGGTTTCTCAATCTGAATCAGAGTAACTTGTCTTACCTTCCAGGCTAGTACCAGAAAGCTGGAAAAAAAAAGGCATAGTTCTCAATTCAGCATTGTATATGATGCAATAAATATTGTCATTTATATGTAAAAAAAGTCCACTCATTTTTATCATATACAGTAACACAGAACAATATTATGTAGCAAGTTCATTGCCTCTTACCTCAGGCTTGCTAAATGGCACCCATAAATACTGAACATGCCTGTGACATACTTCCAGTATCTCGGATTACAGATTTCTGGAGTTTAGGGAATGCCTGACCAGGGGTGAACTTCTCCAGCACATCAACTTTTTCCAGAACATATTGTTCTTGGATCCACCCCAAAATATACAGAGAGATGGTCCAAAGTTTCTGTGGACGGTCATTTTCTTTCCTTGGAGAGTTCAGCTTTTGTTTTGGATGTAAACTAATGCTTAACATATCATATTCAAAACTTATTTACTCTCACCCTTCAGGAAAAATAAAGTTCAAGAAAAAGTCAGTTCTAGTAGAATTAGTCAAGCCCAACCAATCAATTTATTCTGGATAAATCTAAATCATTTATAATTATTGTTATTCAGATTTTTCATTAAATGCCAAAACACATCCTTTTCTGTATCCCATACTAATTTATTATCATTTTCAAAAGATGCTATCCTGTTGCCCTTGAAGATAATGAATAACTCCCATCGACTTCACTATCAGTAGAAAATTACCCTAAATGAGCAGTTTCATCAATTGGAAAATACTTATTTCTTAAATGATTTGGTCCTGTGAGTTGCTGAGTGGCTGGTAATAAATCCAGAGAATATTTGGCTTCCACTGATTTCAATGGAAGTTGAGAGCACTCAATAACTTGCAGTACTAGATCCCTTTTTTTTGAAAAAATGAGTAATTTTAGGTGAAGTGTAAAACACAAAATAACATCTTTTCTGGCATCTATATTTTTTATCACAATATATAACCTGAAAGCTGTGTGGAAATTATACCTTTTCAGCTATAACAACTTTTTGCAAAGTTTAGACACATTCTTACACTGAGAAGTGTTTGCCAGATTCTGTTCATGCTCATAAGGTCGTGACTAAGATAAATAGATTTTAGAGAAACATTAGAGTGGGAGTATGTGGGAGGAATTTAATATTACTAGCTCATTTTTTAGCAGATAGAATTTTAAAAGCCTGTTGAATTTTGTGCTTGATTCCATTAAAAGGGAATATGACAAAGGATCTTATAGAATATATATTCTTATAGAATAGCAAAGTTTAATTTGGTATGAAACAGAATATAACACGAAAAGCTATTGAATAATATCTGAAGAAAACAACTTTAAATCCTGACAATTAGAAGCATGGCAACAGACTGATTATTCCAAAAAGACTTTAAATAACTTTAAAGGGGTGTAAGGCTTGGCCTAGCTTCTCTCCAAGCTACAGAGAGGGCTCCCATTGCATGTTAAGGGGTATTTGATGAGGCACCAAATCATCTTTACTAAGAATTCCCTAAATCCTCCTTCTGCCAAAAATGCCTTGGTGGCCGAGCCCTCGTCGCTCTGAGATTCTACCATTCTCACTGACTTCAGCGAGACCGCCCCAACAAGATGGTGCTGAGCCAAAGCCACAGTTTTATCTGTGTATTTCAGCTGCAATAACCGATGTTTTCTTAAGTGAAGGTGAAGATAATGTTTGGAAGTGAAGACCTAGCACAGTGACCTTTCCACAGGAAGGAGGGTGGAGGCCCATGGTACATGAGGATGGGCCAGGAAGCACCTGGGCATCCAGTAGATGGATAGAAGGATACAGAAGGGGCCCACAGGAACAAACAGTCCAAAATGTGGACTCCTGAATGACAGCAACGCTTGAAACATAGAAAATGATGACAGACAAGGCAGCAGAGAGGATGACTTTAGTCTGGAAGGAGTGAGGACTCAAGGAGAGCTCCTGGTCTGGAGAAGGCTGGAGGTGCTATCAACAACCACGGAAATCAAGAGATAAGGAAGGCCTGAGCAGAAAAGCTTAAAGGATTTCATGTGTCACCCTCCTCTGTCTGTTTCTTCCCATCTTCCTCTCTCACTTCATCCTATTGTGAAAAAGTAAAGCTGGATTTGTGAGCATCTTTTAGCAGTACATTGAATAATACAGCCACAGGATTATGATTTTCCTGAAGAATGAAATTGAGAAGAAAGCTTTCATTCTGGATCAGTATCCCCAATCACAAAAGCAATAGAAACAGATGGGCAAATAAATCACTTTTTTTTTTTTACATGTCCTCATTTTGTTTTCAGGACAAGACCCTTTTTAACCCTTTAAATTTTATGAAATGGTTTCCTTAGAGGTGTTGGGAGTAAAAATCCAATGCTTGCTACTTTGTGACTGCTGCTAGGGTCTTTTATAAACCAAATCCCATGTACACTGGACATTGCTGGAACATTCATCTTTATTTCTCATTTGGGCAGTCTCGTTATCCCAGTTCTTCCCCTCCAGCGTGTGTGAAGTAGGCCAGAAGTAGGAAGCCATGTGATGTTTCTGGTTTCCAGGCTGGCCAAGCATAGACCACTGTGGTGCAAGCACAGATAACACGGTGTCTGCTCCAGTTTCCCACCAGCTTGGACCTCCAGCTGTTGAGTAGGAGGATCACAGAGGAAGTCCCTGGTGGGGTTTGGTGCCATCAGCCCTCTCATGGCAGCAACTCTCACGCAAAGGGGACACTCAAGATGCTCTTTTAACAGAGGCGGGTTGCTGGGGTTGGCGCTCTCAGGAGGAAGCTTGTTGTGGCGCCCAAAGCCCAGCTCTGCAGAGGAGGCCACGCTGATTCCTAGGCCAGCGCCAACTGCAGCTTGAGCATTGCTGGTGCACAGGGACCCTGCAAAGAGGGAAGGTCTCCAGAGGTACAGTGACACCAAGGTGTCTCATCAGAGCAGGATGCGTGGTTCCTCTTTTCCCTAGGGCACAAGGAAGGTAAGCAGGCTTGTGATTTTAATTTTTAAGGCCCAAGCAATAAATTTCACAAGGAAAAATGGTAAAAATGATGACTGTTTGCCATCTATTGCTAGTTACACACCATTGCCAAGTCCTACCCACCAGAAAGGTCAGCTGTTGTTAAACATTTGCCTGTCTGGAGATGTACCCAAGCTGCAGCACTTCAGGACATTGAACAGTTTTTGCTTTCAACCTCCTGTGCCTTTAACTGGGATGCCTGCACTCAGTCTAAGATCACTAAGTGAGAATACCTGTCAAGAGGTAATGAATATTTGCCAAGCAACCATGTTAATCACCTCATTTCAGTCTGCTTGTATATTTACAGCAACGTGACTGCAAGACGTGCCTTGCTTGGTATGCATGTAAAAAGTAACATGAGCCACTGGGTGAATGGAAAAGCTCCAGATACGACTTTAGAGCACTGCTGCTGATTTGCCATCCTCAAAGCAGCTCTGGGCTCGTGTGTGCCAGCAGAGCTGGTTGTCAAGACTATTAGTCTGTTTGGCCAACGAGTCATATTTCTGTGAATACTGCCAATTTCAACTTGGGTGAAAAATGAAGGATAATTAGATGACTAGTTAGTACCTTTTCAGCAGATTATTATTTGTGAGAAAGCTGACAGCAAGTTGCTGGATGATCTGTGCAAAATCTGTTATCACTTGGCAGTTCTAGCCATAAGGTTCATAGTCAGATGCTCCAGAAGCAGTAACCGGAGCCCATTATATGAGGCTGTGAGCTTTGCTCAACTAATCAGTTGCAGGGTGCCTGCTATACAGATAGCAGTAGGTGAAATTCCTGTTCAGAGTCCCCAGGGCTGGAAAGAAAGAAAACCGCCAGGAGAGGAGGTGAGCAGGACCCAGGCAGCTGCAGGCAGGCCTGGACGCTGCTGTGGCCAAGGAAGACCATGTGCCACGAGCCCTGGGAAGTGGGTGGCGGAGGCTCCCGGGAAGCAGTTTCCTCTTTGCAGGGCCTGTGTTGGGTGTACAAACTTTATTCTGTAACAGAGACAGGCACTATGGCTTCATGTTCACAAAGAGTGGTGACTCACTTTAAAAACGAAAGACTGAGGAGTCGGAAAAGGGATAAAATAAAGAAAACCCACAGAAAGATGTTTACTATGCTCAGGCTCTTCTGCATTTAATTCTCATCCACCAAAGTTTTTTAATCCTCATGTTTAGCTTTTCCATCACACATTCATTTCAAATGCAGGCACAGTGTTTTGAAGGGCACTTTGTAATGGTTTTATCCAGATTCAGATTATTTGTAATCCAGGGGGGAAAGCATGCATTCTTTGCAAGGCAAGTAGAAAACATATCTGAACACAAATCAAAAGAATGATTACGGCACGCGCGCTCTGTACCCATTACTGAATCCCCAAGGCTCTTTCTGTTTGTTTAGGCGCTTTTTCTTCTGCTGCCTCTGGTTGGACTGGGTGTAAACTCAGCAATGAATAAGAACGGTTAAAATGGATAACATAAAAAGATGTGACATTCTTGAAAGATCCCATGTTTCAAACTTAGACTCAAGTGAAAGCTACCAAAGGAACACCTCCCAGTGGTCTCTAGTAGATCTTTCTTCAGCACATCAGAGGTTTGCATATCCATCTGTCATAGGGTGCTCTTCTGATCTCATTTCAATCCCAAGCAAGCTCAGATTCACTGTGTAATGAAAAATGGCATTTGCACAAAGTGGAAAGAAAAAGTATTGTTTCTACAGCACATTATGTTTTACACTGCTCATGAGACGATGTTTCATATCCCATAAAACAACATTATCTGTAACTTACTGTGCATGCCAGAAAAAGCAGCATTGTGTCTTTAAAAGAGATGTCTTGTTTCTGAAACACTTTATCTCTCTCATTTCCCTCCCCACAAAATAACCTGTGTTTATAAGCAAATCCACTCAACCCCCTAATAATGACCTAGAGTAAACATCTGACATGCACTGCTTTCAAGCTCTTCTTTGTTTAGGCATGAATTGTTCATTTTTATGTCTTTTGTATACTGTCTAAAGGAAAGACAAATGATACAAGGAATGTTTTACATTATCAATTGTGGCAGAGGTTACGCCTGTGTTTATCTGATCCTCTTTTATTGCACTACAAATGGTAAGATAAACTGTCCGGCACACAATGGACATAAATTTCAGGGCACATTTTCACATTGGATTTTTAATTTAAAATGTATTAGATGTGAGATGATAGTCAGTGGTCAAGGTTGTCAGTCATTTGCAAAAACAGTGACAAACTCAAGTAAGAAAATATTTCCTTACAGTATCCACCCAACTCATTTTCAAATGTGAGTGCCTACTGGGTTTGCATGAGGAGAGCACCCAGTTTCACAGTTCAGCTGAGGGTGGGCGTTCTGGAGTGTCCTGTCTTGGCTGAGCTCACCCTCCTCTGCCCTCTGCCAGGGACACACGAAACAGCAGCAGCAAAACCTCTTAGGTATGAGAGCACAGGAGCATGGAGCGGGGAAGCAAAGCGCATGGTGGATACATTTCTCATAATACCAGTGTATCTATGGGCACCCTCTTGTGCTTACCATAATTTTCTCTCTGGGGAGAGCTTAATAAATAAAATCGATAGAGAACTTTGAAGAGGAAAAAATAATGCATAAAGTATTTTTTAAATGTTTTTATTTTTGTTGTTGTTGTTCTTGGCTTAAGATTTCTTTGCTGCTTGACAGGACTTGCTGTCATATAAACTATTTGCTTTAACTGAAAGTAGTTGAAGCATCGAACATAAATCTATCAGTGAGGCAACTTACTGACTTGCTTTTCATCTCTAGATCTTGCAAACAATAGTCAGTTTTCAGAGTTTTCTCACAAAAAAAAGGGGAGGAAATGCTTATGGCATAAACTGAGCCTCTGTTCAGTGTTATCTGCAGAGGCTAAACACAGGCAGAGCTGGTAGCAGGGCCCATGACTGGGATTGCCTAGTTCTTGCTATCACAGATACTTGTTTTCGCTTACAACTCTGCAATGGCTTGGACTGGCATTTCTGTGCTTCCTGCTTCAGGAAAAAAAATATTTAATAAATAAATTAATTTCAGTGAAAAGCATTCAGTGAGATCCGAGAATGAGGCTAACAAACAGCAGGTGGTTTTGCTAACAGTTGTGCTTTTGTCTGTTTTGTGTCTTTGAAGGCCTCTAGCAATCTGAAATTTGGCGAAGGGGTAGTCCAATGCCTCTGCTGTCATCATGGAGGACGACTAGGATAGACTAGGATAGACTGTTAAAACTGTGGGCTGAATTTTGGGGTACTGAATGAAATGTGAGTTCTATTGCAAACTTCTCAGTTGGCAGTCTTTGTCTTCTGAGACCTGTTTTATATGTAAAGGGAAAAATGATACTTCAGGTAAATACTACACATCCTGTCTAATGATAGGTGAGAAAGAGCTCTCTGGGATGCCTCTGTGTGTTCGGTCCTCAGGATGTGAAGGACAGGCTTTGAAGACACTGCCCTTTTTAACTGCCAGACCTTTGCTATAGTCTTGACTCATAAATTCCAAATCTGACAAAACGCATAACTGGCAATCTCAGGCTGACCAGTCTGACTCTCAAAGTGCAAAAAACTCCTCTCTCCTTTGTGGGATTATCCTTCTCCCTACCAAGAGAAGAAGACAGAATAACTCATTTT
>JAUBNY010000700.1:10582011-10599415 GCA_032275445.1 Crypturellus soui
CTTCTCCAGGCTGAACAGGCCCAGCTCCCTCAGCCTCTCCTCATAGGGCAGATGTTCCAGGCCCCTGATCATCCTTGAGGGAGCTTACTGCTCCCTCAAACTGAGTGCAAATTATGTTACTTTCTATATGGTTACCCAACTGGGGAACAGTCTTCAAAATAACTATTTTAACTATTATAACTAATAAATAAATTAAAAAGAAATGATTTTTTAAATAGGTTTCTCAATCTGAAGCAGAGTAACTTGTCTTACCTTCCAGACTAGTACTAGAAACCTGAAAAAATAGTCATAGTTCTCTGATTCAGCCTTGTATATGATGTAATAAATATTGTCATTTATGTGGAAAAAAGTCCACTCATTTTTATCATATGCAGTAACACAGAACAATATTATGTAGCGAGTTCATTGCCTCTTACCTCAGACTTGCTAAATGGCACCCATAAATACTGAACATGCCTGTGACATACTTTCAGTATCTCAGATTACACATTTCTGGAGTTTAGGGAATGCCTGGCCAGGGGTGAACTTCTCCAGCACATCAACTTTTTCCAGAACATATTGTTCTTGGATCCACCCCAAAATATACACAGGGATGGTCCAATGTTTCTGTGGACAGTCATTTTCTTTTCCTTGGACAGTTCAGCTTTTGTTTGGAATACAAACTAATGTTTAACAGTATCATACTCAAAACTTATTTACTCTCACCCCTCAGGAAAAATAAAGTTCAAGAAAAAAGCTGTTGATTCTAGTAGAATTAGTGAATGCCCAACCAATCAATTTATTCTGGATAAATCTAAATCATTTACACTTATTGTTATTCAGATTTTTCATTAAAGCACAAAAAACACATTTAAGAAAACATCTTTTCTGTGTCCTGTACTAATTTATTATCATTTTCAAAAGATGCTATCCTGTTGCCCTTGAAGATAATGAATAACTCCCGTCAACTTCACTATCAGCAGAAAAATTACCCTAAATGAGCAGTTTGGAAAATACTTATTTCTTAAATGACTTGGTCCTGTGAGTTACTGAGTGGCTTGTGTGAAATGTTGCAGTTTGAAAGCCATAGTGGTGGTGGGGGGGAAGGAGATATCAAATCAGTATTGGATTCACAAACAGTCTGTGGACTGTAGGTCCGATCGCCCCTCTTAAACAAGTAGTCGAGTTCACAAACAGCGTGGTTTATTCAAATACAACATTTCCAAAGCAGGTTTCAGATGTCAGTACAGGAAATTCTCTACTACAGCATGGGGGTTTTAGCTATCTCTGATGTACAAATGTGCAATCATCACTCACCGCAGAAGATGGGAGAGGGCTCTCAGTCTCAAGTCTCCTCAGGTGGCGTCCCAACCCAAGAGGAGGAAAGAGGGATCAGCCTGTCAACTGACCCAGGAGTTACGATGGATTCTTCCCTCCCCTTTTTCCTCCTGAGTTCACCTTCTATACTTTTCTTTACATGCAGGTGGAGCTTGAGTGACTCTAGTCATACTTATTATTGTTATTGATTGGTGAAAAAGCTTCTTGCTTTAATTTAAAGGTACAGTCAATCGAAAATCTAGAGCACATGCTCAGTGAGGAGTGGTCGTACCTCGGAGGTGGGTAACTTACTTTGGGGATGGAGGTGTGTTTTGACATTATAATGAGCTTATAATGAGCAAAGTTCAAGCAAAGTTCATCTGAAACGAGTAATTTGCCACGTTTGTTGGCTCAGCACCGGACATCTTATCGTATATCTCCCATTGGGCAGCTACCGTGCGGCTTATCAGCGGCCCGGCACAGGGAGCGCAACAGAGTTTGGCCGCGGTGTCTTCACTCCGCTCCATCCTCCGTTACTCCCCTTTGCAGCTGTGAGGAGGGCAGATTGTGCTGCCTAGGGAACCGTGGAGGAGCAGAATCCGTATGTATCAGCCATCCTGGAAAGGGCAACTGTGTATCACCCCAAGCAAGTTTCTGTAATGCCAAAACTTCTGTTAGGCCCTATTTTTTCTCTCAGTTCCTGCTTTCAAACAATTCTTCCACAGCTTGTAATAAGAAGTCCAGTGAAGATTTGGCTTCCACTGATTTCAGTGGGAGTTGAGAACACTCAGTAACTTGCAGTACTAGATCCCTTTTTTTTTAAGGGGTAATTTTAGGTGAAGTGTAAAACACAAAATAACATATTTTCTGGTATCTGTATTTTTAATCACAATATATAACCTGAAAACTGTGTGAAAATTATACCTTTTCAGCTATAACAACTTTTTCCAAAGTTTAGGCACATTCTTACAATGAGAAATGTTTGCCACATTCTGTTCATGCTAATAAGATTGTGACTAAGATAAATAGATTTTAGAGAAACAGTAGATTGGGAGTATGTGGGAGGAATTTCATATTACTAGTTCATTTTTTAGCAGATAGAATTTTAAAAGCCTGTTGAATTTTGTGCTTGATTCCATTAAAAGGGAATATGACAAAGGATGCTATAGGATGTATATTCTTATAGAATAATAAAGTTTAATTTGGTATGAAATGGAATATAACATAAAAAGCTACTGAATAATATCTGAAGAAAACAACTTCAAATCCTGACAATTAGAAGCTTGGCAAAGGACTGATTATTCTGACAAGACTTTAAATAACTTTAAAAGGTTGTAAGGCTTGGCCTAGCTTCTCTCCAAGCTAGAGGCAGGGCTCCCATTCCATGTTAAGGGATATTTAGTGAGGCACCAAACCCTGGAGTCTTTAGTCAGAATTCCCTAAATCCTCCCTCTGGCAAAAATGCCTCTGTGGCCAAGCCCTTGTCAGCTCTGAGATTCTACCATTCTCACTGACTTCAGCGAGACTGCCTCCACAAAATGGTGCTGAGCCAAAGCCACAGTTTTCTCTGTGTATTTCAGCTGCAATAATGGATTTTTTTTAAGTGAAGGTGAAGATAATATTTGGAAGTGAACACCTAGCACAGTGACCTATCCACAGGAAGGAGGGTGGGAAGTGCCCATGGTAGGTGAGGATGGGCCAGGGAGCAATTGAGCATCCAGCAGATGAATTCAGGCCTGATCTCCAGGTTTTCTCGACCATACAAATCTAATCCAGTCCACCAGAAAATTGTGGTAACAGAAGGATAAATGAAAGCAAAGGGGCCCGCAGGAACAAACAGTCCAAAGTGTGAACTCTTGAATGACAGCAAGACTTGAATCAAAGAAAATGCTGACAGAGCAAAGCAACAGAGAGGAGGGAGGACTCAAGGAGAACTCCTGGCCTGAGGAAGGTTGGAGGTGCTATCAACAACCATGAAAATCAAGAGATAAGAAAGGCCTTAGCAGAAAAGCTTAAAAGATTTAATGTGTCACTATCCTCTGTCTGTTTCTTCCAATCTTCCTCCCTCACTTCATCCTGTTGTGAAAAAGTAAAGCTGGATTTGTGAGCATCTTTTAGCAGTAGACTGAATAATACAGCCATAGGGTTATGATTTTACTGAAGAATGAAATTGAGAAGAAAGCTTTCATTCTAGATCAGTATCTATCCACAATCACAAAAGCAATAGAAACAGATCAGCAAATAAATCACATTTTTTTTACATGTGATCATTTTTTTTTTCTAGCACAAGACCCTTTCTAACCCTTTAAATTGTATGAAATGGTTTCCTTAGAAGTATTTGGAGTAGAAATCCAGTGCTTGCTACTTTCTCTATGACTGCTGCTAGGATCTTTTACAAGCCAAATCCCATGTGCATTGGACATTGCAGGTACATTGCAGGTAACGAGCAGTCTTGTTATCCCAGCTCTTCTCCTCCAGCATGCGTGAATGTAGGCCAGAAGTGGGAAGCCGGGTGATTATTTCTGGTTTCCAGGCTGACCAAGCATAGACCGCTGGGATGCAAACACAGATAATACAGTGTTTGGTCCAGTTTCCCACAAGCACAAAGGAGCTTGGACCTCCAGTTGTTGAGTGGGAGGATCACAGAGGAAGTCCCTGGTGGAATTTGATGTCATAAGTCCTCTCATAGCAGCAGCTCTCACTCAAAGGGGACACTCAAGATGCTCTTTTAGCAGAGAGACTGGTTGCTGGAGTGGGTGCTCTCGGGAGGAAAATTGTTGTGGCACCCAGTCCCAGCTCTGAAGAGGAGGCCACGCTGGCACCTAGGCCAGCACCAACTGCAGCTTGAGCATTGCTGGTGCACCAGGACCTTTCAAAGAGGGAAGGTTTCCAGAGGTACAGTGACACTGAGGTGTCTCATCAGAGCAGGGTGCGTGGTTCCTCTTTTCCCCAGGGCACAAGGAAGGTAAGCAGACTTGCAATTTTAATTTTTAAGGTGCAAGCAATAAATTTCAGAAGGAAAAAATGGTAAAAATGATGACTCGTTTGCCATCTATTGCTAGTTACATATCATTGCCAAGTCCTACTCACCAGAAAGGTCAGCTATCATTAAACATTTGCCTATCTGGAGATGTACCCAAGCTGCAACACTTTAGGGTGTTGAACACATTTGTGCTGTTTTTGCTTTCAGCTTCCTGTGCCTTTAACTAGGATGCCTTCATTCAGTCTAAGATCACTGAACGAGAATCCCTGTCAAGAGGTAATGAATATTTGCCAAGCAATCATGTTAATCATCTAATTTCAGTCTGCTTGTTTATTTACAGCAACATGACTGCAAGACGTGCCTTGCTTGGTATGCATGTAAAAAGTAGCATGAGCCACCAGGTGAATGGAAAGGCTGCCAGATATGACTTTAGAGAACTACTGCTGACCCGCTGTCCTCAAAGCAGCTCTGGGCTCGTGTGCGCCAGCAGGGCTGGTTATCAAGAGTATTAGTCTGTTTGACAAATGAGTCATATTTCTGTGAATATTGCCAATTTCAACTTGGGTGAAAAATGAAGAATAATTAGATGACTAGTTAGTAACTTTTCAGCAGATTTATTATTTGTGAGAAAGCTGACAGCAAGTTGCTGGATGATCTGTGCAAAATCTGTTATCATTTGGCAGTCCTAACCATAAAGTTCAGAGTCTGGTGCTCCAGAAGCAGTAACCAGTGCCCATTACATGAGGCTGTGAGCTTTGACTGCTCACCGAATCATTTGTAGGGTACCTGCCATACAGATAGCAGTAGGTGAAAGCCCTGTTTAGAGTCCCCAGAGCTGGAAAGAAACAGCCATGAGAGAAGGTGAGCAGGACCCAGGCAACTGCAGGCAGGCCTGGACGCTGCTGTGGCCAAGGAGGACCATGTGCCACAAGCCCCAGGAAGCGGGTAGCAGAGGCGTCCGGGAAGCAGTTTCCTCTTTGCAGGGGCTGTTGGGTGCACAAGCTTTATTCTGTAACAGAGGCAGGCACTATGGCTTTATGTTCACAAAGAGTGGTGACTCACTTTAAAAAGGAAGGAATGAGGAGTCAGAAAAGGGATAGAATAAAGGAAACCCACAGTAGGATGTTTGCTCTGCTCAGGTTCTTCTGCATTTAATTCTCATCCACCAAAGTTTTTTAATCCTCATGTTTAGCTTTTCCATCACACATTCATTTCAAATGCAGGCACAGTGTTTTGAAGGGCACTTTGTAATGGTTTTATCCAGATTCAGATTATTTGTAATCCAGGGGGGAAAGCATGCATTCTTTGCAAGGCAAGTAGAAAACACATCTGAACATGGCGCGCACACTCTGTATCCATTACTGAATCCCCAAGGCTCTTTCTGTTTGTTTAGGTGCTTTTTCTTCTGCTGCCTCTGGTTGGACTGGGTGTAAACTCAGCAATGAATAAGAATGGTTAAAATGGATAACATAAAAAGATGTGACATTCTTGAAAGATCCCATGTTTCAAACTGAGACTCAAGTGAAAGCTACCAAAGGAACACCTCCCCGTGGTCTCTAGTAGATCTTTCTTCAGTACATCAGAGGTTTGCATATCCATCTGTCATAGGGTGCTCTTACTTAACAGTAAGATAAACCGCCCGGCATACAATGGTCATTAATTTCAGGGCACATTTTCATATTGGATTTTTAATTTAAAATGTATTAGATGTGAAATGATAGCCAGTTGTCAAGGTTGCTGGTCATTTGCAAAAATGGTGGCAATCTCAAGTAAGAAAATATTCCTTACAATATCCATGCTCAAATCATTTTCAAATGTGAGTGCCTGGGTTTACATGAAGAAAACACCTATTCCCTCAGCAGCCCAGTTTCACAGTTCAGCTGATTGTGGCAGTTCTGGAGTGTCCCATCTTGGCTGAGCTCCCCCTCTCTGCTTTCTGCCAGGGCCACACAAAACAGCAGCAGCAAAACCTTTTAGATGTGAGAGCACAGGAGGAAGGAGTGGGGAAGCAAAGAGCATGGTGGATACATTTCTGCATAATACCAGTGTATCTGCAGGCACCCTTGTGTTTGCCACAATTTTCTATCTGGGGAGAGCTTAATAAAATCAATAGAGAACTTTGAAGGGGAAAAATAATGCATAAAGGGTTTTTTTCCTTTTTTTTTTGTTCTTGGCTTATGATTTCTTTGCTGCTTGACAGTACTCGCTGTCATATAAACGACTTGCTTTAGCTGAAAGTAGTTGAAGATCCAAACATAAATCTATCAACGAGACAACTTGCTGTCTTGCTTTTCATCTCTAGATCTTGCAAACAACAGTCAGTTTTCAGAGTTTTCTCAGAAAGAAAAAGGAAAAATGTTTACAGCAGAGACTGAACATCTGTTCAGTGTTATCTGGAGAGGCTAAAAACAGGCAGAGCTGGTAGCAGGGCCCATGACTGAGGTTGCCTAGTTCTTTCTACTAAGGATACCTGTTTTCTCTTACAGCTCTGCAATGGCTTGGGCTGGCATTTCTGTGCTTCCTGCTTCAGGAAAAAAAAATATTTAATAAATAAATTCATTTCAGTGAAAAGCATTCACTGAGATCTGAGAATGAGGCTAATGAACAGCAGGTGGCTTTGCTAACAGTTGTGTTTTTGTATCTTTGAAGGCCTCTAGCAATCTGAAATTTGGCAAAGGGGTAGTCCAATGCCTCTACCGTCCTCATGGAGGACTATTAAGATAGATAGTTAAATTTTAAGACCCAAGGCTGAATTTTTGGGTACTGAATGAAATAAGTGAGTTCTATTGTAAACTTTTCCTTTGGCAGTCTTTGTCTTTTGAGATCTGTTTTATATGTAAAGGGAAAAATGCTACTTCAGGTAAATACTATCCTTCCTATCTAATGATAGGTGAGAAAGAGCTTTGTGGGATGCCCCTGTATGTTTGGTCCTCAGGAAGTGAAGGACAGGCTTTGAAGACACTGCCCTTTTTAACTCCCAGATCTTTGTCTTGACTCATAAATTCCAAATCTGACAAAATCCATAACTGAGAGGCATCTCAGGGTGACCAGTGTTTGACTCTCAAAGTGTAAATGACTTCTACCTCCTTTGTGGGTTTATGTCACTACTCCCCACCAAGAGAAGAAGACAGAATAACTCATTTTTGACACTACGAAAGCAGGTATTTTTTTTTCCACAAAAAAAAATTGCTTTCATTGCAAATGTCCTGGGCAGGTCTCTTCCAGCTGCCCAGATGAGCTCTTCATATGGCCCTGGGGAGGCAAAGGGATGGGGGAGCAGCAGGGCAGGTGGTGGCTGAGCTCTGGGGATCTGTGCGCGCTGCGGCTGAGGGAGGGGAAATAGTTGAGACTGGTTAGGAAAGCTGCAGAGTGGAGTTTTTCAATGATTTGTTTGGTTATTTCCTTGTTCCTTATAGCTTGTGTAGGGGAGCTGGGTTATCTCACAACTTCAATTAAAAAATGAATTCTTTTTCTATATGAGATAGGTATAATCTCCAGGTTTTCCAGCCTGAGAGCATAGCAGGGAATGGAAATATTCAGGGTGCAGGACATGGCATTACTTGGGCTGTAGGCTCCAGGACACAATGACACATTGTGCTTTTTTGACTCTTTCTGTGACTATGTTGCCTCTTGCCAGCCCAGCTGCACAGCTATTGAGGAAGGGACATCACAACAGTCTATTCACAGAGCTGTATAGTCTTATCATCAGGTCCACTTCAGAGTTACATCTCTCTGTGGGTTATATGCCCCTACTGACTGACTCTAAACAGCAGTAGCCAAGATCATGGTCTTTGATAAAATAGATCTTACTTAAGAGCTAATATAAACAGAAAAAAAAAAAGGCATCCCCACATAGAGACCGTAAAACACTTAGCAAGTAATAAAGAAGGTTGAAGCCAATTTATTTAATATTACCAAAAGTGCAGACAGGTAAAAGAAGAGTCAGATATATTTATACTGTGTTTGTTGCTGTTATTTACATGTTCCCAGTCAGCAGCATAGGCAGAATGATGCGCAGAGAGATGGACCTTTTTTGGGTAGGGGTGAAACAATGCAGAGAGTTCAGGGCCATATGCAGAGGAGAAAAGGGGAGTGATGTAAAAGAGCCAGAAGGGCACAGTTCTAGTCTCTAAGTCCTTCTCTCCCTTTGTAACATCTCTGTTTCCTTAGTGTCTGTTTCCTTAGTGTCTAAAAAAGAGCACTTAGTGTCATGTTGCATCTACACACAACACAGTTGTGTATCCCAACTGTCCATCAGGGTCATGACGGCAGCAAAATCACAGGGGTGTAAAGTGCAAGGCCAGCTAAGTGACCAGGTATTACGACTGCTACCTGCGCCAGTTTTGTGTCTTGCACCAAACTTTGTGCTGCCCCAGCCTGACTTTGCCAGCACGTGGCAGAGACAGGTTGGAGCTGACTTGGATGTGCCTCTGCCATGTGGTGGGCAGAACACAGTGTAGGCACAGCAAACTGTGCTGGCACCTTGAGAACATTCTGGGGCAAAAACAATGAAAATAAACATCTAAAATAAGACTATAATTGTAGCCCTTCTCTGCAGCCCTCACAGCTTTAATATCACTCATGCTCACAGAGTTTGCTCATAAATTGAATGAAGCCTGTGACTATCACCCCTTCCAGAATGTTCTTGCTAGAAGAGAGGTTCTGCTAAATTCAGTTAGCAAAGATAACCTCCTCGTGGTCCCTCAACTGATGTCAAGATAGTACAGTGACAGCTGGGCTGATATTATCTCTGTCAGGCATCTAGAAAGTGGTAATTTCCCATCTGGAAAAATCTACTTATTCCCTGAACATTAAGGTGAAACTTCTCTTCAGTTTTGGGTGCCAGCTTGCACTAAACATTTTTTCTTCTTTCCAAATCAAAAGTGAGCAAATATTTGTCAGTGAATAATTTGATCATAGTTGCTTCCTTCCCTCCCTATCCCACTAGAAACTCAATTTGAGTCCTTTTGTTATTAATGATGTACCTCTGACAAAGTCAGTGGTACATGGTGGGAGGAAAAGTCAAAGCCAGCCTTCTTCAAGTTTTAACTTAGAGGCAGATCCTGTCTCCCCTTCTAGAGGTGAGTTATACCATATTTATTTGCAGAGTAAGGTGACAAATGCTTGTTCCTGTGATAGAATCTGTGTCTTTTCAGAAGCAAGAAGTAATCATCTTCTTTGCACCTACCTTCCCCACCTTCTTCCCTCAAGATGTTGTTTCTAACTGAACTAGATGGTCTTTGCTTTCTGTCCTGTAGGATTGGGTTGTATTGCTTTGCACCATTGCTGCATTCATTGCAGAGATGGCTGCATTTTAGTAGGAGAGGAAGCAATCCCTGCACAGAGTTGGTGTATCAGAGTAGGTTTCTAAAGCAAGATGAGGTCCTCTGGGAGGAGAGGTATCATAGAAATGTAAGATCATAATCACTATCACCATTAAACACGCAAAGCAAGAAAATTAACATTTTCCCCATATAATAAAAGCACCCTTTTGTGGTGGTGTGTTGCAGCACACCTCACGAAGAGCATCACTCTCAGTTTATTAGGCTGTCACAGGAGCAAACTGGTAACGAAGGGGTAGAGTGGGAGATATTCTTTGTCTCTTGCTATGTTGGAAGGAGGGAAAGGCAGGGTGAGGGGGAAGAGGGAGATAAGAAAGAGCTGTCCTCTTACTACAGTAGCTGTCCATTTATTAAAAAAAAAAAAAAAAAAGCCTGGAATTTATGGCAAAAAGACATGTGTGTCCATATTCATCCTGAAATACAGAGGCTGTGACTGCAGCTATCTGCGTTTCCCCAGGGCACTGAAAGAGTGCAAGTTTCCTCCTCCCAGGCACCTGTACTGCTTGGCAAAGCCCAAGAAGGTGGGAGTACAAAGGAGGGAAGCAGCTGCTCTGAGGTTGGTGCCTCCCCAGCCCGCTCACACTTATGCGGGAGCTCTAGGAATTGGGATCTTTCTGCCAGCTTCTGCAGGCTTTGTGGTGGGGCCTACAAAAACACCTTAGAGCATCAGATATTAATTGTTTTGGGGCTTATTAGGCAAATGCATAGCTGAAAGTAAAATAATAAAAAAAGGAAAAAATATTTCTCTCCACTGTTTTTCTTCCCACTCTCAAATTTCTGAACTTGAGATATTTTTCTTTTACTGTAAATTATGATTGACAACACCATGTAAGAAAATGAGAAAAATAAATTTAAAAGAAAAGATCATCAAAACTTGCTAATAAAATACCATTTAAAAATCTTTTATATATATATATATATATATATATGTAATGTATATGGATTAGCACACCAAGGAAATAGCAGATATTAACTGCATACACATAAATGTGCATGAGCATATGAATGTATGTGAATGGGTACTTCTTGCATCACATCTGAAGGGATTGCTCATTGCTAACAGGAAAAAAAGACTGGAAATTCTTCTGGTGATCTCTCATATAAATAAAAGTTGTATAATTGAAAGCTATCCAGCTATTTTCTCTAACAGCAATCAGCACACAGAATGGTTTTAAGTTGAGCAAGATATTCTCCTGATATCAAGAGATATCCCCAAGAACAAGGGGGTTCTTGTTACACTGAAATTAATTGTAAACATTTCCTACGAAGAAAATAGAAGGAGTTTTGAGTTTTGATGACCTGAATTAGCACTATGACAAATAGAGAACTGGCTTTTAATTTCTTCTTCAGTTTTCTTCAGGACAGGAAGGACAGGAAGGCCACTTCTTTTATATTACATCTATTCTTACACCAAAGCAATTACACTGCAATGTGGCCAGTGCCCCAAAAAATCTCTGCTAGAAATGCTGAAAGTCCTATCACAAAAATGTATTGGTTCCAAGCGCCTTTTTTCTCCAATTCAATAGTTTGAATATTTGTGACCCAAATAGAACAATGTACATGGAGGATTGTAAGAAGGTAGAAAGGCTTCTTTGGAAGAAGACAAAAGAAGCATTTACTCGAAGCGACAGAAGATCCCTTTGCTCTGCTCTCATGGAAGACAGGCCTGCTCTTCAATTTTCCAGCCCTTGTCAATTGATGGCAGACTTCTGTCTGCCAAAACTCAAACCTTGTCCTCCTAATACCTGCCCCAATTGGCTGGCAAGCAATGTGGGTCTGCTTTTGCCCTTGTTATGTACTGCCTTACTTACTGTAAAATCTGTAATGGGTTTTCACTAGACATTGGTATCCTAGCCCATGGTTAATCTTGTCTCTGAAGAACTTTTAAGAGTTGTGTCAGTACGGATATTAGATATTTCAAAATGAAACCTTTTTCTGCTTACCTAAATACTCCTTAGATTCTGATTTTAAATCATTGCCTCTTACTAGATCACAACTTTTTTTGTCATGTTTGGCTGAAAATGGTTTAGATTCATACTAGCTGAGCTGTCGCTGAAGGGAGAGATGGTTGGCTCATACAGTTCTGCAAAAAGTGGGAGTCGTGGTTGTGACTATTTTAAATAGTGACTGAAAAGTTCAAAAGAAGAGTGGGTACATAAGGAACCCTGAATTTGTGTGAAACTTGTTCATTTTCCAGGCACTATAAGATTACAAACCTGAATTAGTCCTTGAGATAAAATGGATTCAAGTCACCTTCAATTATGCGTGCATAGTAAGTCATGAAGATCAGCAGATCAAAGCAGTTAGTGCTAAGGACCCAAAATCTACATGGTAGGCACTTCAGAGGTTTTGCTTTTGACTGGACTCTGGCCCATGCACTCCCCCAGTCTGCCATGGGAGACCTTTGCTCTCTGCACTTCAGACCTCTCAACAGGCCCCAACAATGCCACAGTATCCTTCTATCTGCTTCTGGCAGGTAATGGCGGCAGTCACTGCCTCTGGCACCTCCGTAGGGCCTTACGGGACGAAGCAGATCTCTCTAGTAGCACTTCAGGTAAGCACTTGGGCTGTATCTTCACAGCTTTGTTTTTTTCTGAGAAGTAACCTATGTGTGCACCAGAGCTGCTTTGCTCCTTTGTAGAAACCTGAGACAGGGCAGGACTCAGCTCTTAAGCCTGCTGCTGCTCCAGACCACCCCCACCAAATTCAATGGGCCATTCTACCCAATATTGAAACCTACACTTGGTTCAAACCCTCCTTTGGGAAAAGTCAGTCTGTTGGTCATGGCTTTGCCTCAGCTTCATTGAAAAGTTTTCTTTATACATTACAGTACACAGAGAACAACCATGCACCTTTATAAAGACAGAGTAAGAAACTTGAATTCTAAAAAAGAGCAGACACAACAGGTAATTCATCTGCAACACCCTTAATATTATCACCACTTGTACAGATGGCTAATTGCTTCAAGAGAAACTGCCAAATATAAAGTAGGTCCATGATATTTATCACCCATGGACAGTAGGCATGGACCTACTAGAGGAGCAGATGTGATCTGTCCTGTCATCTCCCAATGTGATCCTTCTCTATTGCTCAGGCACTTATACAAGTCCAAAGACATGCTGTCAAATTACTGCACTATCTTGGGAGCGACTGGATGACTTCTCATCCTGACTTCTTATAATTCTATACTATTCATTAATTTTATTGGTTATTATTTTTGTTCTTTTTCCCCAGGTTTCTCACGATACTTTGGAGAAGCTCCCTGTAAAGTTCTGCAAGATACTCCCCCCATTATCTTCATATCTCACTTTAAAATTTCCCTTTCCACGATGTCTCTAGAAATTCCAGAAATGCTCAGGTTGCTGATTTGTTACAACTCATCCCACTCTCCTAAAAGACAGCACTGGGTAAGATGACAGAAGAATTCACTATCTGTACATATGGAAGCTGGTGATATTTAGAATTTGGTAGGCAAAATTGACTCACCAAGTTTTCTTTATTACATCTTCCACAAAAATAAAAGAATAATATTTTTCTGGCTCAGAAAATGTATAAATGCATTTGATTTTAAGAATGAGGTGCTGGCAGAGATAGAGGTGCTCCAGAAAACCTACTGCTGAAACAAAATGATAAATTGAGAAGGAATAAGTCACCTGGTTCAGAGGAATGCATCCAGAAGCCCTGAAAGGTTTAAGAATGAAATGGCAGCACTGAAGCCAACATAACTTCACTAAAACTGGCAACTTTACCTGACAATTTATGTGCAGAAAATGCTTTGTTTACCTTTAGAAGTGAATTACCTGGAAAATCTGGCATGCCAGTTTTTGATTTGTTGAAATTATAATTAAAACTATAAAAAAAGCACTAAAGATTACAATGGAGTCTAATTAGCACAGTTTCTTCAAAGGAAAATGGTGCCTCTTTAATCTTCTAGAAGGTACCAATAAGCTTATAGGGGATAAAATTTATTTGGACTTTCAATTGCCATGACTAAAGTCCACCAAGTAAAACTACAAAAGAAACAAAGCAATCAAGTACTCAGAGGAAAAACTTCTGCTTCAGAAACTGGTTAAGGGCCAGAAAATAAGAAGAATAGACTTAATTTATGAAATGACAAAGGTTAACATTTGAAACTTTTGAACATGTTTTTAATAGAACAGTTTTCTGCTAAAAAAGGGCAAATTTATTTAAATCATAGGAACATGTTGATTTCAATGAAATTTGCTATGGAAAAGATCAAGAAGAGTCATCTGAACTTTGCAGTTTTAATTATGTTGTGATGCTTCATTATGACTAAAATTTTGTTTTATGACATAGAAATTTAATGTTACTATTTCACTCATGTTTACAATGTTATATAAATTAAAAATGCTAAACAATAATGTTTGGGTAGTATTGAAATTAAACACATCAACATGATAGAGGAAAAAGTATCAATCAAAGTATCAAAGTTTCAATTGTCTTATGGCCTTTTTTTTCCCCAGATCTTTTGTTCTACATGAAATAGAAAATTTGCTCTTGGTTGAGAATTGCAAAATAAATTCTTTCAAAGTATTAACATTTTTCTTACAATGGTGTTTTGGTTCATTTCTGACCAGCTCTTCTAATAAAAAACTGACCAATTCCAACTCTAGAATTATCATTCTCTCATCTGTTTGTTAAAGGTGAAGCTGAAGCTGAGAAGTTGTTAGAACTCTTGCAATAGCCCATTTCTTGCAATTGCAATTGCAAAAACTCTTGCAATTGCATTTTTCAGGTTAATCATACACTGAAAAGATTTTGAAGAAATTTGCACGCTGAAACAAGCAGGATGAGCAAGGGGTAGCAGTGTGGCAGGTGCTCATTGTTGCTATCTGAACTGCGAGGGAGGGAACAGTCTGTGCTACTCATACATTATTTTTCATATGCTAAGGGCATGTCTACAGGCCACATCTGCAAAATATACTGATTTTAGCATCCAACAGGGCCCATTCACTGTGCTCCCAAACAGTGCTGTGTGGATATACCATTAATTAAGTGCATATATCCAGGAAAATGTTGCACAGTAAAATTTTCAAAAGTGTGAGAGTCACCTGGGAGTCATTGCTATGGACAAATGGATAAAGACCTTAGCTCAGCAAACAGCAACAGTCAGAAAAGCTACCACTGTGTAAGGATCCATCAGGAGCAGAATGAAGAATAACGTATGAAAGACGATGATGCAATTATGTAAATTATATGCACCGTCTTACTGGGAGCAGGGTTCAGTTCTCGACGCTCCATCTCACAACAGGACGCGGCAAAGACAGTGAAAATTCACTGCCCTTTGAATCAATTTATTTATTCTTAACCTGACCTTGGTATCCATTTCCCTCAGTATTCAATTCAGCTGTAAAATCTTGAACTTCTTTAGACCTTCCCCCATCCCCCAGATACCCTGTGCAAGGGACACTTGTATAAGGAGCCTGAAGACTGAAAGGCTCTTGCAAAGAAAAATAGTAACTAAATAAACAGACCTGAATGCACTCAGTCTAACATGTGCCTCACTTACACAAAACACCATTAGCCCGATCCTGTTTACTCAGTGCGCAGCAGAAGCAACTTAGCTTGCATGTCTGAATAGGACGCCTTAGATAATACTGTGTATCTTCAGACATGCAAGAAGTATTTCCATAATATATAAGGAAAAATATGTTGCGTTTAATCCATCACCAGTGGGTTCACAGAGCGTAAGGATTGGATTTCTTTTTTTTTTTTTTTTTTCACGTTCCCACACTGCAGCCTGCATTAATATTAGACTGGGATTGAAGTGAAAATGAAGTGCCAATTTCAGTGTATGAGCTAAGGAAGACGAGCGACAAATAAAACAGCAAAGAAAACATCTTACCAGCCAAAGAAATAAAAACACATTTAAAATGAATAATCTGCATTGCAGAAGCTCTAGCTCTCTCCCTCTGCACCCTGTGACAGGTGAGCTGGGTGAGGAGCCGTGGGGGCAGCGAGTGCTGGAGGGAGCAGGCAGTGAGGGAGCCCCGGGGCAGGGGACCGAGGTCTGGTGGGGTTTGGAGAGACACTAATGTTTTAATCCAGAGATGAGTAAGTGAGGTCTAGTTGGAGAACTGGAAAATGTCTCTTGTGCACACATTTGGGTTGCGGCAGTAGCAGCCCTGGGTTATGCCAGGACTGGGGACACTGTTTGCAAGTCATAGCACTGATGCAGGAGGAGCTTGGAGGAGCTGGCCACCACCAGCATGCGAGTGACTTCCTGAGCTCTGAAACAATGGTGGGGAAAAAAAATCAAGAGCAAACCCATGTTATCTACTGCATTAAAATAGGGATGATATTTCAAAAACAACAAAATACTCATCGCGTAACATGAAATGCTGCTGCATTGTCGGTGCAAGGAAGCGCAGCACACTGCTGCAGCTCATGGCCCTTGCGCCGCTCACCCCACACACCCTGGCCAAAAGAGCAATTCACACAGCTGTCATCGTGCAATCTTGAAGCCAGTAATTAAACCACCTTTAGCAGCCTGACAGGCTCTGTGAGAAGCTGCCATCTTAGGGGTGGGCAAGTGGGGCAAGATGGTGCCTCTTGGTGCAGACAATGTGGTGGCAGGGGCAGATGCCCAGGGGTGACATGTGACCATGCCCGCTGGCACCTCGTCACATGGCAGGACCGCTGCAGCGCCCGGCACTCCCTCCCCTGCCAAAGGACGGAATTAATAACTGGAAAATGAGACAGGAATTAGATCTAGAAGGGTCTCAGTGTTTGAATGTCACTGTAAGCAAACAGCACTGGAGAGTAAAGGTTTCTTTCCATCTTTATGTTTACTGCTGTCTGTGCATTGACTTGTTTCCTGACACAAGTCATGACTTGAAAGGGATTCAGACTCCAGCAAATTTTGCATTGTGCTTCAATGTGGCCTCTGGGATTGAATAAGGGCAAATCTATTATACTGTTGCCATGGAGACCCTGGCACCACCGCTGATAAAGAGCAGCTGATGTTTGGTAGGCCCCGCCGCCCCATGGGTGCCATGTGGCAGTGGCCAGGCTGATTCGGGCACAGAGGGGCATGGAGGGATGTGCGAATGGAGGGGTGGCCAGGCGAGAGGGTACCGTACTGGGATGGGAGCCACTGAGCAGCACCAGGCCCAGTGCATGCACCCATCTGCCCTGCATTTGTGAGCGCTTTTCCGCCTCGGCAAAATGAATTCTCTCATCGGAAGGTGTTTGCACCAGACAGACGGGGGTAGCAGAAGATGCGGAGTCTTCTCCCTGGGTCCATTGAAATTAGTCCTCAATTTATTTTGGGGGAGAATTAAGCTATGACAATAAAAGAGAGCGATGTTGTTTGTGCTGTTAGACAACGACTGCCTGCGCCCAGTTGCCTAGCTATTTAGAGATCAGTAGTGAACCCATAGGAGGGCCTGTGCTTACTAAGGAGGACGATCACAGTGATGGATTTTAATCATTAAAATGATTTTATAACAAAGAAAAAAGAAAGAGCATCTCAGCTCCGGCGTACAGTAACTAAGCCCAGGAGTGAAAAGCACTAACAATGGGAGACTAAAACCTGCCTATGACACTTGATAAGATTATTATTATAGAGTGCAGAAAGCTTTTGCTTTCTTTTCTGCTGCTTTGCAGACCTCATAAGTCCTTGCTCAGATTTCTGCATAGTTAATTTGTCAGTTTATAAATTACCACATTATGTTAATGCTAACTGCTTCAAAACACAAATATATGCACAGAGGGCTTGAATATTTGAAGTGTTTTAGTACTATAGGGAAATAATTTTGTT
>JAUBNY010000700.1:10599624-10615585 GCA_032275445.1 Crypturellus soui
TCCAACCAAGTTACCACCCATCATAGTGACACTGTTTGCATACTGATGAAGTTTAAAGCCAGAGACAATGGTGTTGGTATCAATAGCAGAGGGGGCTGGGAATCACCAGCGCTATAGGATTAATAGTGCCATCATTTTATATTATGCAGCATTTCACTTATGCTGCATATCAAAAAAACTCCGTCTCTGATGCTCACCTAGTTGTTTACAAGATTGGTTTGGTTTAAGACTCCAAAACATTACAGGAGATTCTGCGAAGCAGGAATGAAGACCATTATATCCACGCCCTGCAAAGGGCTTCAGAGCAATTATGTGCAGTGCACTATGAATGTGCATGCAGATAGATGTGTGTGTGTATAGAGCAGGGGAGTCACACGTACTACGCACACGCTCGGTCTCCCTCCTCCTCTCCAGAAGACTGCACTGGAATATGAGCGAAAGATAATATGCACACGCTAGGCTCGGGTGCTACTGCAGAGTAATTGATGAATGGGTTTTTAAAGTGCAGAATGAGAATGAATACAAGTAGGACCCAAGAGAATAATTCTTTATATTGCAATCAGCACTGCTTATATGTAGTTGGTTTAATAGTACAAATCAGCAGTAAAGAATACAGACTTTGTTATTTAATCCTTACCAAGTGAAAAAGATAACAATTTCAGAATACTTCTACAATTAGATACATTGTTTTAAAAATAAATGATTTTGAGGCATTATTCAGTTTTAAATAGCCATCATGTAAAATAATCAATGAATGTTCTCATAAAATAAGAGACAGTATCCTCAATTCCTTTAAATAATTAATTCAAGTTATATACACACCTATAGATACCATGATGCTTGCATAACACGCATGTATATCATTTTGGCTATTCCTTAAAATAGTCCTGGTAAAGTACCATCTCAATATGTTCTTGCATATGTGCTTGCTGTCACATTTCTAGTTATAGATGCCTTCAAAATAAAATAAACACTGAAGTAATTATTTTATTCATTGATTTACGTAGAACCTTTTTTTAATTCAATAAAGAACGTAGGTACTGCTGCAAGTATGTCAGTAAATAATTAAGGAAAAATGTTTATGCAGCAAGTACCAAGTGTAGCTAGACCGTCTTGCTTATCAAGGAAATGCACCTTTTAGATTTTTTCCTATCTTTTCCTTCTTTATGACATACAGAAAGCTGCAATATACATGTAATAATAATGGATAAAACAATTAGCTTTTATAAAAATGTAGACTTTCAATTTTATTTTAATTCTGGTAAAGCTAATATGTAATCACCATAATGACACAAGGACCTGAGATGATCTCTGATGTAATCCCATAGATCATTTAGGTGACACCAGCAATGAATT
Source organism: Crypturellus soui (assembly GCA_032275445.1). Classification (NCBI taxonomy): domain Eukaryota; kingdom Metazoa; phylum Chordata; class Aves; order Tinamiformes; family Tinamidae; genus Crypturellus; species Crypturellus soui. The sequence continues at coordinate 10,600,981 of JAUBNY010000700.1, forward strand.
AGGCCCATGTGTTTTATTGTTTGATAGAATCTCAACTGTTTGATGCTTTCAAGGTTTTAAAAAAGTCTTTGGAAGATAAATGAATGATGGAGTAATGAAAGTGTGCTTGCTCAACACTGTAGCAGATTGATCTGTATCTAAGTATATCACTACACAAAATTAATTCTTTGTATAAACAAAAAGGAAGAGAGGAACTATGCAATTTGAAGTCTCACTGTGTACATACCAATTTACTTTTCTTGGTGACAAATTTTCCCGAGTGATAATGCAGTTTATAAAGTCCAGCTATCATCAGAGGCTGCAGGACAACCTACACTAATGATAGCATTAGTGTACACTGTCTTATTAACATGGACTCTATGTAGCTAGTGAGACTTCTTCCATTCAGGTGGGTAATGGATCAAAGGAAATATCTTCCAGTTATTTGACTACACCAGCAAAAACCAAAGATAATTATTCCAGTAAGGAAAAATGTAGGAACTGAGAAGCACCAGGATCAGACCTGCAGAGTAAACTTCATGGAAAAAAAGATACCTGATTGAAAATAGAAAAGCTTAAAGCAATTAAAATATCATTAAGAAGAGACATTTCTTCAAGAAAAGCCAGACAAGGACAAGAGTTTATTTTCAGAGCTAATTTGACAACACATTTCTATATCTAAATGAAAAAAAAAAATGCAAGTAAAAATGAATTTAAAATCACTCCACATATAAGTCATGACTTTACAGCATGTTTCTACAGCCAGAATAAGGGAGCTACCCAGATGATTAACTAAGCCTAAGTGCAAGATAGGCATAGCTAAAGCCAGATCTGGATCTGGAAGGGGGCTTCTCAAGGGCCTCATGCAGCCCATGTCCGCACATGGGGACCAGGCAGCTGCTCTCCAGCAAGCAGGAGATGCCTCTCCTGTAGGCTGGAGGATGTTTCACCTAAGGAGGCTTCCTGCTTGAGGCAGCTGGTGTCAGTGGGCCTGGCCAGCCTTTGGCTGCTCTCTAACCTTGAGAAAAGCTTTTGTGGAGTGGGGAAAGGCCCAGTTCAACTGCTGCCTGACTCACTGGGGGATGTCCTGGTGTGAAACAGCAGTGTGGAGGAGCTTGGAGATGAACCAGTGCGAGCAACCCTTACATCAAGCAGTGGGCAAATGAAGCACAAGTCTGTAGGACACCTTGGTTCTGACTGGCTGCTGAAGAATACCTGCCACTATGTATAAAATGAGGTTAGGAAAAAATCTTGACTGTCAGAAGGGAGCAGTTAGACACCCTGTCATAAAATTACTGGTTGTAGCAAGGACAACTGGAAATGGTTCAGACAGGAATTTTCCCTGTCTCTGTAAGTTGTAACTGCCAGCAAGAGGGCAAATTATCAGAACCCAGCTTTATTCCTGGCAATCAGTGATTCTCAGGCACTAGCTGTTTTTAATAGTTTTCAGTTAACTCATGCAAAGAGGCTAACTATGAAACTGTCATACATAAATTTGAGGATTACTGCACTCTATATGAAAGCATTGACTTTCATAAGACTCCTCGACATATGGTTTATTCGTTTTTAAATAGAGAGAAAAGGAAGAAGGCATACAGAAGTCTTCTGAGTGATCAAACCCTGAGGAGGCAATTTCATTATCTGGCTGGAGGGGTTAACCAAGTCTCTGATTAAGGAAGAGATTGTTGTGCCAGACACTCAGGGGAATAACTGGAAGATCCAAAAATAATTTTTGACAAGGCAATTAGAATTTGCTAAGCAAAAATAGTTAGCTACTTCCATCTGAAGCTCATGAAAAGTCGAGAAATGAGCACTGGGGGGATCCAAAACAGCATGAAAGCCGACATGTGGCAGAGTCACAAGGCTCAAAGCTCAAATCCATAAAAGCTAACATGAAGATGTGGCGAACAACACAAATGAGGACAGTGCCCTGCACTTAAAAATGAAGGCACTACAGCAAATTACACATCTTAAAAAAATTCTAGAAACTTGCATAGCACACTGCTTATACAGAGGATGACAATAGCACTCTTAGCTTCCAGAAAATCCTCCAAGAAGCACTGGCCAGTATCAGAGCTGAAGGTGAACGGGACCTTAACTTTTGTGTCAGACTTACAGAATACTGGTTGGGAGGGATAGATTCCAAAGACATCTGGCTTTCTGGTCGGGCTTTCTGCTCAATGCAGGACTTTTGCAAGCACTGTGTAAGGTCAGCCATGGTTTTGTCTGTTTAAGTCTGGAAAACCTCCAAGGATGTAGATTCCTCAACCTTTCCAAGTAACCAAGGACTGTGGTCCTTGCCAAACTGACCTCAGATGAGTCTTTCAGTAATAATCCTGCACCCTTGATGCTAGAAATGCTCATGTGAGCAGACCAAGAAAAGTACAGGCAGCAAAGATGATTCATAAAACAAGAATTAGATGTTGATCTTTTCCATGAGAAGCAAATATGTGGATAAGGCAACTGACCACTTTATCTTGGAGAAATTATTTGATTTTGTAGGAAAATGTGTCATCCCTTTGGGGTCATTTAAAGTTTATACTTTCTGGAGGGACAGAGGATCAAAATTGTGGAGGAAGAGGAAGCAAAGAAGAGGAAGCAAAGTAAGGCTTCTCAAGGAGGAGAAAGCTTTCTCTTGCATATAGGATAAAGTGGAAGGAACTCCTCTACCTCATGCTTCATTCATGAAGTGAAATTCCTTTCACATAAGACAGGCACACAAATGCCTGTGAGATTCATTGCCCTGGAATCCTAAAGTGATTAGAAGATTAGAAGAATGGAAATGGTTGCTGGTCATTGTATAATAAAATGGCAGAATATTTTTATTATATATAGAATAAAAAATTAAATGCACTTGGGAAGAATTGATGATTTTCTTTTCTTTACTGGAAAAGAAAAAATAATTTCCTACACTTGAAGTGCCATCAATATTTGTCACGTTCTTAGACGCTTCAAAAGGGGAAGCCGATATAGTCCTCACAGCTTCTTAAAATAATTTCTGGAGAGTTGTAACATATGTGCCATAGCTATCAATAAAAAGTGGAACTCAGTATGCCTGCAGAGATGAGGATGATAAGTCTATGCATGTAAAAGGTTTTGGAACTTTATTTCTGAGAGGCCAGTGTCAGCAGAGATTGACCATATAACATTTATCATGATGACCAAAATGGGTTTGGCAAAATGTTTACCAGGACTAAAAGGATTTCATTTTCTCTGCAGATTTATGATTAGTTGTTTGAATGCAATCCTAGAAGAGATCTGGCTTTTGCAAAAGCACTTGGTAGAATATTGACAATAGCAGTAGAACAAAAAGCCAGGGTAAGATGTTATATATGAATCAAACAGCTTAAAAACAACCAACCAACAACACAAACAAAAAAACCCTCAAATGATATTTGGATTGCAACTGCCAGAGATACAGCTGGAAATGAGACTACTGGTACATGAAAAGTTGAGTTGCTGTAGAGGTGTTTTTCTCTCTTGGAATAACCTAAGTAACATGGCCTTGTCACAAATGATTGTATCCACCATAAAAGATAATATAACTGAAGATGTGTTCATGCATATCACAGCTGTTATTACTAGAGATAGAAATCTTGACATTGCAAAGTCTGAAAAAGGGAATAGTTTTGTGGAATAGTACTTTCAAGCAAGGAAGCTCTTTTTTGGGGCATCATAATCACTAGCTTTTACTACTTTTTATCTGGCTTGGTGGAAAATGGTATCCAAATACTAAAGCACTTATATTTGGTGTTAGTTAATCACTGTTTCGGTTACAGAATATTATCATAGTCTGTGTATGAGTTGCCTTTTACTGCCCTTTTGGTTAGCAAAACCTGAAAAATCAGAATTTTTTTTGCTACTAGAAGTCAGTGCCAGCTGCACTGGTGACTGCAGATATGTAGAAAGACAGTAATGAAAGTGAAAACAAACAAATAATGATGAATTGGGATCAAAGGAATCATCCATTTGACAAAAAAAATGGCACTATTTGAAAATTCGTCTGCAGATGGTATCAGTGACAGAAAAGAACATGTAGTTGTTGTATGAGGGTGTCCCTTAAAACAGGCACAAATTACAGAATGTAACTAAACTGTTCTCCCAGTCCCAGAAACCACACAGTCTAGGGATACAAAAGCAAACGTTTTGTCAAATGGTGTCATAGAGATTCAATCATTCTTTCTTGGGACATCTGAGAATAAGAGCATGGTTTGGAAGGAACCAACAGGTTTACCACTACCCAATACCTAACCCATCTCTAGTTAGTTTAGTTAATATACGAATTACAAGAATTTTAGATGTTATATCAGCATGTTTTTTAATTGTTTTTGATGTTATTCCTAGCTAGGAGAAGGTTTAAAGAAGCATCTTTGAAAAGCTTCAAAAGCACCTGTTGAACTGGTGACAAAGGTGTTCATGTTGCACAGCTGTGACCAGCTGGACGGTGAGCTGGACGGCAGTCAAAACGGTGAGTTTTGACTGTCTCTGGTCCTGAGCAGTGAATGAATAATGCAACCATCTAAATAGTATATAGAAATAACGTTCAATTTTCTGGCAAATTAAGCACTTCTGGCTGCGGGATGGCATGTAATACTAAAATGTGGCTAATATATCCCTACAGTTTAAGAGCAACAAGGACCGGTTTCAGTCTATTTAAAATGTCCTCTTCTAGAATAAGTAACACCAAGTCCCACGTCTCTATCTGAGATAATATTCAAGTTCTAGTTCTCACAAATAATCAAAGAAATTACATTCTTGTAATGACCCTTTTCTCCTCACTCAGAAACAGGAGTGAACCCTGGAATGTGAGCCTAAATATAATTTACTTGGAGAAATAGAAAATACACCTAACTTTTTATATGTCATTTAAAATAAAATGATATCATGTATGAAGAAGGAGCAGAGTGTTGGCTGCCATTTGAGGGATGAAGGATCAGAATCTCCCAGTCTAAAGAAAACATCCACAAAAAAGTGTATCACAATGTAAAATTATTAATAAATATGCCTTAAGTTATTAATTTCTAGGAATGATAGGGGAAATGGATAGCAGACAAAGCTGGCTGGAACACAGGGAAGTGTCTAGGTAGGGTTGTGGGAGAGGGATTTTTTTTCATCTTCCTTCATCAACAATGGTGACTTTTTGTAATAATGAGGGTATGAGGTATCAGTGTATTTGGGATTTTATAATTCCTGTTCTAGTAAATAAATCATTACATAATTGTTAAACCAAAAGCTCCAGATCATCCCTTTTCAGACATATGCTTTTTCACATGTATACAATGAATGATAAACCAAAGAAATCAGAAGTCACTGGAGAGAAAATCTTCAAGAGAAGCTTGCATATCATGTCCAGACCTTAGTGCAGATTTTGCCCACAGCTCTGCACATGAACTTGCACTTCAAATATTTTTGTGAAAGTTTTAGCACATATTGAGAAAATGAGCCCTAGATTTAAAAGCAATAAGTTCAAGCCTATGTCAGTCTAATTTACTTAAAGGAACCTGCAAGCAAGTCCACACACACACACAAAAGAATCTACCTGTACAAACTTCATTAATCTCAATGACTTGGCCAACTACAACATGAGGTGGATTTTCAGAAAGCGTAGTGTTAATGGGAAGATTTTAGCTTTGCTGTAACACTGTAACCCCTGACTTGCAGCATGACCTTCATCAAGTAGGAATCACAGTGAAGGAGAGATGAAAGGAGATCAAGGAGAAAAATCTGGGTGCCTGGCAGATATTTAAGCGGAGCTCCATTCCAGCAAGGCCTGGGACAGAATGACAGGAAATATCCTAGTGTCAGAGGCAAGGCTGTCATCACTCTCCTTGTAGAGGGGACTTGAGAGGAGAGGAAGGTTTGATGCAGTGGAGAAAGGCCGCTCAATGGGTACACAGGAAATGTCCCTCTGAAATACTACCTTGACTGCATGACACATGCCAGAAGAGACCTTAGTGGTCTACACTGAGACTGGGATTTTCAGTTATCCAAAAGAAATGGTATTTCTAAGGGAGATTGGCTGGCTAATATTGTCTGGAAAACACCAGCCAAATTTACTAGTTAGTAGAAAAGACCATTGAAACAACTGTGACAAGAAGGATGCTCAGAAGGCCTGGCTTTCCTTAACTGAGAAAGATGACTAACAAGAGGCAAGGTAGCAGCATAGGAGTCCGTGACTAGTTTACTGAAGGGACATAAATACCATTTATGCTTTATGCAGCCTCCAGTGAGAAGAAAGAAGTATTTATCTTAAGTAAAGGTCGAAATGCAACTAAGGAAACCTATGAGTAAAATGCTTTTAAAAGGACTGGTATTTCTGTGGATATCAAGAATTCGTGCAGATATCAGAGCTATCTGAAATAATGGAATCAAATATTTTGGAAGGGAGGCTTAATCCAATAGAAATGTCTTTGTAACAACACATTTCTAAAGGTCATCACATCAGAGAAAGGGCAGCAGGTGAAATGAACTTTCATTTGGTCTATCACGGTAGCCCTGGGCTCCCATGGTTACAGAACTTTTCTTGTCTCTGTTTCAAGATCTTGCCCTTATTGGTTTCCATATTTTGTTGACTTCCCACAGTCCACTGACACTTTCCATGAAGAATTTGCGTTGCCCTTCCCTTGAGTTAGATCTGATAAAGTCTCAGTTTTCTTTAGTTATTTTTAAGATAGAGAATCTTTCTTGCTTCTTTTGTATTTGATTGCTTCTCCTGGCTTTTGTGGAGCACTTCTTCACGAAACTAGATTACAGCACTGCAGTGAATGATTTCCATTGCAGCAAAGCTCTCCCAGTACAAAAAAAAAAAAAAAAAACAAAATACAGAAATACAAGAGAAATCTCTGAAACTAAAAACAAGTATACAATTTTAGCACAAAATGGTTTAAGTACATTTAAAGTGACGGATAAGCTGTTACAGAGCTGGACAATGTGGCAGGTACTGAAGAATTCACACGGGTTTTAAATACATAGCTCATATTCAAAGAACCAGAGATGACTGGAGATCAACAGTTACAATGAAACCTTTATATTATAATTTTGGAATTATGTCCATTAACGGGGCAGGACAATTAAATCAATTTTAAAGAGCAAGAAATCTACCAAGGTATATATATTTATACTTGCAAAGATATACTATATGAGGCTGGATTTAATATAATAATTTTCTTCTAACAGTATATATAAATACACATTTCCTACATTCATTTGTGAAGATATCTTTGAAATGTATTCATTGAAACTAATTATGGAGGTCTAACACTTCTCTTCATTTAATGCTATAAAATTAATGACCCTTCATTTTTACCTCCAATGCAAATGATCATGTCATCTCAAACTGCATGCAGCCCTTTTTCTCATATGCTGCGTATGATTCGTTTTCCTTAAGCAGAATTACAGCACGTGATTCTCTGAGGTTAGGCAAGAACAATGTCTCCTGGTGTTATTTCAGAGGTTTTGTTATGATGTAGTATTTTTAACAAACAGGATTTCAGAATTGTACAGTGTGAAAATGTTAGACAAGTGAGCTCCAGAGGTTGTGGCCTTAGGAGAGCACAGACAAAAACAACAGTGGCAACTCATAAATCTCCAGCATCTTCATGTGAGATTTACCAGACGTTACAACAAACACTTGCAAGAGCAGAGGGATGTAGCTACTTCTGAAAGAATATGATGTGTACTTTGAAGGTATTTCTATAGAATATAGAAATCCAGCTCCAGCAGAAGACAATGGCTTGAATAATTTTAATAGGAATTGGATAAAGCCTTCTATTTCTTTTTCAGCAGTATTGTATATTTGCCTAAGAGGATAATATCTCAAAAACCAGACAGGCATCGCTTAATTTTCTAGAAGTTAGACATCTAAGCTCAAAGCACAAAGATGTGCATGCTCACAGCATATATTAATTTTCCTCCATTTTGGTTGTCAATCAACTGCTTGTGCATGAGGGTGACAGAGCAGACATCTACTGTTTGAGAATAAAAAGCAGATACAGTTTTTAACATGTGTTTCTAGCTGTCAGATCTTCTGCTTGCAAACATTGCAGAAAAATACTGCAGTCATATAAAACTAATTTGCGATTGAATGATTTTAAGGTATATCCTCTGCAGGAGTAAACTCAGAGCTAACTATACACTTGCTATAGGTAGATGTGATATTGTTCCAAAGGAAACAAAGAAAAGCGTATTTTAAAATTTTTTGTTTGTTTGTTTAGTGAATAGGATAACCTAAATTCATTATTCTCATTTCTTTATTAGTAAAGGTGCTTTTACTACTACAGTGGATATGACAACTTAGAAAAATCTGCATATAAGGAAAGAAGAGATTGAGTTGGGCAGAGAGGTTCAACAAGAACAAATTCAGGGTCTTCCACCTGGAAATAGCCGCAGACACCAATACAGATTAGGGATTGACCTTAGGGGAAGCAGCTCCACAGAGAGAGATTTGGGAGTCCTGACTGGCAGCAGGTAACCATGAGGCAGCACTGTGCCCTCGTGGCCAAGAAGGCCAAGAGGATCCTGGCTGCATCAGGAGAAGTGTTGCCAGCAGGGCGAGGGAGAGGATCCTGCCCCTCTGCTCAGCTCTGGTGAGGCCGCACCTGGAGTTCTGGGCTCCCCAGTACAAGAGGGACGTGGAGCTTCTAGAGAGGGCCAAGAGGGTCCAGTGTAGAGCCACAAAGATGATTAAGAGACTGGAGCATTTTTCATATGAGGAAAGATTAAGCGAGCTGGGCCTGTTTAGTCTGGAGAAAAGAAGGCTGAGAGGAGGTTTGATCAATATATTCAAGAACCTGAGGGGTGACTGTAGGGAGGATGGGGCCAAGCTCTTCTTTGTGGTGGCTGGTGACAGGACAAGGTGTAAGTTGAAACATAGAAGGTTCCACCTCCACATGGGGAAGAAGTTCTTTCCTGTGAGGGCAACAAAGCCCTGGCACAGGCTGCCCAGAGAGACTCCTTGTGGAGTCTCCTTCTCTGGAGATCTTCCAAACCCACCTGGATGCCACTCTGTGCCCCGTGCTCTGAGTGTCCCTGCTGGAGCAGGGGGGTTAGACTAGATGACCTCTAGAGGTCCCCTCCAACCTTAAGTGTTCTGTGATTTTGTGAAGAGATGGTCTTTTAGGCACCGCCTACAAGCACTCTGTCTAATTGCCTTCCAGTGTGCAAAGGGAAGGTCCACACCTTGGAGATGTGCCAAGAAGTGCAGCTTTCTGGTGGAGAGAGACTGTGTTCAGTCCCTGGGATCCTGCGGTCACCAGCACACCAGTTGCCTACCTCAGAGCGATGGATAGCCTGGGATTTGTGCAGTCTGCTCAGTGACATCCCTCACAGAAATTATAAGCATTTGGACCCGCATGCATGAATAAGGAGAACCCATTCTTGTGACATAACCATCTAAACTCTCTACAAAGTCACAGGAGTGAAGCAAATGTCTTTCACATCTGCAGAAGAAGAACCAGGTCCCTAGGTGCATCTCCACTGTCTGACTAGGGAGCTTAGGTGTTTGCAGAAGACAGACCGGGCTTCACAAATTAGTTACCTACATTATTAGTTATCTATCTTATGTAATCATTCTGGCTGTTATGAAACCTGAGATTCTTGTAGCTACTTGGAAGCGGACCTCTTTACCTCTTTAGTTACAACAGGCTTCTTTTGTTAACTCTAATCCTTTGCATAACTGTACAAAGTTAGCTCACTTGCTATAGCCCATAAAGGGCCTATACCCTTTAAGAGGGTTTTGGCTCCTGTCTGCCCGGTGGCCCTTCTTTCTTTCTTTGATAAAATGCCTTAACCACCAGCTAACTGAGAAAACAGAGTAGATGTACTCTTCTTCCCACTGCTTAAAACTAAGCTTAGTTTTAAACAGTCCAGCCGAGGAGTCAGGCTTAGCTTAGTGGCTAAGGTGCCAGGCTGAACAGGAAAGCAGGGATGCTATCTCCAGCTCTGTGGAACAGAAATATAACCTCATTAGTCTATTACTGAATTTTCACCAAGCAATTCCCAACCATTTCATTAGGGGCATGAAAATGTGAACAAAGTATCCTAGAGAAGTTTCACAACTTTTCCGTCATTCTGTAACTAATAGATTTAATAGCTGCTGTCAACAGTGATTTCACTGCACTGCAAATGCAATGAAGCAAATCAGGAGTGCAGAATAGTTTACGACCGACCCATGGGTGTGTGACAGCTACCTTAGAAAGATTTGTATTCAACTGATGTCCTCGGAAAACCACTGCATATCCTAAGGTGCAGTGAAAGTGGAAGTTCTTGGTTGTGCTCACTGCAGGAGTCTGAGCAATTATCAGAGAAAGAAAAGTAAAGCAAATTTCCACAAATATTCTCTATAAGCAACAGTAATCATGGAGCTTACTCAGCCAAGGGAATGTGAGAACGCACATTTAAAAATAATAAAATCAGAAAACAAAATTGTTTCTGAATCATTCCTTGAAGATATCACCTAACAATCTGACTTCTAACCAGGATGCTGAATAGAAGCAATATGGGAACAGAGTATGCCCATTTGTGAATAACAGGGAATCAGCTCATGTCTATGTGGTGCATTAGGCAAGGGAAACTGATTTTCTGTGCTTCCTCCATAACCTACCTGCAGCACCAATGTGTCATGTTGCTGTCAGAAGCAATGACTTCCACTTGCACCAGTCATTTCTGCCTCAATGTCCATTTGTGAGAAGTCTGTGGAGAACCTTTCTGCCACTTCAAAATAATTTTTCTGCTTTGCAAGATTTGGGCCTATTTCCTGACACAGGTGATTTTGGCATTGGGCAAAATCCAGTGATTTTTTCATCATACTGACAAAGGACACTGTATCCTGTTTCCAATAACATTTTGTTTGATGTTTAGTTAAAGAAAAGTTGTAGCACCTGATCAATTTTCTCCGTTGTTTGAATGATTACTGAGATGACTTCACCCACAACCCCATCTGCTTTGATATTCCACTCTCTATTTCTTTAAATGCTCAAAGCTCAAAGCAGTAGTCGCTTATTTTGCACGTCCACAAACAACAGGCAACTGGAGGTGCTTAACCCTAAATCTCTATATTTTTGTGTTAAAATTGAAAGTACATTGTCAAGCATCAAAGTCTACTTTTGCATTCATTGCCACAAATCCTTTAATGACTTTTTGAGTTCTTGCTATTGAACCTTTTAGGAACATCCTAGTCTTTCATGTATTAGGTCCAAATTTCCAGAAATTGAGGTGTTTTATCCTAACTAAACCTTGTTCAGATAAATGACATAATTCTTCCCTTATCTTTTCCTTTCTGCTTCTTCGGCATTATTTGGTTTGAGGGGGACAGGGGAGCAGTTGCAATTCTACTGGTCATTATTGTATTCCAGCAGCAAAAACTTCATACAAAAAAGATCTACTTAGAAAGAGAAGTCAGTTGTCAATTGTTTTGTTAGAAGTGAAAAAGCTTGTTGAATCACACTTCTGTCAGAGGTGAGAGGACACCCAAAACTAGATCCGTATTTTGCATTTAGCTTTACTTGTTCTAAAAAATATATATCCTTGAATGTCAGCACCTCTGCATCTTTGGGAAGACTAGATCCAAATCTGCACTTCATAAGGTAATCCTCTATAATGTCACCTTGCTGGCAGGCAATATATATTTTTCCAAGGTACTCATGCTTTGCATTAACTAGCTACCTCAGCATTTTCAATTTATGTAATTGTACTAAGAGTACTGAGCTTTACTTTTAAGTTGCAGATTTACAAAACAGAAAAAATAAAGATAATGTTGAACCAAAATTATTGAGGGTCAGATGATTTTATATAATAATCTTGCCTCATTTTCACACACAACTGTAGAGCTGTTCAGCCAAAAGCCTGCCTTTTTTGGTGAAATAAGCAACAAATCTGTGCAGCATATGAAGCCTGTATCAAAACTTGAACTCAACAGAGCTGGAGAATGGAAGTGGAAATGCTCTTGCACATACACCATGTTCCTTGTTAGACGGGACTCAGGGGAACAGCTGGTGCTGTGCCAGGATGTTTGTCTTAAATGGAAAGAAGTCTATGGAAAGACTGAGTCTGAGAATGACTTGAACACTTCTTTGTAGGATGGCTTTGGGTTTAATGCTCAGGGTGCATTACAGTTTAGGGTGCGCTAGAAGAGAAGCAGTGGGGCGTCCTATCTCTTTGTAGAGCTTGGAACTGGGGATGGGATATGTCCAAATAAAAGGACAGGAAGGTAAAAAAAGAGAGAGGTTGAGAACAGGGAAAGAAACCAGTCACCTCTTTCCAGCCTAATTTTAAAACCAACTGGGAGCTCCTGCTTTGTATTAATGTTAGACAAAGCCATCTCTCTGATGACTGTGTCCTTTCTGCTCCCCCTGGAATAGTCTCTAGTAAATTGCTAGGATTCTAGTCCCAGATGATCCTGTTCTTATTTCTCTTCTTATTTGACTATGCTGATGGTTATATAGAAAGAAGACAGAGATTTTGAATCCTCTGTGACTGTCTCGGTCCTCGCACAGTCTGTCTGCTGCTTGATTGTTGCTACATTCTCTATTAGAGACAAACAGGGATTCCCATGGGCTTAGAAACATTTCAGCATTTCACTAATAACAACACTAAGGTGCTACTCTGAGTAAATCACCATGCAGCAGCCCACAATTCTGCATATTGCATCCTTCAAAAGAGGAGAAGTGGCACAGAATATGAGGTATCAATGTCATTTTTGCTACTGCTGGTGGATTTTATCTTTAGAATTGTAGTAGATTATTTGAAGCGACACAGATTATTTTATTTTGTTACCTAATAATTCCACAGGAAGTGATGGCAAGAAGACACAATTCCAAACTGTGAAGCATCATCCTGTAGAGGTCCATATGGTTCACAGCCATAATATAAGCAAAACTCTGGGCGACAGTGTGTGATGGTGCAGCTTGCTGGGCACCCATAGTAAAGCCTGAAAGAAGCTCCTCGCCATGGGGCTTGAAGTGTTGTATCCTTCCTCCTTAATACAGTGGTGAGGATTTGATTAAAGCAGTAGGGTTATGACTGAACTTTGTGAGGTTGCTTTTGCTCATCCTCCATCTTGGGGTTAGCTAGAATCTATAATTAAAAAACCTCTGTCTATTAACGTACGCACTTTATGTTGCCAAGGGCTCTTGTTGCATGCAGTCAGCAAAGCACTGGATGACAGAGCAGGAGAGCAGAGGTCCTGCTGGCTGCTGTGCCAGCAGAAAGGCCAGCAACTTCAGGCCAGTTTGCGAGGGAATTCTAGAGTTTTCTCCAGGTTTGCAGCTTGCCAGAGCCACCCAGGCCTCAGGGCCTCCTCACACAATTTATAGGAAAATTCAATGCTTTTAACAGCAGTTTATAAAGTTAAAGTATATGGACTAGCTCCGAATAAGTCAAATAGGAATCTCCAAAGCCAATTAAATTATGTCTCTTCTTTCGGGGCTAAGGTCTAGCAAGTGCTTGATGCTATTTCCATTGAACTCAGAGAGAATTACATGCCATTAAATCAAAAGAGAGATCATTTGACATGAAGATGTCTATGTCAGTCTGTCTTCTCTTGCTGCCTGTCAGGTCCCTCTTTGATGCCAAGGGACCTGCCTGATCCTCAGCAATATCTTGTCCTTCATGAGGTCCCTGCACAGCATTGTGCATGGTGGGCAGGAATGGAAAGTCTATTCTGAGCAGAACCCATGTGCACCCTGCCAGTATGTGCTAGAAGATTTTGCACAAATCTGCATTCATTTACATACCTTCCAGCAGTAGTAACTGTCTTCCCAGTCTAAAATTATGCAGTAACCAAGTCCCAGGAAAGCAGAAATAAATAGAGAGTTTAAAGTACCTTTGAGGTGCTTTTAAGTAAAATCAAGGGATATCCAGTATCATTCTGGTGGTCACAAATTCCTTGAAGAGGGGCGAGACATACCTATTCTCCATTTACTACTTGCTGATTGTCAGCCTGTCAAAGGTATTTGGAAAGGCAAATTGTTTTCAACATTTGTTGAAATGCAGACAATCAACCCATTCTGTGTCTCCTTTTTTTCTGGAGAAATTGCAATGTAGACCTCAGCTTCTAGATGCCTCATAGCTACTTGAATGTCCAAATCAGGCCACTGCTGGTCAGAAGATGTGGTCCTTAATCCTGAATGCTACTGAAGGGCATGACCTAATGCAGGAAACTATTTAATAGAATCATTTAATTGTAACGGACTAGAATGATCAGTAGTAGGGCTGACTACATTTTTCCAGAAGGATCTTTTAATTTTTCAGATGGATAGTAATTTAGTAAAATGAGTTGGGTTTACTGAAATTGTTTGCTTAAACTTAGCACCAAAAATACACTTTGAAAAGTGGCGAAGTTTGTTTATTTTCTAACTTGAAAAAAAAAAACATATGTGAAACATATTAAAAAAAAATCTTGTATTTAGAAGAGTGAAATATTCTTACATTTAGAAGAGTGAAATATTCTTACATTTATGCTGGAAAAATGTTAACACCTGGCTGCCTTACTCTGATTAAGATTTATCTCCTCTGCCTGAATATATTCCAACTAAGAAAAATAGGGAGGAGATAAAAGAAGACATATTACAACAGGAAGTAAAAGCAAGTTAAAAGAAGAGCCTTACAACTTTTAGATTAGTGAATTTTA
>JAUBNY010000700.1:10638566-10651173 GCA_032275445.1 Crypturellus soui
ATTAGTCACATAATCAGTCCAGTGGATGTTTAGGATTGTATGGAGGCAGCGCTGATGGAAGTTTTATAAACGGATACGGACAAATCATCTGAGCCAATCAATTTGTCAATATGCTTTTATTGTAAATAGATGGACTCACTATGGTCAGACAAATTCATGCAACACATCCCATCAAAATCTTTACAACCATGTCCATGAGCTAATAATAAGAAATCTATAGCTGCACGATTTTGGAGAGTAGCTTTTCGTACCAAATCCACATCAGCTAGTAGTCCTGCCAGGGCTAAAGTAGTGGCATTAGACTGTTTCGCTAGCGTACTACAACAGCCTTTGATAAAGATTATTCTGACTATTCAACCTTTTAAAATAAAGTTTTCTTTCTGATATGGCACAAAAAATGTTTTTCTGCCTGACATATATTAATATTCATCCAGATTTCCTTTATGAAAGAGAGACTTTTGGAGTAGCGTTCTCATTTCTTTCTGTGAAATTTTAATACACTTCACCAGACAGGATGTGTTAAAAAAAAAAGGCCATTGTCAGAATCTGATTTTATTTTGCATTCCAAAATCTGGCATATTATTTATGCACTTCCATTTTCTTACCACCCTATTACCCTAAACATTATTACCCTATCCTAGTTTTATTACTGACTTTGCTGGGTCAAGGCCTGAGTCTTCTGTGAGCAGCAGTGTATGTTCTACATGAATGCCATGGTGAACATCTGCCTGCAGGTCTCTGTCCCAGGTCATTCCTTTCTATATGTGCTCCCTGCACTTCTTGCCATTTTTTTTTTCAGTTGCAATTTCACTAGTTACTCCTGGGTTTTGGTTTTCACCTCACTGAAGGAGCTATGCCAGCTACACTGGTGGGACACAGCATGGTTAGAGCATGAGTTTCATGTTAAATGCCTTGGGGTCGATGGAAAAGTCTCACTCATGACTCAAAACCAAGAACTACCCTCCAGGCATTTGTTTTCCTAAAGTCATGGGCACAACCGCAACCACAACAGAGCCACAAACCTTTGGTGAAGGTCATTGCTGTGGAGTTACTCAGTTAAAACCACAAGCAAGCTGGTGATGAGCTGCTGGGCTGTGATGCTGCCAAGGAAGATTTTCTCCAAGCGTGCAGTTCACAGAAGATGCATTCTCAGGACAGAGTGCAAAGGTGGACAATGATGGAACAATTCATCTGTCAAGAAGCAAGGGAAAAAGTTCGAAGTATCATGACAGTCAGAGAGATATTTTCAGATTAAATAGTAAAAGATACAAGGAAAGTGAGTGAAGGGAATGGCAAAAAAAAAAAAAGATTCCAACAGAAGTCAGAGCCAAATGAGGCTTTTGTTGAGATGCTGGTGATGGGCTTGTAGTTGGACTTGATGATCTTGAAGGCCTTTTCCAACCATAATGATTCTATGATTCTGTATGGGATCAGGCCACTCATGTTGAGTATTTTCTCCTGAGTGTCTTCACATTTTTAATTTATGCATTATGGTGATGATGCAGCACAGAAAGCAACAGAGGTGAGACCTGCAGCCTCACCCAAGCTCTGAGGCAGTGTGTTCACTGATGATGTGAAGCCTAGTTCTTGAATCTTGTATGTGGGATTGGCAGCACCAGCAAAATAATATGCTACCCTTCTGAGGGGATCTGTGATGGGTTCAGGTTATGACCTTACTGGAAAGTACAATGTTGTTAACTGCAAAACTAAAATGGTGGTGGTGTTGGTGGAACCAGGCAGGAACTTATTGCCATGTGGGAGGTGAGACAAGGAGAAGCTGGGATTAAAAAGAGAGAGAGAAAGAGAGAGGAGACAGCAAAAGACAGTTTCAGTAACAGGAAAAAGGACTCTATTCCACTGTGATGAGTTAAAACTTGGTGGATTGGCTGGAAGATATGTAGGTCATGTCATTTCCTGACAACAGTGTATTTTGCACAGAATGTTTATGCAAAACTCTATGGAGACTAGTCAGGAACCTGATAAGTGCTATAGATGGTTAAAGTCAGCCCTGAGAGAGTGTACAGAATCAACCAGAGCTATGTCAATATTATGGACACAAAGGTTGTTTTTTTCATCAGATGGCTCTATAGGTCAACTAACCTCATTTGAAATCCCACACAGCACTAATGTAGATGCAGTTTAACATGATGCATCTCCAAGGTGTCTCCAGGTTGACATACTGAAATAGGATGGAAAGTCAGAGACCTTATTCTGCTGGGGATGCTCTCTGATTCTTTCTTTTCCTCTGTTTTGTAATCCGTGATATATTTCAGTCAGTATTTGCTACTATAAATGCATAAGAGATTGCACAAGAAATCTGCATAATCAAATGATATTTTCTTATACTTAATATTGTTATTGATTAGTGAAAAAGTTTCTCGCTTTCATTTAAAGGTACAGTCAATCGAAAATCTAGAGCGCATGCTCAGTGAGGAGTGGTCGTATCTCGGAGGCAGGTAACTTACTTTGGGGATGGAGGTGTGTTTTGACATTATAATGAGCTTATAATGAGCAAAGTTCAAGCAAAGTTCATCTGAAACGAGTAATTTGCCACGTTTGTTGGCTCAGCACCGGACATCTTATCGTATATCTCCCATTGGGCAGCTACCGTGCGGCTTATCAGCGGCCCGGCACAGGGAGCGCAACAGAGTTTGGCCGCGGTGTCTTCACTCCGCTCCATCCTCCGTTACTCCCCTTTGCAGCTGTGAGGAGGGCAGATTGTGTTGCCTAGGGAACCATGGAGGAGCAGAGTTCATGTGTACCAACCATTCTGGAAGGGGCAACTGTGTATCACCCCAAGCAAGCTGCTGTAATGCCAAAACTTCTGTTAGGCCCTATTTTTTCTCTCAGTTCCTGCTTTCAAACAATTCTTCCACACCCTCTCAAAACTGCTCCATCTTTGTATGCACACTTGCCACACTCCAGGAACATCTGGGATAAATTCATCACATGAAGGAATATAGGAAGTCACTGAGCTGAGAAGAGATAAAAACTTTTAAAGAAAATCCATTAATATCAGGAAATAAAAATCCTGAAGTTTGTCCAAGCTTCATACAACCTTCAGTTTGTTACGAACCATAGCTCCATGGCACAGTGTTATTTAAGAAGCTTATTTCATCAAATACCTGTATCTGTGACCTTTGTAGATAGTCTAATGGACTACATGTGGGAGACAGGTCTTCTTGCCTTGATTACAGGCTGAATTCAGGCCTGGTCAATTTGCTGACTACTGAAAACACACTGAAAGCATAAGGTGGCAAATAGCATATGAAATAGAAGATAATGCGTTTCACAACAGTGTTGTGGTTGATCTAAAGATAAAAAACAGTTTTGAAGGGAGAAGTAATATATTTTCTTAGACTGGCTATGTTTGAGCATACCATTTCTTCACCTGGGCCAAACAAGCGATATACAGTGTTTAGCAATCATGAACAGTCCTTTAATGCTGTTTTTCTGATAGGTTTTACATAACACACCATCATTTTGTACTATGTCTTTCACACAAATTCCTGCCAACAGGAATACCAGTATCAATCAGATGTGTTTCTGGTCTCCTCAGCAGATTGTCTTTAATTTGTTTTCCCTTCCTTGCAGTTGCATTGTGCTTTATTCTACTGCACTCAAAAAAATTCTGAGGACTCACTCACCTGCTCTTGCTCCTAAAGGGCTGTTTCCTCAGCCTAGACCTTCTAGAAGTCTGGCCCATTGGTACTTTTTTCCAGAGAGATAGATACCCCCTTATAAGAAATAACCTCTCCTCTTCAGGCTTATCTCAGGGAAGGATAGCCATATGTGGAGGTCCTAGATATGTTTAAAACTCCTGCTCCATGTTCTGAGCACTGCTGGAACATTACAAGCCCCAAATTCAAGCGTTGCCTGAAAGTAAGCAGTTCTCTGATTGCTCTTTCCTAACAGCAACCAAATATATGGCAGGGCTGACTGGGTAGAGATATAGTGAGATGGTTCTCATGGAAACTAGGTGAAAAAATAGCATAGAAAATAGCTGAAGGGGACATTGGAGGAAACTGAATAATAGTGACAGGTAGATGCTAATTAGCAATCAAAATGTAATTGAGATAAAGAGCGTTTTTTTTCCATCACAGTTACTAGGAATGAGTCAGGAAAAGTATGAAGATCAACCAGGATGCACAATTGCTTTTCTGACATAGGAAGAATGAGACAATATTAGTGTACCAGGTGCAGACAGCAAAACCAGAAGAGGCTGCATAGTCAAGCAGACTAAAAAGATTAGAAGAGGAGAAGCAGACTGACACACTAAAGATGACTGGTAGAGAGAATCAATTACATAGGATATAGAGGACTGAAGACCAAAAGACAGAGAAGCTAAAGATCACAGTACAAAAATAATACACTCCATTGGCATAAAGATTCCTAGGCAGGTTAATAAGGTTTAAAATAGAGATGAGCAAACCCAATTAGGCCACTAAAGGATATCAGAGCCTCAGATTGTATCTGAAACTCACCTGGAATAATACTTTCATTAAAGATTAGTTAGTATTAGGTGTCCTTAACTACTTTCTTTCAAATTTACATGGCCTCAACACTTACCAATAGCAAGAAGTGCATATTTAGTAGG
This sequence comes from Crypturellus soui, assembly GCA_032275445.1. Classification (NCBI taxonomy): domain Eukaryota; kingdom Metazoa; phylum Chordata; class Aves; order Tinamiformes; family Tinamidae; genus Crypturellus; species Crypturellus soui. The sequence continues at coordinate 10,643,164 of JAUBNY010000700.1, forward strand.
GAGCACTGAGAAGGAGATCCCAGATATTCCTTTAGAGTCCTCTCCAGAGACACAATGAGAGGTCAAAGGAAAACTTGTGATTCAGCACTCTGGCCCATGGGAGTGGGGCCATCAGTGCCTTCTAGAGCAATGTGGTGAAGATGGAAGGAGTGAGATATGCAATAGGTGAAATAATCCTTGAACAAGCCCACCTATGTTTATGCAAACCAAACCTCTGGATTTCAGCCATAAATTGCCTAACATATGAAGTGGAAGACTGGAAGTACATTTGCCTGTATGGGAACAGTAAATGAACATTGAAGACAACTTAAAGATGCAAGACTTAGAAGGAGTTTCCACCCAATGCTTTAAGGGAGAAGTTGTTTGCCAGTGCTTCTGAGTAGGGAGAGGACTGTGGTTAAAGCCACCACAGTTTTGAAATTTCTGCTCAGGTTCAGTTCCTATTTCTGCTTCAAGAATGTCTTCCAGCCTTTCACAATCACTCAGGGTGATTGTGATTTCTGATTTACACAAGAGAAGATCTTCTTAGAGAAAGACAGTACCAAATTCTGTACTTCCAAGAGAAGAGATGAGGTCTGCTGATGTGCCTAAGCCACACATGGCTGGAAGTCACTTGTTGATGTAGCTCATTTCATCAGCAAAACAATTTTTTCTAGTAAAGACATTTCTGTGAAGGTCTAACAACATCTAAGGTATAGTTTTTACTGCTACAGAAATGTTTCACCCAAAAAATCACCCTCCTAACCCACACTGTGGTATCAGCCAGTGGCTAGTGTTGTTGAGGGCTTGTGCAATATGGTTACCATGATTCTGCCTTACATCTGAGGGAGGAAAAGAAAGGGGATGGGCACATCCCCATGTCTTTGGATATCAGTAATAGCTACAGCAATCTAAGGCTTTGTCGAGACCTAGATGCAGAAAGAAAGTTAGGATTATGGAACTGATCTTTGAAAGAGTTCACCGTATATATGGGCAAGGCAGATATCTCCCATCCCTTCTTCTGTTCTTTTATACCCAGAGCTAGCCACAATTTGTCCTCTTGTTATAAAATATTACTGAGGCAAAAGTGAATGGTATTTCTTGACCAATGTAATTAGATTTCAACAGCCCAAACCCACAGTACTGTACTGTCTGCTCTGCAGAATAACTCCAATAGTTGGAATCAACAAACAACAATGGAAAAAGTCTTGTTTGAAATAATATATACTAATACAGTAACATAATAAATAATAAATAATGTTAATACTGCGGTAAATAATGTATTATACTAGATTTGTGCAACAAATAATAAATAAATATGTGATTATCCTTTGAAATAATATAAAATTAGCAATTGTGAAGTGAACAACCTATTACTATGCTTCAGAAGATGAAGCCTACAAGTCACTTCTTAGAGTCCAAATCACTGCGGCACTGTACTAGCTTAGCTGAGAGTAACACAAGCAGTACCACATGAGGATGCAAAGGAGCAGAGACTTGCCTGTTGCCACACCAAGTAAATAGCAGTGCACATATCAGTTTTATGATCAGGGCTAAAGGTCAGTTGATCTATTGGGTGTGCCATGTTTTTTGTTTAAAAAATGTTATTTATTGCTGACTCAAGACCTTGAGCAAGTTGTTTTCCAACAACTAAGATGAAATAAAGCAACATGGGCAGTCAACAGATTTAAGAGAAAATAAAGATAATTCATGTGGTAAAGCAACACAGAGATACTCTGGACTCCAGCAGAGAGTCATATTTTGGCTCTGTTCTCAGAGTCCCCTAACACATGTTATCTCCAAATACCTTGCACACTTGGGTTAATTAATATGCATACATTCCCTTTGGGGTCAACCTGTGTTCTCTCTGATTTCCACAGGGAGAAAATGATACTCAGCTCTTTAGGGGCAGATTCTTAAGGATTCTCATTCCCATTTAGAGCATATTAATACAGACTAGTTTGTGATGCCATCACACATAGCCAAACATCCTGAAGTTCACCATCAAAATGTCACATATTTCAGTGTAAGGAGTTTGAACGAAAATCAGTCTCTGTGGGGACTGAGAGTTGGTCGGATGGCCTTCAGCTTGTCTGAGAGACGAAACTTTCTCAAGCTACCATGTTCTTGAAACCATCTGGAAAGATATGGACTGCAGCGGGTAAACAACTTAAAGGAAGTGAAGACGTGGAAGTTGTCAACGAAGAGGAACCGAATGGAACAGCGAATCAGGAATCACCATGTAGCCATCATGAGGATGAAGAGGATATAAGAAGGACTCAGCGGGGAGGGAATTGTGCACGCATGTGCACGCGCGAGCGTGGGGTCTGAAGTACTGTACCTACTTGATCAATAAAGGCTTACGTATAGCATGCATCCTGGGCCATCCCGACTTCATCGCGGAGCAAGCGACAAGTCTCTGTTATGATTTGTTCAAAAACACAGCAAGACATTTGGTTCCTGTAAGAAAAGTATCTATGCAAATTTACCCAACCCTGGCTTTTCAAAAGGGACCTATGAGTTTTCAAAGGCATTTGGGCAAGTAAAATTGCAAGTGTGTACCTGGCAGTGTTTTCACAAGCACTCACACTAGGAAAGCAGCTAAGCCCTATCCTTTGGGCATGGATGTTAATTGTGGCGAGTAACTTTGAGAAGCTGAGCAGCTAACTTGAAAATATCACTCATCCTCAAAAGGCTGGTCTAAAACGTGCTACTCTTAAAAGTGCACTGTATTCTGTGACTTCCATCTCCCCTAAGCAACACAGGGAATGGAGATGGCAAAAATTGCTGCGGGATGTTTACTTTCTACCAATGGAAAAAGAAATCATTTGCAAAGTCATGAAGGCAGTATTAAGGTGACTTCAGAACTGTTATTCACTAAATTCTATACTAGAAATAGGAAGCACTCACTAAAACTAGTAGGAGATGAGATTAAAGTAGGTCAAGCAAAATCCTTTTTTACACAGTTGGCGGTGAACACCTGGGATTTGTTACTACAAGAAGTAGTGGAGGTGGGCGATATCATCAGTTTCCACATGTGATTAGACAAATTGGTGGACAACAGATCCCTAAACAGATGCTAAAAGACCTATGCAGGGCGATGCCCTTTAGCATCCCATAATACAGCAACTGTGGATGCTAGGGGAGTGTGTAGAAATGTATACACATTACATGTACTGCTCAGGATCACAGGCTCTCCCAAAACAACACCTACTATTTGTGCTGCAAAAGACAAAAGATTGACATTGGTGAATTGTCTTTTGGGCTCAGCAGGACATTCCTTATCTTCTTTTGCCATGGCACAAGAGAGGTAAGACAGCGAAGCACTAGAATACCCACTTGTAAGACATTGCTGAGTATATATGATATAGCTTTTCATCCTTTCATTCAATCAGACAGCATTTGATGTCAAAAATCAGTTTAGGAATGTAACAGTATTGGGAGATGCCTGCAGAATCAGAAAGCAAGTCTTACTGATTTGGAAGGGAGCACGACATCTGCTAGGGATGGGGGAGAGCACTTGTACTGCTGGAGGCTGCCCATGCAGTTCAGCTAGTCAGCAGAGCTGCTGGGAAGCACTGACCTCAAAGCACATTTTCTGTTCCCAGCACAAACTCCTGAGGCTGGGCAGAAAGGGCAACAATACTTTGTCCCAGTGAAGAATACATTCCACCTTGCAAGGAATTTAACTAGTGAGAATTCCCTCTGAAGTGAGTTAGACCTCAAACTGTTCATACTAAACACTTAACTGACTTTCTTGCTTTTTGATTGGTTGAACAATCCATGTTGCCATGAACTGGGTTGACTTCTGAGTAGTCAGGTTAGTGGAGAATCCCTTTTCAGTATTAACCCATTAACAGAGCCAGGATGAGCATGGGTTTGGAGCATGAATGTCTCTAACAAACCAAAACTATTTCTGTAACATAATAATAATAATAATAATTTTCCTTTGTAAGTATTTCAAGTAGGCTTTGATATTCCTCACTCTTTCACTGTTGGAATTTATAGTCTATCATCATTTCATGAGTTCTAGAAGGCAGGAAAAATAAACAAACAAAACCTTATCTTATTATTCTAAGGTCTGAATCATCAAAGCCTCTTGGAAGGTCAGAACAAGCAGGGAAAGGTTTGCTGTAATCACTTTTGTTGCTATCCCAACAAGCACCCGCTTTCTCACCACAATCTCAAATCTTCAGCTAATTATCTCCTGGGAGGAGTCTTCATAAAAGTTCAACAGGCAGACATTTCACGATGGGATTGCTGAGTAAGATCTGCAGTAGGACACTCAGGCCTGGCAGCTGAGGCCACTCAGAGTCAGTGACAGAATTCACAGCAACAGAGAAGGAATGCTGAAAATATATGATATACCTCTGGAGGCCAAGAGTGTTTATGGAGTTGGAGAAACAAAAGAGAAGGCATATCAGCCAAAAATCTCTCTAACATGACCTTGAGAGGAGGAAATGAGGCATGGAGTTTCACAAAAACATGTCAGAGGAATTTAAGTTTGTAAGTCAGGCAATCAAACCTTGAGGAATTAGAATCACCTCCACCTTAATAAGCTTTGCTAAGTTTGGTAAATAGTTCCTAGGGGAAACAATCAAAAAACTACCAATTCTGAGCAGCTCCAGGTCCTCTCTAGACCAGATTTAGTGCACCAAAAAGGATGTCAGATGATGAATTATATGCCATAATGAGTAAAATTGACAGCAGAAATTTTCACAGGCTTTGTCAACTTGCTTTTCAGTGCAACTTTTATATATATATATATGTATAAATTGGAAGAGAAAAGATTTTGATTTCTTCAGACAAACATAAACATTGCATCTAAAGTTTAGAGATCAGTTTTATTCCATTCCCTTCCACCCAACAGCTCCTGCCAAACAGCCCTATTAGTCAGCTACACTGGACTCACTCTGTACCTCAAACATACAAGTGGAAATGGGCTCTTTTATTTACATTGCTGTAGTAGGTTCTGTATCAGGGTCATTTGTTGGCTGTCCATAATTAAGCCCTAATTCATAATTGCTAGCAGTCAGGTCTGTCTCAGACACCTTATTTCCCTAACCAGAGTGAATACCAAGTGTTACTCAGCCATGTGTAAAGTTTAAATGCAACAGTCAAACAAGTTAAGCTGTCAACACCACCACATAGGTATTGCCAACAGTGCATCGCAGATGCCCTGCACTTCCTAAGTCCGACAGTCAAACTTCTCTGAGGCACATAAGGTTAATATCTCATCAGCCTGGGCAGTAGAGTGTGTGTTGGGTCATCCCTAATCTGAGCTGACCTGGATAGTCCAGTAATGATTGCTCTGTCATTTGCAGCAGCAAAAGGAATCCAGCCCTGTCAGCAGGTTGCTTTGTATGAGCTAATTAGATTTGTGTGTTAGGTTGATAGTTCCCACAACACAATAGCAATATATTATAGGATCACTATTGACTCGCTCATTGAGCTTGCTGCAGTGAATGCTGAAGGGATGTCCCAATGCAATGCTGTGCCTTCCTTCACACAATTCTCTGTCACTGCTGGTCACACTTTCAGTTGAATGAGGTCTCATGAATAGCCCTGGTTCCGATCCTGCTAATAAAAGTAGCCTTTCCTTGATTTGGGCTTCCATTCCCACATGGACCCATCAGCTGTTGCTGTGGTCACCACTTGATGTCAACTGCTGCTTCTTCCTTCACTATCTCTATAGTCACCTCTGGCATACACCTATCCTAATGCCTTCTGGCACTTGTTGGTGAAGGGACCAATGTTGTCCCCATAAAAAGCAGGAACTTTGGCCAAGGATACATACTAATAGCATCTAACAGCACATGCCACCTCATGAGCAGGGTAGCCGCCTGGGCAGCAGTCTGCCCAACCCTAAGCCCCAGGAGGAGCACTCATCTGCTGGCATGCAGAGAAGGAGCGTGCCCTGTGAGCCAGCGAGACTGTGAAGTTGGGCTGCGAGTCCGGGTAGCGGCCATGCTTATTGCACCATGCACAGCCCTCGTCCAGAGGGATGTTCAACAATAGTGTGTGAATATGAACCAGGCAAGCACGCAGAAGCTGCCATGCCTCATCACACATAGCCATCACTTTCCTGAGGGTTAGCATACAGTGCAGGCAAGGCCTAAGACTCTTTCTTTTCCTGTTTTCATATTTCAGTGATAAATTAACTTGGATAAACCTTACCCCTGCTGAAGGTGATGAAAGCTCTGCCACTGCAGGAATCAGGCTGAGACATTGCCTAATGAATGCTTATGTTTTGCAAGCTAAAACAAGCCTCCTCCTTCTGAGCTGAAGAAATTTCTGTATATATTTTGAAAGGAAATCATCTTTGCAGAAAGAAGACAAGAAAGGAAAAAGAAACTTTAATATTTGTTTCATTCAGATATCTATGCAAACTTATAATTAACTTATAAGAACTCCATAATAATAATAATAATAAACTTTATAGGGTTCTGAAATACCATGGGAGCTATATGAAGATCCAGTTCTGATTTTTGTTTTCAGTGATTTTTGTTTTCAGATCTTTCTCTGTTCTTAGCTTATTTCCATTGGTTTAGTAAAAACTCTGGAGCAAAAATTCAGTGGTATTGTCATTGCATTTTGTTCTTTTGTTAATTTTGGTCCAAGTTCTATAGTGTAGCAAAATTATTGAACTTGATTTTGCTTAGGTCTCTAATTCCTGTAGCTCCTCTATTACCATGTGGCAGGGCATCCTATAGGCACAATAAATAAATAATACAACACTGAGAGCTGTAACAAATCACAAAATACATTATTAAAAAAAATAAGAAATAAATATCCTCCTCTTACTTAAATAGAGATTGATTTTATAATGTGGAATGCTGAGGAGAGCTGCTGGAAAATATATCTGGGCCTGGGGACATGGAGAATACACTGTAATGGGCAATTTGCTCCCCAGATTAGAAAAATAAAAACAAATACTTTTTTAAAAAAATGACTGAATGGATGTATTTGTTAACTGGAGACTGAGATGCCCTGCTGGTGCACAGCCCAGATACAATGCACTGCTTGCTTCATCATGTTATGTCAGGAATGACCTGGAGAGAACAGCTGCCTCTCCTCATCACAAACTACAGTCATGTGGGAGATAACCAAATCCCAAAAAGGCAGAGTCGGAAGCAGACAGAGCTTACTCTTTATGTCTTAATTTACACTGCAGGCTTCAAAGAGTGATTTATGAAATGAAGAGCAGGAGATCCTGTCCCTGAGTCACTTAGCCCTCTTTCAGAGATGCTCCTTGTCCAGTGAGGGAGCACCCCAGGGGCTTAGTCCTGCCCATCATGGCCCCATTGCCCCGTGGGCCTTGTGCAGACCCTCTGCTCCCACTTCCTCACTGAAGCCCAGGGCTCCGGCCAGGGCAGAGCCTTGGTTGGCATCTAGGGGCCAGGAGGAGCAATCTGGCCAAGCAGCAGGACACAGGCAGGCACAGCAGTGAGGCAGCCACACTGCTCAACCGCAGATAGGTCTTTCTTGTTTCTCTGCAGGAGGGAGGGGACATACACTTAGCACTTCATTAAAAGGATTCCTGTTCCAGTCAAGCCCAAGTCTAGCTAATGATGTCCTCTTCTCCTTGCCTCAGGCCCCTTTTTACCCTGCCTGGTGAACAGACCTGCAAAGAGCTCGTGGTTCCCTTCTGCTCATTGCCCAGTGTGTGGCAGGGTGCCTCACCTTGCTCACTGCCCTGCTCTTTGCTCTGCACACACTTTTTCTAGAATATATCAACCCCGCTGCCTGCTTGCAGGATTTAGGGCTGTATGGTCAGGTAAAGTCATTTTAAGTACAGCTGTTGCTTTCTGTAGCTGAAAAATAATAAGCAATGCTAATACCTTGCTCCTACATTTTCTTTTTGTAGATCTGTTGTTTACGGGGATCTGTGGTTTACGGGGATATTAGGCAGTCATACCAACAAATCCATGGGCCCTGATGGGATGCACCCCAAAGTTCTGCGTGAGCTGGCGGATGTCGTAGCCAAGCCACTCTCCATCATCTTTGAAAGATCCTGGAGAACGGGGGAGG
>JAUBNY010000700.1:10651273-10675682 GCA_032275445.1 Crypturellus soui
GGACTAGATGACCTCTAGAGGTCCCTTCCAACCTTAGGCATTCTATGATTCTATGATTCTATGATTCTATGATATATTTTCTTATGTTTTAGGCATACCATTCCTTTGCTTGAGCCAAAAAAAGCAATATACAGTGTTTAAAAATCATAAACAATCCTTTAATGCTGTTTTTCTGATAGGTTGTACATAGGTTGTACAGTGTTTTTCACAAAAATTACTGGCAACAGGAATACCAGTATCATCAGATGTGTTTCTGGTCTCCCCAGTAGATCGTCTTTAATTTGTTTTCCCTTCCTTGCAGTTGCAGTGTGCTTTATTCTACTGCACTCAAAAAAATTCTGAGGACTCACTCACCTGCTCTTGTTCCTAAAGGGTTGCCAGATACCCTATTTCCTCAGCCTAGGCCTTCTGCCCAAGTGGTGTTTTCTCAGGAAGCTGGGTACCCCTTGTAGGAAACAACCTCTCCTCCTCAGTCTTGTCTCAGGGAAGGATATCCATTTGTGGAGGTCCTAAATACGTTTAGAAAATGTGACTCCTGCACTGTTCCTTGCACTCTGGAACTGCTGTCCTCTTGCACTGGAACATTGCAAGCCCCAGATTCAAGCATTGCCTGAAAGCAAGCAGTTCTCTGATTAATCTTCCCTAAGAGCAACCAAGTACATGGCAGGGCTGACTGGGTAGAGATATAGTGAAATGGTTCTCATGGAAACCAGGTGAAAAAATAGCATAGAAAATAGCTGAAGGGGATGTTGGAAGAAATTGAATAATACTGACAGGTAAATGCTAATTAGCAATCAAAACTTAATTGAGATAAACAGCTGTTTTTCCATCACAGTACTAGGAATGAGTCAGGAAAAGTACGAAGATCAACCAGGATGCACAGTTGCTTTTCTGACATAGGAAGAATGAGACAACATTAGTGTACCAGGTGCAGACAGCAAATCCAGAAGAGGCTGCATAGTCAAGCAGGCTAAAAAGACTAGAGGGAGAGAAACAGACTGACATACTAAAGACGACTGGTAGAGAGAATCAGTTACATAGGATATAGAGAACTGAAGACCAAAAGACAGAGAAGATAAAGAGCACACTACAGAAATAATACACTCCACTGGCATAAAGATTCCCAGGCAGGCTAATAAGGTTGAAAATATAGATGAGCAAACCCAGTGAGGCCACTAAAGGATATCAGTTCCTCAGTCTGTATCTGAAACTCACCTAGAACAATACTTTCAATAAAGATTAGTTAGTATTAGGTGTCCTTAACTACTTTCTTTAAAATGTACATGGTATCAAAACTTACCAATAGCAAGAAGTGCATAGTTAGTAGGGAGCACTAAGAGAATCCCAGATATTCCTTTAGAGTCCCCTCCAGAGCCACAATGAGAAGTCAAAGGAGAACTTGTGAGTCAACAGTCTGAACCCTGGAAGTGGGACCATAGGTGCCTTCTAGACCAATGTGGTGAAAATGGAAGGAGTGAGACATGCAACAGGTGAAATAATCATTGAACAAGCCCACCTATGCTTATGCAAACCAAACCTCTGGATTTCAGCCATAAATTGCCTTACATGTGAAGAGGCAGGCTGGAAGTACATTTGCCTGTACGAGAACAGCATATGAACATTGAAGACAACCTAAAGGTGCAAGGTTTAGAAGTAGTCTCCACCCAATGCTTTAAGAGAGAAGTTTGCCAGTGATTCTGAGAAGGGAGAGGACTGTGGTTAAAGCCACCATTGTTTTGAAATTTCTGCTCAGGCTTAGTTCCTATTTATGTTCAAGAGTGTCTTCCAGCTTTTTACGATCACTTAGAGTGTATTTCTGATTTGTATATGAGAAGATCTTCTCAAAGAAAGACAGTACCAAACTCTGTTCCTCCAAGAGAAGAGATGAGATCTGCTGAGGTGCCTAAGCCACATGTGGCTGGAAACCACTTTTTGGTGTAGCTCATTTCATCAGCAAAATAGTTTATTCCAGCAAAGACATCTAAGGTATAGTTTTCACTGCCACAGAAATGTTTCGCCAAAAAATCACCTTGCTGACCCACACTGTGGTATAAGCCAGTGGCTAGTGTTGTTGAGGGGTTGTGCAATATGTTTCCCATGATTCTGCCTTCCATCTGAGGGAGCAAAAGAAAGGGGATGGGCACGTCCTCACCTCTTTGGATATCAATTGTAGCTACAGCAATCTAAGGCTTTGTCGAGACTTGCATGAAGAAAGAAAGTTGTGATTATGGGACTGACCTCTGAAAGAGTTCTCTGTATATATAGGCAAGGCAGATATCTCCCATCCCATTTTCTGTTCTTTTATACGCAAGTAGAGCTAGCCACATTTTGTCCCCGTGTTATAAAACATTACTGAGGCAAAAATGAATGGCATTTCTTGCCCAATGTAATTAGATTTCAGCAGCCCAAACCCACAGTACTGTACTGTTTGTTCTGTATAATAACTCCAATAACTGGAATCAACAAACAACAGTGGAAAAAGTCTTGTTTGAAAAAGTATATATTAATACAGTAATATAACAAATAATAATACTGTTAATACTGCTGTAAATAATGTATAAGTCTTGTTTTGTGTAATAAATAATAAATATGTGATTATCTTTTGAAATAATACAAAATTAGCAATTGTGAAGAGAACTCATCGTATTAATATGCTTCAGAAGATGAAGCCTACAAGTCACTTAGAGTCCAAATCACTGTAGCACTGTACCAGCTTAGCTGAGAGTAACGCTAGCAGCACCACATGAGGATGCAAAGGAGTAGAGAGTTGCCTGTTGCCTCACCAAGTAAATAGCAATGCACATCTCAGTTTTATGATCAGTGCTAAAGGTCAGTTGATCTATTGGGTGTGTCATGTTTTTTTGTTTAAAAATGTTATTTATTGCTGACTTGAGACCTTGAGCAAGTTGTTTTCTAACAACTAAGATGAAATAAAGCAACACGGGCAGCCAACAGATTTAAGGGAAAATAAAGATCATTCCTGTGGTAGAGCAACACAGAGATACTCTGGACTCCAGTAGGGACTCATGTTTTGGCTCTATTCCTGGAGTCCCCTAACACGTGCTATCTCCAAACACCTTGCACACTTGGGTTAACTAATCCGCATACATTCCCTTTGGGTTCAGCCTGTGTTCTCTGTTTTCTACAGGGAGAAAATGATACTCAGCTCTTTAGGGGCAGATTCTTAAAGATTCTCATTCCCATTTAGACTAGCTTGCGATGTCATCATACATAACCAAACTTCCTGAAGATCACCATCAAAATGTTTGACTCCTCTGAAAGTTGTGTCACATATTTCAGTGCAAGGAGCTTGAACGGAAATCAACCTCTGTTATGATTTATCCAAAAACACATCAAGACATTTGATTCCTGTAAGCAAAGTATCTATGCAAATTTACCCAACCTCGAGTTTTCGAAATGGACCTATGAGTTTTTAAAGGCTTTTGGGCACATAAATTTGCAGGTATGTACCTGGCAGTGTTTTCACAAGCACTCGAGCTATGAAAGCAGCCGAGCCCTATCCTTTGGGCACAGGTGTTAATTGTGCCAAGTAACTTTGAGAAGCTGAGCAGCTAACCTGAAAATATCACTTATCCTCAAAAGGCTGGTCTAAAACCTGTGCCACTCTCTTAAAAGTGCACTGGGTTCTGTGACTTCCAGTTCCCCTAAGCAACACAGGGAATGTAGATTGCAAAAATTGTTTCAGGATGTTTCCTTTCTAGCAATGGAAAAAAAAATACTTCATTTGCAAACTCATGAAGGCAGTATTAAGGTGACTTCAGAACTGTTATTAACTAAATTCTATAATACTAAAAATAGGAAGCACTTACTAAAACTAGTAGGAGATGAGATTAAAGTAGGTCAAGCAAAATTCTTTTTTACAGTGAACACTTGGGATTTGTTACTACAAGTAGTGGAGGTGGGTGATATCAGCAGATATCACATGGGATTAGACAAATTGGTGGGCACCAGATCCCTAAACAGATGTTAAAGGGCAGGGGGATGTCCTTTAGCATCCCATAGTACAGCAACTGTGAATGCTAGAAGAGTGTGTAGAAATGTACACATATTACATGGACTGCTCAGGATCACAGGCTCTCCCAGAGCAACATCTACTCTTTATGCTGCAAAAGACGAAAGACTGGCATTGGTGAACCGTCTTTCAGGATCAGCAGAATATTCCTTATCTTCTTTTGTCATGGCACCAGAGAGGTAAGACAGCAAAGCATTGGAATATCCGCTTGCAAGACATCACAGAGCCCTTTTGCTGCTGGAGGCTGCCCATACAGGTCAGCTAGTCAGCAGAGCTGCTAGAAGCACTGACCTCAAAGCACATTTTCTGTTACCAGCACAAACTCCTGAGGCTGGGCAGAAAGGGCAACATTGCTTTGTCCCAGTGAAGAATATGCTCCACCTTGCAAGGAATTTAACTAGTGAGAATTCTCTCTGAAGTGAGTTAGACCTCAAACTGTTCATACTAAACACTGACTTTCTTGCTTTCTGGTTGGTTGAAGCTGTACCAGACAAAGTTGGCTCAAATAGCTTTGGATGCCTGAAGTCAATCAATAAGGGTCCAATTGAAGATCATTCCTCAGATTGCTTTGCAAAAATATACATGTAATACATGAGTTTTTGTTGCAAATGTGGGAGAATCAAGCACCTAATTCTAAGGATCAGTGTCAACTACACAGGCTATCAAGGGACTGGCCCATCCACAGGAACACATAATCTACAGAGTAGTTTCTTAGACACTCCTCCTAGGTATGATTTAGGCTATAAAGGAAAACAAACCAACAAAAAAATTAGGCTGAAAAATCTTTAGGAGTATTGAGAACTGACTTTGATTTTCAATTCTAATAGTCTTCAGTGTGGTCTGATCAGAACAAAAAGTTTTCAAAGTTGAGAAGATGATAGATATTCTCATTAATTTCATATATCATAGTCCTTATAATCCTACATCTCAACTGTGTTAACACAATTAAACTTGGGCAGCCCACAAGGAACAGAGTTGTCATACAAATTCTACCATATGCTTCCTACAGTACCTGCACACACTCGGTGTAGTCCTGTAGCTAGAAAACTATCACACTCTGAACTAAGATACCCTGAGGCAGTTTACCTCTATCATTAAGCAAATACAAAGGTTATTGATAGGCATGGACATCCACCTAAAATATATTCTTAAAAATGCAGTGGTACCTACTCTTTGTACTACTGGCCCTGTAACAGTTATTTCTCGTGTCTTAGAGGCTAGAGAGGCTTAGCCCTATTTTGTTGTCTTTGCTCAATATACCTCTTTTCTCCCAACTTACAGTTTCCCAAATTCACCCTTCCATAGTATTTGATATAGAACAATTGTCCTTAAAATATTTCTGTGCTAGTGTATGGTGGTGAGAGAATCTTATGACAACTGTGCAGCTTCAATCCAAAGTAAATGTAGACATGCAAATCTCTCAGAAGAGGGAGAGAAGACGAGGAGTAAAGGTGAAGTCCCAGAAGGCTGTGATTACCAGCAATCAATCCATGTTGCCATGAACTTGGTTGACTTCTGAGTAGTCAGGCTGGTGGAGAATTTCTTTTCAGTATTAACCCATCGACACAGCTGGAATGAGCATGGGTTTGGAGTATGAATGTCTCTAACAAACTAAAACTATTTCTGTAACATAACAATAATATTTTTTGTCCTTTGTAAGTATTTCAAGTAGACTTTGATATTCCTCACTCTTTCACTGTTGGAATTTATAGTCTCTTATCATTTAATGAGTTCTAGAAGGCAGAAAAAATAAACAAACAAACAAAGCCTTATCTTCTTATTATTCTAAGGTCTGAATCATCATAGCCTCTTGGAAAGTCACAAGAAACAGGGAAAGGTTTGTTGTAATCACTTTTGTTGCCATCTCAACAAACATCCATTTTCTCACCACTGTCCCAAATCTTCAGCTAAATATCTGCCAGAATGAGTCCTTCATAAAAATTCAACAGGCAGACATTTCACCCTGGGAATGTCGAGTAAGACCTGCACTAGGGTGCTCAGGCATGGCAGCTGAGGCCAGTGGCAGAATTCAGAGCAACAGAGAAGGAATGCTCAAAATATACGTCTGGAGGCCAGGAGTGTTCATGGAGCTAGAGAAACAAAAGAGAAGGCACATCATCCAAAAATATTTCTAACATGACCTTGAGAGGAGGAAATGAGGCCTGGAGTTTCACAAAAAACATGTCAGAAGAATTTAAGTTTGTGAGTCAGGCAATCAAACCTTGAGAAATTAGAATCACCTCCACCTTAATAAGCTTTGCTGAGTTTGGTGAATAGTTCCTAGGGAAACAATCAAAAAACTACCAATTCTGAGCAGCTCCAAGTCTTCTCTAGACCAGATCTGGTGCACCAAGAAGGATGTCAGATGATGAATTGTGTGTCATAACGAGTAAAATTGACAGCAGAAATTTTCACAGGCTTTGTCAATTTGCTTTTCAGTGCAACTTTTATATACATATGTATAAACTGGAAAAGATTTTGATTTCTTCAGACAAACATAAACATTGCATCTCAAGTTTAGACATCAGTTTTATTTCATTCCCTTCCACCCAAAGCTTCTGCCAAACAGCCCTATTAGTCGGTCGCACTGGACTCACTCTGCACCTCAAATATACAAGTGGAAATGGCCTCTCTTATTTACATTGCTGTAACAGGTCCTGTATCAGGCTCATTTGTTGGCTCTCCATAATTAAGCCCTAATTCGTAATTGCTAGCAGTCAGATCTGTCTCAGACACCTTATTTCCCTAACCAGAGTGAGTACCAAGTGTTACCCAGCCACGTGTAAAGTTTAAAGAATGCAACAGTCAAACAAGTTAAGCTGACAACACCACCACACAGGTACTGCCAACAGTGCATCACAGACGTCCTGCACTTCCTAAGTGCGGCAGTCGAACTGCTCTTCTCTGAGGCACATAAGGTTAATATCTCATCAGCCTGGGCAATAGAGTGTTGTTGGGTCATCCCTAATCTGAGATGACCTGGACAGTCCAGTAATGATTGCTCTGCCATTTGCAGCAGCGGAAGGAATCCAGCCCTGTCAGCAGGTTGCTTTGCATGAGCTAATTAGATTTGTGTGTTAGGTTGCCAGTTCCCACAACACAATAGCAATATATTATAGGATCGCTATTGACTTGCTCATTTAGCTTGCTGCAGTGAGTGCTGAAGGGCTGTCCCAATCCAATGCTGTGCCTTTCTTCACATAACAATTCTCTGTCACTGCTGGTCTCACTTACTTTCAGTTCAGTGGGGTCTCATGAATAGCCCTGGTTTCAATCCTGCCAATAAAAGTAGCCTTTTCTTGGCTTGGGCTTCCATTCTCGCATGGACTCATCAGCTGTTGCTGCGATCATCACTCAATGTCAACTGCTGCTTCTTCCTTCACTGTCTCTATAGCTACCTCTGGCACACACCTGTCCTAATGCACTCTGGCACTTGTTGGTGAAGGGGTTTTGATGACCAAGGCTGTCCCCATAAAAAACAGGAACTTTGGCCAAAGATACATACTAATAGCATCTAACAGCACATGCCACCTCGTGATCAGGGTAGCCTCTTGGGCAGGAGCCTGCGCAGTCCTAAGCCCCAGGAGGAGCACCATCTGCTGGCACACAGAGAAGGAGCGTGTCCCGTGGGACCACGAGGCTGCGAAGTTGGGCTGCGAGCCCGGGTAACGGCTGTGCTTATTGCACCATGCTCAGCCCTTGTCCAGAGGGATGCTCAACAGCAGTGTGTGAACATGGACACAGCAAGCACACAGGAGCTATCATGTCCATCACGCATAGCCGCGGCTTCCCTGGGGGTTAGCGTATAGTGCAGGAAAGGCCTAAGACTAGACTCTTGTTTTTCATCTTTTCATGATAAATTAACTTGAGTAAACTCTATCCCTGCTGAAGGCTCTATCTCTGCCACTGCAGGAACCAGGCTGAGACATCACCTAATGAATGCTTATGTTTTGCAAGCTAAAACAAGCCTCCTTCTTCTGAGCTGAAGAAATTTCTGTATATATTTGAAAGGAAAACTTCTTTGCAGAAAGAAGACAAGAAAGGAAAAGGAAACTTTGATATTTGTTTCATTCAGATATCTATGCAAATTTATAATTAACTTATAAGAACTTCATAATAAAAAAAAAACTTTATAGGATTCTGAAATACCATGAGAGTGGTATTAAGATCAAGTTCTGATTTTTTGTTTTCTGCGGTGATTGGTCTTTCTCTGTTCTTAGCTTACTTCCATGGGTTTAGCAAAAACTATGGAGCAAAAATTCAGTCATATTGTCATTGCATTTTGTTCTTTTGTTGATTTTGGCCCAAGTCCTACAGTGTAGCAAAATTATTGAATTTGATTTTGCCTAGGTCTCTTAATTTCTGCAGCTCCTCTATTACCATGCGTCAGGGCACCCTATAGGCACAATAAATAAATAATACAACACTGAGAGCTGTAACAAATCACAAAATACATTATTAAAAAATTAAGAAATAAATATCCTTCTCTTACTTAAATAGAGATTGATTTTATAATGTGGAAAGCTGAGGAAAGCTGCTGGAAAATATATATGGGCCTGGGGACATGGAGAATACATTGTAATGGGCGATTTGCTCCCAGATTAGGAAAAAAAAAAAAGACTGAATGGTTATATTTGTTAACTGGAAACTGAGATGCCCTGCTTGTGCACAGCCCAGGTAGGACGCACTGCTTGCTTCATCATGTTATGTCAGGAATGACCTGGAGGGAACAGCTACCTCTCCTCATCACAAACTACAGTTACGTGGGGGATATCCAATGCCCCAAAAGGCAGAGTCGAAGCAGACAGAGCTTACTCTTTATGTTTTAATTTGCACTGAAGGCTTCAAAGAGTGATTTATGAAATGAAGAGCAAGAGATCCTGCCGCTGGGTCACTTAGGCCTCTTTCAGAGATGCACCTTGTCCAGTGAGGGAGCACCCCAGGGGCTCCGTCCTGCCCAGCATGGGCCCCACTCTCCCGTGGGCCTTGTGCAGACCTTCTGCTCCCACTGCCTCACAGGGCTCCAGCCGCCGCAGAGGCTTGGCCAGTGTCCAGGGGCCCCAGGAGCAACCTGGCTGAGCAGCAGGGCAGCACGACACAGGCAGGCACCGCAGCGCAGCGAGGCAGCCACACCGCTCCACCAGACAGGTCTTTCTTGTTTCTCTGCAGAAGGGAGGGGACATACACTTAGCACCTCATTAAAAGGATTCCAGTTCCAGTCAAGCCCAAATCTAGCCAATGATGCCCTCTTCTCCTTGCCTCAGGCCCCTTTTTACCCTGCCTGGTGAACAGATGTGCAAAGAGCTCACGGTTCCCTTCTGCTCATTGCCTGGTGTGTGGCAGGGTGCTTCACCTTGCTCACTGCCCTCCTCTTCGCTCTGCACACATATTTTCTAGAATACAGCAACCCTGCTACATGCCTGCAGGATTTAGGGCTCTATGGTCGTGTAAAGTAATTTTAAGTACAGTTGTTGCTTTCTGTAGCTGAAAAATAATAAGCAATGTTAATACCTTGTTCCTACATTTTCTTTCTGTAGATCTGTTGTTTACAGGGATATTATGCAGTCATTATCTCTGACCCATTTGCCCTGATGTTGCTGGGACACCACTCATGCTCCCTGTGTGCAGAATCACATAACCCTTAGATTACAGAAATGCTGCCTGACTGTCATGGAGATAGATCAGGTCAGCTGTGGTGAGTCTTGGAAACTCCCAAGGGTGAGATTCCCCAGCCTCCCTGGACAACCTGCTCCAGTGCTGCACTACTCAGCTAGCAAATAAACTTTCTTAATGTCCAGTCTGACCCTGCCAAAAGCAAAGTTTGTAGCTGCTTTCTATATCCTCTGTCATTACCAAGAAGAATTTGGCTCTGCTTTGGCTCTGTAAGTCCTCTTTGGGTAGCTGCAGCTCCCAGAGCAGCTCAGCAAGCAGCCTGTCTTCTTCACACGGAGAGCACCCTGTTTGTTCAACCAGTCATCCACTGCAAGCTCCCCAGTTACTTGCAGCAGTTACAACCCAGCTAGTCTTCCCTAGACCTGTGCACGTGCTTTGGGTTGTCTCAGCTGTTGTGCTTCTGGTTGAGCCTCACTGAGCAGCTGCTAACTTGAACCTCAGATGTCGCAAGGTCCTTCTGGACTGAAGCTCTGCCATTCGCTGCCTAGGCCATTCTCCCTCATTAAGTGTGATCTGCAGATTTGCTGGATAGGATTTCTGTGTCACCACCCATATCATTGATGAATATATTGAACAACTTCAACCTAGTATCACAGAAACTCGATCCTTTTAATGTCTAGGCTTTAAGAGATACGTTTCACCCTCTTACTCATGCAGGGGGGCACAGAATAGTAGTCCAAACCTCACCATTCCCATCAGGAAAGTGGCCTGTTTTACTATGCACTATCTTCCTGCTTCCTTCCTGCTCCTACGCAGCTCTCACCTCCTGCACAGGCTTTCTTGTTGTGAATAAAGAATAGATTTTGCATCCAGCCATGCTGAGTTTTCTGTTGAGACTGTCACAAGACCTAGCATGATATTCATGTTTGTCTGTGAAAGGGACTTCTGTATCCTCTGAGAAAAGATTGACACTCTTTGCCTCTAGATGGCGAGGGTCACTGAGTAGTTTTGCCTGTCCAATCAAAAGACAAAAATTACCCTTCTCTTAAATAACCTGTTAGTGACTTCTACATCTGTTTGTCATCAAGGTTGGTCTCATCAGCCTTCAATATCAAGAAATGCCAAGGGGCAAAATACATTGAAATGGAAAGCAATGAGGTAGGTGGCCATTTAGCCAACTCAGCTGAGTCTCCTATTCACCATACAATATGATTATGAGCTAGCAAACACTGACAGGCCTGAGCTAGCTTCAAAATAGCCATGTTGGATATTGCGAGTGCTGTATTATGGGAATATGCAGCTTAACTAAGACAAGCCGCAAGACTTGCATGGTCTTGGCGACCTACACAGTCTTCTGCTGCTGAGTCTTCTGCTGCCACAGCTAAACCACCAGTAGTGCCTTAATCAAGTGCCTGCCACCAGTAGTGCTTGGTCCCTGGCAGAATCACATAGATGTGCCTCCTGCTTCTGACGAGGAGGGATACCATGTTCTAACATTTAGCTTTGTTTTGCCTGGAAGAGTGCTCTGCAGATATGGCCATGGAGCGGGAACTTTACCTGAGAGTAGTTTGAACAGCCATCACTGTTGGCCTGAGCAGGGCCCCTGCATGGACCATCAAACTGGTGGCTGGCCAGGCTGTGCAGCTCCTTCTGAGGAAATTCTGCCCTGCTCCCCCCTTTTCTTCTTCCAAATACCATTGCTGTTAAGCTACATTCCTTCCTGATGTCACACACATTTTAACATTGCTTATCGGTACTGCTTTTTCATATTATTTACCTAGCAAGCAGAACAATTAAACGGATTGCTTTATTTACTGTTACACAAAAGCTCTACATCAGTGTCAGCATCTTTGTATTTTCACACAGATACCATTTAATGGCTTACAGATTTGGAATTCCTATGCTTGTTACAATACGGATGTATTTTATAAGATGACTGTTTCTGATGGGACACCTGTCCTGGCTCCCCATGTGGAATTGTTATGGCAACAATTCATCACAAATGTCCCTTTGTTATGTATCCATTTTGCTTTGAACTTGGTGCATCACAGCACTGAAACAGCCAGCACAGTGCATGCTTCTTGGTTGCAATGATGCAATGTGAATTTCCACTCTTCTGTTTTCACCCTCCTGTTGTCCTACAGGGAAATACTAAGCCATCAGCATCTGAAGGAACGGCCATAGTTATTTCTGATGTTGCAAAATGAACAGAAAAGAACATATTACCCTTTGTGATGTGAATAATAACTAGATAGAATATCTGAAGGGTATTTATTCAAAACATGAATTAAATTTCAGGACTTCAAAAATAAACATCAGTGGAAGTTTAAAAATATACTTTGCCAAGTGCTATTTTTACATTTCTTTTTTATTTGCAGAATTACTTTTGTTTTTACAGGAGATGACATTTAGCTGTGATGGAAATACATTCTATAGTCTTTAATAGGTCATTCTAAAATTAATTAACTGCTTATGTGTAAGGCGGCTATTTAAGGAGAGGTCAGGAAGGATCAGGTTCTCTAGGGCAGCACGTCTGCATAATCCTAAGAGCACACGGGCAGGTCAGGACGCAAGCCCACGTGGCTGGCTAACCCCCTCCCACAGCGGCCGAGGCTGGCACGTCCCGGCGCCCTGCTGCAGGGCTGGGATAGGAGCCTCAGCACTCACGGAGTCTCCCTGCGTCCGCTGCCCTGCCGAGCAGCAGTGCAGGGCACAGTCAGGGCTCAATGGCAGCACGGACCTTTCCAGTGTGGATGGGAGATGGCAGCAGCAGCAAGGACGTGTGTAGGACGTGACTTTGCTTTTCTTGAAGCTCACCTTGGTACTTGCCTGGTCCCGCTGGCCGCAGGGGGGATCTGGCTGAGGAGGGAGGCTGGGGACAGCAGACAGATCCTGTTCTTCATTTCCGGCTTTCAAGATGGCCAAATGCCAACTCTTAATTATGTTTCAGCGTTTTCCTTTTTAATGCTAATGTCAGTGTTAATTAAAGAAAGCCAGTGCACTCAATTTATCTAGGCCAAGACAGCCAGTCATTCCAGAGGTAAATAGGTGCAATCATTTTCATTTTACTGCATTTGCAGTTACACACTGTATTTATTTGGCGCTCTGCTTCTTAAAATTATGCTCTGAGGACAGAAGAACATTTTGTTTAGCAAGTTATCTTTGAGTCACCCTTTCTTTTTGGAAAGGCCAAGCAAACAGGTACCCTTCTGGACTTCTCTGTCTAGGGAGGAGCCATGAAATATTATGCTAAGTAATTTGATCCAGCCATTAAAAGCAAGGCATGAATTACACTTAACTATCATGGAGAGAAAATTAATTCTCTCATAGCTATGCTAGCATTGTAAATAAAATATCATAGGTGATTATAAACCAGTTTATGAGTTAAACCATCCCATAAAAATGTGAGAACTTCCTGAACACGTTGGCAATTGCAGATGTGTACCAAAGGTCTCCAGGGCCTGATTCTCAGAAAACCAGAGAGTCTTATTATCAGAAGATCCTAGAACAGATCATTAGATTGCATGAGTATCATCTATATAAAGTAGTCATGACTTGATATCAGTTTTTAAAAATCTCTTAAATTTGGGGGTTTTTGGGACCAGTTAATATTCCCTGTTGCTTCTGAGTGCAATGGTGAGAGCAAGAAGCCTCTCAAGTTCTGGGTTTGAGACCTTATTTCTGAAATTTTGACCCATGTTCACATCTGGCAGCCTTTATGTCAATTCTGACACTCTCTGATGAAAGACTGAAAAACAAATTAAAGGTGTTGCCCTGGATGATGCCAGAATTAAATTTCTTAATGGACTATAATAGAGCATGCTGAGTTTTTTACTTAACCTCAGAACACTGTATATCATGGACAGTCCCATGCAATCACAGAAAGCTACATCCTCTGATTCATTTCATTAACTCACAGTACAGAGAGTATAAGAACTGGCAACATTTACTGAGGGGTGGAGAATAAAGAAATAAAGAGGCCAAAATTGTACTTCACAAGCAACTAACATGGTTAAAAAAAAGTCTAGGTCTGGTCACCTCTTGGCTGATGAAAACTAAGCATATATCATTGCTTTATTAATCTTTATAAACTTATTAATCTTAATAAACTTCTTCAGCTGAAGGGGTAAAGGTCTGTTTCTGCAGCAGGAAGTCTGAGGACTTGGCTCTGTTGTAACAAGAATTTCCATGGGTATAATGCAGCAGAAACAGGCCAGCCTTTACAGCCATGGACTTTGCCATGCTATGCCTAAGTCCAACAGGTCTAGCAAGAGTGATGATATGCTGATCTTCTAGCTATTTACTCATCACAGTCATAAAAGTGTGTTTCAGATGTAGGCGATAAGCACTCATCTAGGAAAGTTGCTTTCAGAGTCATGAAATCAACGCCCCTGTGAATCACCACGGACTGATTAGATGGTCAGTCCATGTTGCCTGGCCATTCTGACAGATTAACCTCACAGGGGCTATCTTGTGGTCAAACACACAGCTCCCCACTTGCTTTCCACTCATGACTGAACATGTAAGGTGTCCTTCACTGCACGCGTTCCAGCTGGGTAGTTAACATATGCTGACCACATAGCAAATCCACTTTCACTTTGGATGATATGATGTCCTAATCAGGTGGCACTGAAGGGACATGAAAAAAAGGTAACTAGCAAAAGATGACCAGAACAAGTCATATGGTTCTTGTCATAGGGGAGATTTCCATCAATCTTTCTGAAAAGATATCTGAATAATTTGCTTTGGTGAGCTGAATGCAGTCCAAAGATCACCAATCAGATGCTCCTGGATAGGATGAGCCACTGTAGATTTGCAGTGTCTTAGTCTTTCAGATCTCCATTCAGAGGGGTTTCTCACGCTGTGGTGTGAGCATCGTATAGCACACGTTTCTCTTTAAACCAAGGCAGAGCAGAATTGGAATATCCCACGCCTCTAAAAAGCTTCCAGAGCACTCATGGCAAGCAGACAATCTGAGATTTCCACAGCTGGAATCCTCACATGTGGTTAACATGTTGTCCTGACCTACTAATATCACTCTCTATCGCCGCAGTACAGCTGATGAAAAACACCATATAATCTTACCGAGTTAGGCACTGGACCCATTGTCTGTGATTCCTTTTCCTCCCTCAAGTCTTGCTTGCCCTATCTGTCAGAGCAACAACATCCATCACCACAGCAAAGTTATTCTGTGTATATCTGCTACATCCCACTGTGAGAACCGCCGGACAGTGGCACAGGAGTGCGTGGCATGTGAGAGAAGGAGTCTTCTGTTCCCTGCCACTGCCAGGAGGCCTACGGAGGCAAGCGACAGGCTCTGCCCTCTGCCTCTCAGCGCCATGAGCAGGACAGAGAGAGGATATATTCCTCTTAGTGCCTCACCTCACCTTAGTGCCTGTCAGCCCCAGCCTTGCTGTGCTAAGTAATTTTGTCCTCTCTGTCCTCCCCAGATGGTACTGGAGCACACACCCTGTCTTAACATCCTCAGCACGAATGTGAAATCCTCTGCCAAGCAGGTTTCCCAAAACCAGCATGTCCCTTCTGCTCTATTGATCAATTGATGCACAGGCAACATCCCCTACTATTTATGCATAAGATAAGTTTTCTTGCTTAAGCTGCAGACTGGCTCAGTATCCCCATCTATGAAATAGACAATAAAGTTGTCCTTCTGGGGGGAACGGATCAGAAAGATTTGAGGAAAATTCTGTGAAAACCTAGTATTCCTCTAACTCACTAAAGTGAAGCAAGTACTTTAGGAAAAAAAAACATCTGGGAGGAGAATTGCCTTGATTTTCACAGGTTCACAGAACAGGAAGTATTTGTCACCCTACATAAGCTGCAAAATGTATTTTTAACATGTTTAATTACAATTGGCATTTCTGCAGCACAGCGTAATGCTAGAGGTGGCCAGCTCTCTGAAAAGTGATCGTTACAGCACTAGCAGTGTGGGAGCCCTGCGGGGGAAACTGTAAGCCAGTTTCCAGCTCTTTTTTATCATTAAATAATCTTTAAAAGCTAAGCTATCTGCTTCATTTTAAGTGGCTCAGCATTAAGAATTTTCTTCAAAACAATAGTAAAAGCAGGGATGACTTGATTTTAGAGTCAATCCTGTTAGCCTTCCATTTAGTGATATTAATGTCATTACCTTTGTTATAAGATGGCTATTTCTGTCAACTTGGAATTACGAATTGCATACATAAGCATATACGCACATATGTAGAAACGCTGCACACTTTATTCATGGTGAGAAGTGTTCTGATCTTCAGAACCCTTAGATTTAAACACTGACACTGTAGCTCTTTTCCTTTTATGAAATAATATTTCATCACACTCAGTGGGCAATTTTAGACCGTGTTGGACCATTAAATTGTCATGGAAATAAGTCCGGTTGGGGTCCATCCCTAAATTCATTTTAGTAACTCCCTTCTAATCCCACCAGGCAAACTGCTGAATGCCCCCCACTTTACTCTCCACATTGCCCACTTTTCTCACTAACGTGGTGTTTGCCTTACTCCCACAGTAAAATACAAGCAACAAGAGAAATGAAGAGCCATGTAGCTGTGGTTACGGTATTACTTGCTTGACTGGGAGCTGCTGCTGCACAGCTCGGGGATGAATCCACCCAGGCATGGCTGTTCCCGTGTCTCATGGTTGGGAGCACAGGCACAATTTGAGGTGCAGGAATTCCTCACCACTTACAACAGCTTCCTGTTTACCATTGCAAGCCAGCTCTGGGGCTGGAAGCAGTGTGTGTGTGCCTGTGCACACACTCGTGCACTTGTACCTGTGTGCATCATGGTAGCACTGATCATGGACTTAACAACTGCTGAGAAGAGGTTTCATTAGTGCCCCATGCTGTCCCATGAGGGAGCCAGGCACCTTTCGGGCCCACAGTAGCACTGCGTGGCACTGCACTTATTGTATAAGCATACCAGTACATATAGGGACAAATCAAGGTATCTAACATGGTGCTGGACTACATGATATTGCTGCGCCTTGTACCATGATGGGGCAAAACATATGCAGGTGCTTGCTATGCTGTACCTAGAAAACTGCTTGCTAGAGCTACACTGAGAGAGGATGCAGTGTAAGTGCAAGGAAGATGCTGGCAAATAACACTTTTCTCCCCCCCTCCCCCCACTAAATTCTTCCAAATATGACTAATGATCTAGGAAATAGCTACTGAATTCGTGGACAATTCTTCTCCTGGGCCTACCCTTCCTTTTATGAGGGTGACAAATCATCTGGTACATTGCCCCAAGTAGAAGGTAGTTATGAAAATCATACTCCAATCAACCACAAGCCACAGGGAATTTTGCCCTCAAGCTGAAACAACACTTAGTGCCAAGAGAAGCACAAGGTCAGTCTAGCCCTCATTTTCATCCCATTACCTCTTCCCCAAATTCTGTGCTTTCTTTAGCAGCATGTGTTATAGACGTTCCCCTTCAGACAGGCTTTTCTCCATTTCAGCTGTAGTAAGACTGTAAAGTGTTAGGATTACTAAGGATTGGACCAGACTCCTAGTTCTTTAACATCTATTAATCCTCGCTGTTTCTCAAAGGCCCAGAGAGCTGCTATGGATTTACAATAACATGACCAGACCAGGGTCTTTCTAGCACCTCAGTAGCAGTTCTTCTAGCATACTTGTTTTCTACAAAAACACTGTGTGATATTCAAATAAGGCCATACCTCAAAGTTGAAGTTTGTCACTACAATTAATTCATCTCTCCCCATACTCTGTCCTCATTACATTTTTATTATAAGAATTAATACATTCTGCCATTTGCTATTCTGGTTACAATCATGAAGAAGCTGTGAGAATGAATACATTTTGTACCACTTTGTCCTTGTTATAATTTTAAGATGTTCTCTAGAATGGATTAATTCAATGCCACTTTTCAGTCTTTATCCTGAGACAGAAAATTAAAATACTTATGAAACTTCAGCAAGAACTATTCTCTAGCTATTTTGTGATCAGTCTAGAGATTTTTAGCAAGAAGAAAAATAATAATAAAATATTTAACTCTGCTTGAGAGAGAACGAAGAGGGAATGAGAAGGTGACCCAGTCTTTGCTACTGTCTCAAGGTATAAAATCATGTCCTGTTCAGAAGCTATTATTAAAAAGATACAATTTTAAGTAATTCAGTCTTTCCCAAGCACAGTGAAAAAAAAAACTCTTTAAAAATTAACAGGAGCAATATTTAGAGTTCTGCCATCCAGTTTCCCCAGAAATGTTTGTCATTTTCTGTTCATCTTGAAAAACAGAAAGAAAAATAAGCCAAAAGAAGCTGAATATCCTCAAAGGAGAGCACATCATGTTAGTAACTGAGGTATACATAATCTTTCATAAATGAAAAGGAAGATGAGGCAGATGCATTTGTCCTATGATTTGATCATGTTCCCATTAAATCAAAAATAAACTTTCTATTGATTTTTATGGGTGTTGGACCAAACCTATGCTCATCGTGTGGAAACCAAGTTCAAAGCAGCTCGAAGCTTTCTTCTCACTGGATAAGTGAGCTCTGCCAGACATTGATTGCAGTCATCTCTTTCCTGAGTACCACATATTTTTAAAAAGACTCATGAGTAGCACTACCTTGGGTGCTAAGAGGAAGACTTACTCTTTTCTTGCATCAGCGCATTGAGATGACTGAAGTTTTAATGGAAGAATAGAGTTAAAGGTTTCCTAATGGATGAAACATGGTCTGCAGGTAGACTAAAGGGTAGAAAAATTAGGACTTCAGGGAAAATTCACATAATTATAATTAAAAAGCTGAGCTAGGATGTTGCACTTCTAACATAGATTCCTTTCCCAGTAGCTTTCTCAGTAAGATATACTAAGAAAGACATAAAATTCAGAAAAATTCCTTTTCAGTAGGTGAAATGAACAGAGACTGAAAACACAGCTTGACATGCCTTTCCTAACAGTGCACAGCAGAATAATTCAGCTAAAGTTATTCTAGGAGCACAACTGTGAAACCAGCATTCCCCCTCTCATATGACACAAGAAGGGGAAGGTGGATGATGTAGCAGACTAGCAGCCACTGCTATGTTGTTAGTGGCCATCTTGTGGTCTTCCTGCATCTGTGGAGGACTTCTACATGCCCCACGCTCTTCATCTTTCTTAGATGGAGTTTGTAGCCTCTCAGCTCACACCTACCCAAAGTCCAAGTTTTTGCATACTAAAATTAAACCTTCATCCTTCATGTGGGGGGAAGGGTGGTGACAAAGAGTTTCCAAGTTGCTTAGGGGACAAAAGTGGACAAGAAATCCAAGTTTTGGTGCTTCAGACTTTGGAGAAGAGCTTGTCCTCCAAACATCAGCTCAGATACAGATCACCTCAAATGCATGGGAAATTCGTTCCCACCTACAGGTGCTTTCTTTCGAAACAGAGTATTAAATGAGCATGTGATCCTGACTTCCATGGGACACACACATCCTCGGTGGAGTCTGTTATTGAGCTAAAAAATGAACTTCTCACTCACTCATCCAAGCAGTCTCTTTGTGCTGAGTGGGGGACCCTAGGACAGACCAGAGAAGTGGCATCGGCGACTGCTGCTCTTCCCCTCTCCTGACACGACTAAAGGCCTTGGCCAGGCCTCACACTCCATTAGCTCTAAATTCATGTAAAAGAAAAAAATATATATATAATAATGAGGGGGATTTCTCTTTGCAAGCAGAAAGCAGCAAATCCTTTATTTTTAACCTTTGAATCTATTAAAAAGTGTTACAAGGTTTCTAATGAGTAGCATTTACCATTTTAAATTATCTCAGCCTGAAATTGCACCTGGCATCCTGTGACACAGTTTGTGGGTTTATGGGCCTGGGTTCTCAGGGAAAAACAGGGGTGCCCTTGTTGGCACTGGAGGAACCCCCCAGCCCTGGCGTCCCTCCATCTCAGCCCTGGCCCCATCTCGGCCCAGGTCCAGCCCTGCTGCATGCTTTCCTCACTGTATCTTATTCAGCTGAGGTTTGATTTTGTTTCACTTTCTTAACAAGTATTATTAATTAAAAATATGTCTTAGAATTTGATGGAAGCTGCACTGATAATAGATCTGAGAAAATCAAATCCAAGCCCCCATGAAGCTAATAAGATAGCAGGACAGATCTAAAGCTGTGACACGAAGCAAGAAACTTGTGGTAGTTTAGTCAGTTACTTTAAAAACTTAATGCAGCTTTGATCACCAGTCTATCATCCCGTAGATTTGTAGCCAGACACAGAAGAGCAGTTCTACCTTTCTACACCAGCCAGTATCTTCTTTATGGACCATCCTAGGTTTGACTTGACCTGGCACTATTTTTCTGTGCTTATCCACATATAGGCTAGACTGTTGTCTATATTAAGGTTGTTGTCTACATTAAGTGCCACTTTTAATTGATTTTTTCAAACAAGGAAGATTATTCAAACAGTAAAGTGGGTGTATTTTATAGACACATGGAAAAAGAAACATTAGTGCATATTTCTCATTTCTATTTAGCAAACATTCCAGATTGCAGTTACCTATATCTTCATCTTATCCAGAATCTCTTCAGTTCACATCCTGGTGTGAAATTCTTGCCTATGATGAATCCTGGGAAATCAGTTGATTTAATTACTGTTCACAGTTAAATGCTGTCTCAAGGCTCTGTATATTCTGTCTATATGTATTTTAATGACGTTTTTGTTAGTCACAGAAGCCTTCTCTGACTTAAGCTTAAACTTTAGCAGACTCTTTGGGAATCTATGAACAGAGATGTTCCTGGAACATTAAAGCAGAGTGTTCACAAACCTCCTCAATCCCGTATGTATCAAATCTATTTCCATCAGTCACACTGCATTAAATCATGCAAATATAGTCACACAATGCAATTGACAAACTGGATCAATCATGCTCCTAATCATTGCTGGGTGACAGAGTAGCCCAAAATGTCTGAAAAGATGCCAAGTGCCTGAAAAAAAAATGGTTTTAAAGCGAGTGTTTTTTCATGTCTTTTTGAAGACCATCCTTCCCTTGCAGAGGGCTGCCTGGCATATCCTCTGCTCAAATTTTGTTGCAGGCCTGTAATTAGCAACTAATAAAATCCCTTCTTCCCTTCTCCCCTCATCCCATCCCCAGCCTCCCTGCAGGCCAACAGCAGGTGCTCCTATTTTCAGATGTATGTGAAATATCTGCCAAATCATTTGGCACATTTCAACTAGAAATGTGCCAAATTACCTGTCATAGCTAAACTGCCTTTTTAAAAGAAAGATAAATGCTCTTGCTGTTCAATTTGTGCGGAACAAGACTGCCCTCCCGTGGACTGGGGTTCCTGATGGGACAGTCTCCCCATGCCCATGTCCCCTGGGACACTGGCCACCCTGAGGTGCCCTTTGGGGCCGAGGCCCCAGTGTGCCCTCTCATCCTTGCTGCGATCCTACCAGCTCCGCTCCTGAGAAGCTGGAAGGGTCACACCACATCTCCATCAGCACATCTCCACATCAGCCTGTTGTGACCCAAGCCTATAGGAGCTGTCCTTACCTGGGCAGACACCTCTTCTAGAGCATAGAGCCACACAGTTCCCCACAAACCATCGCAAGCTTGGCCCCAATTGTAGAGTCTATCTCTGTATCTGACTGAATTCTTCCACCCACAGGATGAAATGAAATACCAAAGACCTGAGGGAAGGAGGTTTATCTTTCTACATTAGGATAGTTCCCAAATGACATCCCAAAACAGAGGATGTTCATCTGCAAGGCTTGGCACAGAGTCAGGCTGTGGTAAAGGAACAGCATTTTCTTTAGGCTTTAGGATGAAATTATCTACAAAAATAGTCTCTTTGGCATACATCTCCTGCCAGTGCGGGGGGAAGGTGACAAATGGGAGCAAGAAGCAACAGGCCATCCCTGGCTCCAAAGGCGAATGCCATCTCACCTTTTCATGGCCTGCAAGGCAAGAACAATTTCAAACACTTCAAATCCTCAATGAAGAGAGTGAGAAGTGGGACTGTTTTTGGTGAAATCAGACCGAGACGCTCCCCTGTGAACAATGCTCTGTACTTTTGATAGTAACAAAATCTTTTGATAGGAGATCAAAACTTCTCAGTTTCACTTACAGTTCCAGTCAAGTAAGTGAATTAGCCCTAGAAAGCTCTGGTTCTACTGGAGAAGACGGTGAATTGCCAATAGGAGATTTGGTCTTGCAGGCCTGTGTAAAGTTAAAGACCAGCAAAGCGAAGAGGCAAGCTGATATCACAGCATTGCTATAGGATCAGTAGCAATGGTCAAAAGTACAATTGCACTTTGTCCTTTCCTGCTCCATACTGCCACAGCTCAGAAAGCAAACTATAATGAGGGGAAAATTTTATGAAATGTCAGAACCAGGAAACTGCCCAATCTCAGCAGGAAGCATTCTGGAATGGAATTAACTTTCTAGAGGATGGAGGGAGGAGCAGGTATTGTGTTGTTAATAACAGTTGATGATGACAGATGAAATTCTCTTTCATCTGCTGTTTGAGACCTCAGTCTTGGTTTTTTCCTGTTTTTTTTTCCCTTTTATCATGATCTTAGGCTCTTCTTTGGAGATTTTAATTATCTTGCCATGCACTTTTGCAGTATGAATAAATTATTATTTTATTTATAGCCATCTTTATAAAAGATACTTTGAAACCTGAATTATCAAAAACTTAACTGTGCAGAGCCTAGTTGGAGCCAGTATCACTTGACATTGCTCTTGTCCCTTGCTGTCTTCCTATCTTCTCACCCTACCACTGACACACACCCTCAGATGACTAGACTATCGGTGAAATAGCAAGGCACGACTGATCCCAGGCCTGTGTCTCTGAAAAAAGCCATCACACCATGTCACAAAGCTTTGCCTTTTTGAACCCATCTGAGTAAAGGAGTGGCCCCCAGGGTAATCTTGTAATTATCCACAGCTCAGCTCTTGCAAAGCAGAGTGCAGCCTGAGCCCACTTACCGACTTTTCACTTATCTGGGATGATTATTTTAAATACAGTAAAGTCTATAATAAAAAAAGGGAACTCATTTAGTCCAGCCCTGTGACTGCACCAAGTAGGATTCTGGTCTGCACAGGCTCTTCTACCGCAGTCAACAGCAAGTCACCAAACATCTTCCGGTCATGCATTAAGCAATGTGACTAGCATCTGTCACAAGCTTGTTTACTCCTCTTTTAACCCAGGGAAGAAGTATCTCCTCAAGTTTACTCCACTGGCACCTTCCGGAGCCATGTAGCAGTTTTTCAGCCTGATGTCTTCTTATATCTTCTTTCTTCATAGATGATTGCTAACTGCCTCAAGAGTAGGGCTAACTTTAAAATACCTACCATACAAAGCAAACATCTACTATCATTACTATCATTCTAGGTCTTACCTTTCCATGGCATCTGTCAAAGCAAAGCAAGCCAATGAAATAGCACTGAAATGCTACTTCCTTGGGCTTTAAGAGTGGCTGATACTGCAGCACATATTAACTAACTGGGGGAGGAATGTCACTGTGGACAGGGACACAAGGGCAAATTCCTTCAAGAAACACATCTAGCATAGACACAGGAAAGATCTCAAAGCATAGAGAGGTCTGCTTCTGAAGATGTCATCATAGCATGAAGACTGGAGCCTATTTGCTACAGAGATAAAATGTTCTCTGACTGCTAACTCTACTCCTCGGGCAAGCCACCTGTCTGTACTTGAACTTCACTAGAAGGGGTGAACCAACTTGAACTAACACTAGAAAGGGTCCCTTCAGCCCAGCTATAGCCATTGATGAAAGAAGACTCTTTTGATATCCCTTGGATGTAGAGGCAGTTTGCTAGACTCAGAGGAAGTTTTTTCAAAAGAAAATTACAGTTGTGCTTTCAAATTTCTTAAATACCTTCATTACAAATGCATCATTGTGAAGAGGGTTTGCTTTTTTTCTTTTCACATTATTTCCAGCAGAAACTGCATTCTGTTGCAAACCTGATTACATGGGAGTGAAAATATGTGCCTGTCAAAGTCAACTTCTTTAGTCTAGATTTCACTTCTGAACACAGACCCTGGCAAACCATAGGGAGTTGCATATGTTCCCTAGGCCTGTGATCACATTCAGAAGCAACTCTGGCTACTAGGAACCAAACTTCCATCAGAAGCTGCTAGTGCTTAATAGAACACCCACATGGGAATATGGTTCCTAAGTACTTGTCAATGCATCTATGGCACTCAGTCTTTATTTCCGCATGCTTTCAACTCTAACATCAATCAGTTCAAAGGCAGAGAGCAAGGAAATGAGTGGAGAACGGTGCCTGTGTCTGTGCGCGTGCGTGTGTGTCTGTGTGTTTGGTACCTGGTGGCTGTGGGGGCTCTGCAATCACTTTTAGCAGATACATCTACAGCCATGATTCAGCACTTGGCAGCCTGTAAAACTTTTTCTCCCTCTCACTTTCTCGCACTCTCTCTCTGTACTGAAATAGTCTTCTTTCCAGTCTTATGACATTTACCATACTATCTAAGTGCATCCTATGACTAAAGTGATGGTAATATTTTCTCTCTGTGCCTACCCTGCCTTCAGGAAGGAGCTGTGAAGATGCCAAGATTGGCTCTGTAAGAATGATGGTGCAGCCATGGGATAGCTTGCACAACAGTTGCCTTGAGCTCTGAATCATACACACTTCATAGTTATTTTTCTTGGCTGAATTGAGCAATGGTGCAACTGTTTTGACTTTATACAAGCAGAGAATCATAGAATCACAGAATGCCTAAGGTTGGAAGGGACCTCTAGAGGTCATCTAGTCCAACCTCCCTGCACACGC
>JAUBNY010000700.1:10680542-10695672 GCA_032275445.1 Crypturellus soui
AGGGAAGGGAAGGGAAGGGAAGGGAAGGGAAGGGAAAGAGCAAAGCCACTGCAGTCAGCAGCTGCTTGCAGAATTTAACCCTGAGCATCTACCATGGCAAGAGGATCAATATGGACCTCACATTCTCATTTCATCAATCTACATCCCAAAGAGATCAAAATGCGGGACTGACCCTTGCAGACAGTGTTCCTCCTCTTGCCTTCCTACCTTTCTTTGGACTAAATTGATGCTATTCCAATGTATAGCATTGTATTCACCTGTACCTCAGAGACACTATCATGCTATTATGGAAATATGAAACAGTGTATTGCCCAAAAAATGTTATTATGAAAATGTATGAATTTCCCACTTAAGATTATAGCAATTCTCTCAAAACTAACTAAAACTGTCTACTCAATACAAGAGTCAATTCTCCACAATTAGAATTGGTGAAAATCCAGAAAGTATAACACACCTGGTGCATACAAAATTAGATCAATATATCCATTTTTTTATTTTTCATAATCTAAACCTAACTGGCAAGGTTTTGTGTAACCTGACTCTCTCTGGTTGGGTATAATAAAAGAGAAAACAGGAAAACTTTTCCCTGGTAAGGCTAAAACTTGAGCAGTAAGATANNNNTACCTGTCAAATTCCAGCATATATTATTAAATCAAAATCCAAATGACTAGGATAAAAATTAAAATCTTAGTTCCCCTGGCCCATTTTGTCTGAAAGACTTTGTGTGAATACATAAAGCTCATGCAGAGTTTCTACCTTGGTGTTTTTGTGACTTCATATGTTCTTCTGTAATGGGGATTTTCTCTCATTAAGTAAAAAAAAAACATGCCTTTCTGCACTGAATCACAAGATGCATTTTCAGCAAATAGTTTCCATGATATTAAAAGCCACAAGAACTCCATGTGGGAACTCCATGAACAGGAGCAGATAACAGAGATTAAACAGCTGGTCTGGGATTTTTTAGACCATCTACTGCTTTTTGTATGATTGTGCTCAGGAATAATCATTTCAATAATATGGAATGCAAGTAAAGCTGTGGAAAATAAATAATTTATAATGAATATTGAGATGAATAATCTAGACAGTCAACTTAATGAATTCAGAATTGTATTCGGCTTGGACAAAAAAAGACATTAACCACCAGAGAATAACTACTGCTTGCCCTTATCTGTCCAGAGTTGCTGCAGATGCCGTTTCAGGCGTATTATTTCTTTTATAAACTGATGAACAGTATTTACAAAATGGATATTCCCAGGACTCCCACACTTGTCCAGTGTTTGGAATTGGAATAGCGAAAAAAAGATTCTAAGACAAATCTGTAGCTAAGCCTCAAAACAATTAAATGCATGTAAATTATGATGCTTCGGGAATTAATGACTCCAACAGATGGCTGGTAGTTTGTTAATAGGTACAAACCAGACACTTGTCTTTCTTTACAGTAGATACCTTGAAGACTATAGGAATGCCAAGGGACCACCAAATATTGCATTGCTGGAAGCCAAAGAATCTGACTATGAACTAAAGATTAAAATGATCTGGGATGCCAGAGATACCACTTGGGGCAATGTAATCTGATCCAAATTTTCATCCTTCCTTGCTCTCTGTCTGGCTAAATTCTTGGATCTAAACATTATCACCCAAACAGGCTGGCTTCAGTATCACTTTTGGGATAGCAACTACCATTAATAACCATAATGACCTTGCACTGAGAGGTTGCCTATCTTGTTTGCAAAGGCAGCTCTTGCATCCTGGGATGCAGAACTTCATCTTGCTCTCAACAACAACAAATCAAAATCTTTATTCTTTAGCAAACCTTGAGGATAAACTCCCTTTAAATATATTCCCAAGGCTGAAAGGACAAGGAGTTTAGGGCTTAAGAGAAATTTTCTCTGACTTATACGCACACACACACATAGAGAGGCACTGCCATTATGTAAAATCATTTGATTAAGTTTAGTTGTTACATAAAGAACATTTTCATAATCACTCCAGGTCTTCAGGTCATGGCATGCTTTGCAAAGAGGAAGAAAGAATATCTCACACAAGAAACCATCACCACAGTGAGATCCTGGAGCCAGAAATAACTAAGCTGCCTCTGGAACAACATCCCACAGAAGGCCTTCACCATGGCAGGACAGAGCTAGCTAGTAAATCAGCATGTTAATGTTTCCTAAACTGCTTGTAGGATCTGATCTATTATCTCCAGTCATCATGGCCTTGTCCTCTGCAATTTAGTATAGGTACTATGGGTTTCTGTTCTTCCCGGATGGTTGTTATATGACTTTATATGCCAGCCTCATGCTCCGGTGTGGTATGGCTGTGTACCCCACTTTCTGCACTGTACAGGAGTCACATTTTCTAAAAAATTGATTTCCATATTTAAGAATCCAGAACTTTCCTAATGTTTTAAAATAAATAAATCAAGACCCATGGACTAAATTAAAGATTGTGAGCAAAGTGGGACAGAACCATATTCCAATAAATAATACACTACAAATAAATTAATAAATAACATACCTCTGCAAGTTCCATTTTACAAAGTAGCACTTCTATCCTTCTAGTGACAACCAGCAGATAAATATCACTGTGACAACCTTTCTCTTACTACAATGGATCTGGTTGTGAGAGCTTCCATTTAGCCAGTGTTCCCAAAGGAACCTCTTAGGAAATACAGATTTATAGGTATTGAGGCTGCATTCAGAAATACCAAACAGTGAAGTACTGTTTGCAGTGCTCGGCCACGGAGGGCAGGCTTCCCCAAGCTCCAAGTGCTGTCAGCAGCTGCCGACATGGAGCAGTCGACTGACCCAGATCTAGCAGCTCAGGAGAAGCAGAGTGTACAGAGTTGACCTGACATGATATGAGCGGTCTTAGCAATTTGCAAGTTGGAGAGAGAAAGTCGGAGGGCCTCTCTAGAGACAGGGAAATAGCCAGTTCTGTCTACTTGTCCCACTGAGAAGTTTGAACAAGTTAAAAAGAAGCAGGATGGCAGACACTTTCTTCTTTGAGAACAAATGTGAAAGAAATCTCTACATAAACTGTTAGCTTGAGGTGATAAATACTAATACTATTCAGTTTCCATCTCTTTTCTCTTTAAAGACTAGTGCAGAAGGAGAAAAGGAACTGACAAATGGGAAGAGCTGTTGCTTTCATGTCTCAGCTGACCAAAGACAGGACAAACGTGTTGAAAATATCCAACTGTTTTCTGGATAGTAGGAAGCATTGTTATACTTCTTCACTTTTTGTTAACTTTGACAAAATCAGTGTATCAAAATAGGAAATGGCATGTCCCTGTGTCCAGCATGACCTCCATCCTCTGGCAGAAAATGCTCCCTTGCTGCTATCTTAGTGATGATGCATAAATTGGGATGGGACCTCAACACTAGTGTTGGTGTCAAAAGCAATGAGACCCTGAGCTGGGGATGGGTAATGGTGATAACTCAGAGCTTGTTACTTTGACAAAAGACAGTTTAAGGGGATAACTGTGAAAGCAGCACTAGTGGCCAGGTCTTCCTGGAGATGCTGAATGAAATGTTACCGTTCCTTGGGCTAACATTAGAGCTTGCCTACCAAAGACCTCAAGGAGGAAGACAAAAAGGATCATTGTTCTCTGGTTAGCAACCTGCATAGCACCTTAGTCATACTTAAAAATGTAAAAGTTGATGATATTGTTTCAGCATGTTCTGTTTGACAAAATCTTTTTGGAGACTTCTTTGATACACAGCATATTTAACCTTGCCTTTAAAACCGTAAAGTGAATTCTAAAAAATATATATTTCTGTGGTGCAGCTATGAGACAATCAATAGGCATTTTCTGCTGCCCCAGAAATACCCACTTTTCCTCTCAGGAGCTCTTCTTCCATCTCTGATCTTCAGTCTTGCACAACTCTTAATTTGGTTTATAAACTCGCTTTTTGGTTGACTTAACTTACCTTGGTGTTGCATCCAAATATGTTTGGAAGCATTGGAGAAGTAATGATAAATTACAAATAAAAGAAATGTCCTAATTCTTGAGCAAATAAGACAGCCTTATATCAGCCCCTTAGGCCAGCTGATAGGGGTACATCCTTCGACCTGTTACACAGATAAGAAGTTTCCCCAGCGTTATACTAATAGAACATTAGGCAATTGTTACTGCTTTTTCTTCCACTCCAGTAATTCCTGGAATCTCTTCCTGGAACACAAGCATAATAATCACAATATAGTAGATTGATATATTTTATATGCCAGTATATAGCACACTAATGATTTAGGAAAACATTTACCATTTTTCTGTTGTTCACAGGACTTCAAACCCAGTGTTCACACATCACTATTCAGTTAAAGTAACTGCCTTTTTTATGTTCAGTTTGAATTTCCTCTGTGTTGAGTATATTGGTAGACATATGAAGCTAAAGGTCAAATTAAATTGTGAAACATCTATCTGAAAAACTGTTCCTGTGCCTTTTTAAGCATAGATGCGCATCATATCTCAGATCAGAATCTGTCCAATAATATATATCCAGCATACTTCAGAAGACAATAATTCATTTGCAGATTTCCTCAGTTCATAAAAGCTTCAATACTCTGCCAATCAATAAAATACCTATGTTCCATGTAAATCTGGAAATGGTATTTCTGGTTGGAGGAAAACATCTATATCAGGCCATCATATCATGTTGCCTTTGTGATTGAAGGGCATTTGAGTTGGGGCAAAGCTCAGAGCATTCTGAAAATGTAAACACAGGGATCACTCCATAAAAATTATATGTATACTTTAATACATAGCTCTTGGCTGTGTATTATGCAGTAAGGCATTTAAAGGGGTCATCATGATGATATACGAATGGTAGTATGTCCAAGACTAAAGGGCAAGATATTCCATTAGAATTATTTCTTATTGTATAAAAAAAAATACCTCCCACTCAGAAAATGCTTCAAAATCTAATTATTTTGTATAAAAGGCCTCTTCTCCTCTTCTGCCAGGCTCTATCACATACTAGAAAAGCATTCTCTGCTTACATGGATTTTATCTTAATGAATTGCCTAATCTTTTGAAGAAAAAATGTTTTTATAAATAACTTTTGAGCACAGCCCCTTAATTAACAGCAGGAATGCTTGCGGACTGAAAACAAAGCCGGTTAGTGACTCTTGAAATTGCATTCAGAGCCAATTGCGTTGGCCTTAGCATTCCTGAATCAAAGTCAACATCTAGTTCCTGCATTATGTGCAGTGCCCCATATATTAGGAAGTCAAACACGGAACAAAAAGCTTGGGGTGCTGCATTATCCAGGAGCAGGCTGTGCCCCCTTGGTTGGGCAAGCCTCCCCTCTCCTCCTCCTCCTCCTCTTCTCCTTCCGTACAGCTAGAGAGATCACAGGGGAAAATGTAGCACAAAGATGAAGCAGGATGCATACAACATTTTCACAACCTAATGAATGCTCTTACAAGCCTCAGAGTTGGGGCAACAATCCTTCAACTAACCCTTCAAAACATCCATAAGCCTTTGAAAAGGGAATATGCAGTAGGGCTCCTTTGTCTTTCAGTGTCTGCATTTTCAGGGCTACTCACATCTCAGTGTCATGTGTTGAATGTTAAGGAGAGAACTTAGTCCATTCTCAAAGTATTTTTTTAAGTGAACATTGAGATGTTTGTTGGCTCGTGAGACACAGAGTTTTAGGAAAAATAATTCAGACATGAATTATTACATTACAAGTTCCAGACTTCTGCTGCCTCTGTTTCAAGCCTTGTGCCCTGTCCGCATGGGGCCGGGTGCAAGGGAAAGCTGTACGCAAGGCGAGGTGTGGCATAGGGTACCCACGGCACCGCTGCCGCGTCGTGGCCTCCCCTCGCCGTCGGCCAGGGTTGCACTGTGGTCCATGCTGAGCTGCTGCTGGAGAGCAGTGGGCTTGCTGACTATCTCCCAGCTTCATTGCTGAGAGGCCAAATCAACCAACTTGGGAAATTCAAGTCTAGACCCTTGATTAGGTCTCTTCTGCATAGATCTTGCTTTCAGAAAGTGTGATCCACACCACTAATTGCGTTTAAACTGAGTCCCATGTTTCTTTTCAAAGGGTGATCTCTCCTTTTCTCTCTCCTATGCATAAAGGCAGAACAAGAGTGACAGCGGATCCATGCTGCAGAGTCTCAGTTCTGAGTGAAGATATAACATTGTAATGAGAGGGTCCAAAGCCCCTTGAAGGAAATTTAGACTAGAATGTGAAAACATAAATCATGTCCATTTGCAGAGGTCCTGCTTCCAAAGCCCACTGCAAGGACATTTTCCACTAAAGGCAGAAATGGGTCTATTTTGCCCAAGGCTGGCAGCTGGGAGCCCCCCTGGATCCGCTGGGAAGGGCTGGGGCTCTGCACTCCCTAGGGCACAAAGCTCCTCCTGAGATCACGTTCTTTGTCTTGGAGAAGACAAGTAGCCAGGCTCCTCATTAGCTGTCTTGCACTTTCCCATTATCTCTTCTAGCCTTTCAAGGCTAATATGCAGTTCTAAATGCAAAAACCTCCCCCAGCTTCGGGTCAATAACATCTCTGCACTGCCTCTATTCTCTTTTTAAAGAGGAAGCTTTTTTCACACAAAAGAGGAATGATTATTCTTTGTTTCAGAAACAATTACATGTTTGTTTCTTTCAAGTGGTTATTAAAACCTCACATTATTTTCACACCTCTATTTAGCAAGATTTAACATAGAACCTTTCCTGGGGAGGGCAAAGTCAGCTTTGGCTGGTTTTACTAGCCACTTTTCTAGAGTTACTCAGGCTAGCTAGTCTGAGATTCTGGTATTTCCTTTCTTTTGTCCTCAGTGCTCCACCTCCACACTTCTGAGCTTCAACCTTAACATTTTTCTCTTTCTTCAAAAGGGCAAGACGTGAAATTCACTGCTGACGTAAGTAGGTGCAGCTCTAATTAAGTCAATGGGGTTACACCTGTCTATGTCAGCAGTGAATTTGGCTCAACATCCCTAGTGAGCAAAATGTCACATTACCTTTGCTGAGCAGGACATTTCAAATAAAACATTAGCAAAAACAATTAACTTTAAGCCATTAATCCCACTGAAGCCACTTTCAACCTCCTAAGGATTGAAGTCAATTCCCAGTAAATGTCTTTGGCTTAATAGATTGGGATGCTTTGGTATGAAATATGTTATTGAATGACATTGAATTAGACAGCATCATATTGCATTCTACATATAAATTAAATTTTAGAACAT
Source organism: Crypturellus soui (assembly GCA_032275445.1). Lineage (NCBI taxonomy): Eukaryota > Metazoa > Chordata > Aves > Tinamiformes > Tinamidae > Crypturellus > Crypturellus soui. The sequence continues at coordinate 10,687,744 of JAUBNY010000700.1, forward strand.
ATCTGACAAATTTTAAGTATAACAGTTAAGAAACTATCATCAATGGAAAAAATCATATAGCACGGTACATTGTATAATATCTAGGAATTTTGCAAATGCATAATAAGTAGCTTTAGTATAACACTCAGATATAAAACATTTAGGTATTTTACTATTATTTCATATAAAAAGGGTGACAAATTTAGAAATAACACAGTTCTCTAACTGGTTCCCTTTGGCATGAAGCTGTTTGTAACAAATCTGGATGAGTGCAAGATAAAAATGAAATTTTGCTCCCAACACTCTCTTTACAGCTACAGAATGAAAGGGGTCAACATATTTGAAGCCTCGTCTCAGTTCTTCGCTAGATTTACTTGTACAGAGTAAGCAACTAAAGCTCAAAAGGCTGCACAGATGTTGCATTCTTGGATGCCTTACTGATCTGTGATTTGTACTTCATAACACTAGGGTTGTATATGAAGTCCCACTTCAGAGCATGGATAGAATGACTAGATTCTTGGGAATCACAGATCAAACCCCTGTCTAAGTAGCTGGTAAGAAATGCTAGAGAGAGAGATGTGGCTGGAAACCTGTTCCTCTCTGGACCTTCCACTTTCTTCTCTGCGGCATGGAGATGATACCTTCTGTTTGAGATTTACAGCCTCTCTGGGAAGCTAAGTACATTAAACCTTTCTTTCAAAGTCCAAGGAAGTCTTTTTCTCTGATATAAAGCCTGAAGAAAAGAGGGGGAGGCATGAATCCTGAGGCCCAGTTCTTTCCACTGAAGTGGAGAGAAGTGGAGAGAACTGAAGTTCAATTCCTGTATGCATCCAATGGAACATTTGCCCTCCTGTTCATCTCACAGGTGCGTGTGCCAAACATTAGATTTTACAGCCATTGCTCCTTTTCCTATTAAATATTTATATAGAATCTGCAAAATGTAACAGCTGCAGCAGGAGATGTCAAGAAAAGCCTCTTCCCTCACTTCAGATTGCTCCCCTGTGTGCTGGTTCATTCTCCTCCTTGAGAGCAGGAGAGAAAGGCCTACACGCACACAAAAGAGCTGAGCAGAGGTCTCCCACAGCCCAGTTGAATGCATTAGCTCCTCAGAATCTCAGTATTTTGATCACAGTATCATCTAGTAGGTAAGCACAGCTCCCTACCTCCAAATAATTAGGTTAGACAGCCAACACAAACATTTACACGTTGTCTAATATGGATAAAGTCAAATCAAGGAGAATAAAGTCCTGGCAGCAGTGGGAGCAGAATATTAACGAAATGCTTCCAGAAAATGCAAACTAAAGGTTATATTTGTCCGTCGGAACTGGATGAAAAAATATTGACCAAAACTTGGAGCACATGAACAATGCCCTTGAATCTCTGCTTCACCAATTATTAATCACTATTGCCCAAAGGAGAGCAGACTCTTCTCTGACAAGTTGTCCTTTTCCTCATACCCAGAGTGGTGCAGATAAAAGACTTTATATATTTACTGGTAGCAAACCAGGAAGGAGAACCACCTGGCTAACTTCTGTATTCCAAGGTCAAATATTTTTTCTTCTGAGAAGAAACCCAAATATGAAAATCTCCAGTATTTCCTATTGGCCTTTACCTTAACCTTGACCAGAGTTCCGCTTTTCATTAAGCCAATTGAAGCCAATGGCAGAGTTATCATCAAGAAGTAAATTCTGAAGACTATAGTATAATATATATTTTAGCATATATACATTTTGCAGTAACTCTTCCCACTCCAGGAGGAGAAGCTGTTTCTTGAAATGACAGCTTCTGCACTGAACTCAGGGTGCACATGAGTGATCCAATCTAACAATATACCTTCTAGTGAAACAACACACTGTCCTGCTTTCCTGTTAGAAATTCAATTTTCAATTGCTACAGTTTTCAATAGCTGTATGTATTCTGCTGGGATGTCCTCCCCCTCCCCCCACCGCTTTTTTTAATAATTATTTCTGACATGTTACTTATCAGATTTCCTGCCTTCTAAGATAATCAACTAAATAGTTGGTCTCCATTAGAAATACTGATGGAGACTGAAAAGCTCCAAAGCCTGAGCAGTGCTTTCATCTGAGTCCTGAAGAATTTCCACAGCCAAAACCTCATGAATTCAAAGGTTTTGCTTATACAAGGTCTTCAGGAGATGCTCCCTAAACTTCAGGGCAAATATACTCCACACTGGCTGCTAAGTCTTAGTCTCTGACTATGGGAGCGGGGACCCAATGTGCCTGCCTGGACACCCAGTGGCGACTAGGGAATTTAGAAGAAGCCCATGGGGTCTCTGGCCCGTCCTGACTCACATCAGGATCGTGGGGCCTTGGCCCTCCCAGGTACCACAGTTTTGATGCAACCTGACAGCACAGGCTGCCCGGTCAAATCAATGAACATTTTGCAATTGATTTTGAGGGCAGCTGGAAGAGGTTGTATGGTTCCATCCATCAATTGCTTTAGTACTTACCTCATTTTAAGCACATTAGCAGCTTGATTGAAGTCAATGGTACAGTTCAGATACTTAAAATGAGTTATGTTCTTAAGTACTTAGATGAATGGAGGCCCTAATGAGCACTGTTAATGAAGGTGTAATCCTCTGAGTTTTGGAACATCTTCAAATCTCACACTTCCTTGCACAGTCACTTGAATTCAGGAGAAGTCTGTGAGTCCAGCAGAAGGGGCAGTCCTCAGAAGGACTCCTCCTCCTTCCTTCCTCAGAAGCTCGTTCTCATCACATCCCTTTTGTTGGGACTAGCAATCCTACGGTTGTGCCAGTCTCCCCTCACCCCTGTCTTGAATGGTCAGATTAGACCCAGTGTGGCACTAAGGAGGCAGCAGTAGCAAGATGCCCAGATGATGTGGTACCGTCTTTTCTAGCAGCAGTGCAGACTTGTCCCAGATTAAAAAGACCATATAACAATAGCACAGACACAGCAGTGAAAAACTTCCTTGTTAAACCACTGCAGTGATTACCAGATAATTAATTATCCAAAGCAGATTAAGATTCTTTACAAGGGAAAATTTACAGCAGTAAAAAACTAGCGTGAGTACATTCAGACCAAACCTTTTCTGCACACACTACAAATGAGAGCACATATGCAATTAACGGAGAAACATAATGTTTTATGTGGGTACCACCTAGTGGCAAAGAGATGGGATTTCTGTATGTTAATTTTTTATGTAAATTATACTAATGTACAGGGAAGAAGGTCTTCTTCCTGAATATTTCTGATTTTTTTCAATATTGTGTTTAAATCCATTAAGCTGCCTCAAGTTGTATGTCTAAAAACTACACAGAAGGGTGGAGGAGTGTCCAAAAGCACTGTGATGATTTTGAGGACTTTATGTACAATGCTGACTGAGAGCTTCCACAGAGAGAAACAAGCCAGACAGCAAATGGTGAAAAGCAGCACAGTCAGAGACAGACAAGAATAAAAATTAATACAGCGGCACATGCACAATAAATCCAGGCCTTCAAAGTCAGCTGCAGTGCGCATCTCTGATTGAGCTCTACTAGAGTCACAGTCCCCGATGCCCAGCAGCTCAGGCAGGGGGTAACTTGAGATGACTTTCAGGAGTATAAAAATATGGGAAAAATTGTGTGTGTTTTTCAGATGGACTATGGAAGTTGACAGTGTAACATCAGAAATCTCATATTTTTTGCCTGGTAACCCTAGATAGAATATGCTCACTGGGATGGAGTCTTTTGAACTGAGGGGTGAAAACCATGATCCTTTCAGGCCTTTGCAATAAAATGAAAATGGAATTTCAATTAGAAAGTACACAAAGGAAAAAGCCTGTGGATGAAAGGGCTTCTGGGTGTGGCAAGATGTTATTTAGCCAAGTAAAGTCACTGCGAGATCATAACTCAAGAGGAAACTACTGCCATCATATTGTAGGCGTTTTAATTGAAAAATGTTCCACTTGAAAATTGTTATACATTAATTTTTATATGCAGTGCAATAAACTTTTCAATTATAAAAGGCATAAAAATGACGCTTAACTGTTGCTACCGATCAGTCACTTTGTTTGGAGCAGGCATGGTTGTGCCCACGCTTTGCCCCGCGTCACAGCAGCCCTAGCTAAGAGCAGGAGAGCCCAGCACTAGCCAAAGGGATGTAATGAATTAAGGGACGGGATAAGCCGAAGGGAGGCATTAGCTTGGATCTGTAAGTGGAAAGGAGAAGGACACTCCACTCAGTCTGGATGAGGAATCCTGCAGCCCAGCATGGTGGTGGCTGGGCAATGGCTCTGGGAAATGGCACTGCCACTGCCCAGCCCTTTGCCCTCTTCATGTAAATCAGAAAATCAGTTATCTGGAGATGCATCTTGAAATTCTGGCCGCAGTGAAATCAATACCAAGCCCTCTGTTAACTTGAGCTGTGCCACTGTTTCACTTAGTGTCTTCAGCAATTTACACCAGTCCTGGAAAGGGTTCTGGATCAATGTATTTATTAATCTTACAAAACAGATTACAAAGAGAGGCTGCTCAAAGTCTTAAGGGACTGGAAAATGCACTGTGTGGATTATTTCATCAGTTCCAAACCCATTGCTGATTACCATGTGAAAAATGCATTAACTTTGGCTTCGGAAAGCTAATAATTATGTTTCATGAAGCTGTCAACTAATACTATAACTATTCGCCTTTGTAAGCCTTACACACAGATTGCAAATAGCCAGAGAAACAAAGAAGGAGAAAAGAACAAGGAAAGAAAAGGAAAAATATTACAGCAGACCCGTGTCACTGGGAGGGGTAGCAGCAGTCATGGAAGTCTGTCTCAAAGTGGAGGCCTTTGGACAGCTATAGATGACATGTGCACCTTGGGCCACAATGTTAGTGCAAAAAAACTCCTGCACTGAGATCAGAAGTCTAAGAAAGTGAATATCAAATATAAAAAAGACTCACAAAGTGAACTTCTGTACTGAAAGCCTGCCTGTTAACAACTTGTGATTTAATGACTTTAGGAAGACATATAAACTGTACATAACACAGAACATTTTTCCTCTGAAATACTAAATTTTACATCTACCCGAGAATTAGGCAGTTAGTCAAAGATCTTTGTAAACAAGCTTCCCTGAATGATTCTTAGCACTGCAGAGAAAGATACACCTACCAGTGAAGAGACCTGAGAGGAGTCCAACCACCAGATTCTCTGTCCCATATGGAGAAGGAAACTCTGGCTGGATCTGGAATATACCCTGTAGATCCCTAAAGGCGCTCTCCCAGAAAAATAAACCAACTAGTGTGAAAGAACAAGGACACACAAATGAAACTCTTGACTGGTAGACAGTAATGTGCTACGAATACTAGACTTTGCTTATTTACACAGCAGATAGCCACTAACGTACATGTAGGGAATGCACTGCTGATGAAAATCTCAATCTCATCCCCATTTCTTATGAAAAATGAATGAATGAAATAAATTATTTTTCCTGAAGGAAGAAAGAGTCTTTCTTCATTATCCCGGTCTTGTCTGAGCTGCAGAATGACTGAAATATGGCAAATTTCACAAAAATCATGGGATAAGATTGCCTTGCACCCAGCTGATGCTAGACGTTTTTGGGTTTTCTACACAATTCAAGTGTTTTCTCTCAAATTAAGTCTCTATATAACGATTTCTGCTTTACAAGTGGAGCCTCTGTCTGCCTCGTGCATATACCACTTGCCACAAGTCACGGTGGGGATGGAGTGAGTTTACCATGCTGTTGTTAGCACTTGTGCACGCCCATCAAAATGGGATTTTGCAAGCTTTTTTTTCTCCTATTATTCTGTTCTTTTGTCTATTATTAAAAAATGACGTTACAACAGGCAGATCTAAATGGATCTTTAACATCTCTTAGACAAAAGGCTATGTATCCTGCTTGTGTGAATGAGAACCAACATATTTATTTATTTAAAGCAGTATATTCCTAGCACAAAAAGACCATGCAGGATGTGGGACTCTTTACAAAACAAAACAAACAAAAAACCACTGCATAAGTGTACTTCAGTGGAACTGCACTGCTTTGTGTCAGCAAGGGATCCAATCCCAGCCTATCAGTAATGATGGGAAAGAGCCAGGTTCAAGCTCGTGGCAATTTGAACACACATCCTTGTGACATTTAGGATCACAGGGACCCTAAATCTTACCTCACATTCCCATATTGGGTAAAGTGTTCTTGCAGCAGCAAGGCACTTGTCCATTTTGTCTGCACAGGCACCTTGAGGTGGCCAGTCCATGAGCTGTCATCCTCATCCCAGCCATCTCCAGCCCCAGTGAGCTCAAAAACATCTCTCAATTCAAATGTCAGCACTGTCACTTCATAATTTGACTCTGTCAATTCAGCAACATTTATGTCTTTCCAAATATAAATAAATGTTTTATAAAGTTTTGCTCTACTCAATTAAGTATGTACATACATTTATCTTGCTTATAACTGATAGCTTGCTAATACTCCCGTGTTGCTTGGAGAGTGTTCCAGCTGGTTAGATTTTCACCCAAACATGTGAATCAAAACCTCCGGCAAAGCAAGAACTGTCTCTCATACCTTTTACAGATTAACAAATAGTTCTTACCCTGCTAATGCCATTTTTAATTGGACTACACTGTGAGGAGCAATTACGACTAAATGGCCGCTTGCTGAGAACTGGTGAAAGAGAAATACTGCAGCTTGAGGCATTTGTATTCTCCAAATAAAGTGCAGTTGCCTTACTTTGGTGTTAAAGAAAGAAGCTTAATTTTTTAATGGCTTAGTATATTAAAGGGGAATAATTCAATTCACAGCAGGGAAATTGGTTTTGGGAGGGATTATGTTTTCTTATTATTATTATTTTTTTTTTTTTGCAAAAGCACTTTATAGAATTAAAAGCTCCTCACTGACAGCACTGGAGATGGGATTCTCTCATCCTCAAGAGAAGCAGTGGCAGATATAGCTACAATGAAAAGCCACTTTTTGCCACACTGCTCCACCTGTAGCTTGCAGGAACCATCCCACAGCTAGAAGAGATTTTTCTGTCTAGTCTGTGTGCTGCTAGTCTGTCTGTCAAATAAGGGCATTGGGTGCATGGTGTGCAATGAAAATGAATTCTAGGTAGTTAATCATACACATACTTAAAGAATTCTTAGGATCCTGGCAGCCCGTGAAATGTCCTGCCTCTTCAGATAAGGGCCAGTACTGGCTAAATCTACTCCTCCTCCTGTAGTGTGATTAAAGCAAATGCCCCTCGGAATGACTTACAACCATCTAACCCGAAAAGAAGCCAAGGAGGGTGTGAGGTCCTCATTTGAAAGAAAAGGTCAGTCACCCCAGTGACTGACAACAGAGAAGGGAATTTGCTGCAGTTATAGCAAGTTGTAAACCCAAGAAGAGTTAAAAGCTAGAAGGATCACTGTCCATGATAGTGCTGAGAGCTGGCAGTCTGCTGCCTGTAGTTCGCACTGGCATTAGTATTCTGCTGCACTTCCACAACGAGCTTCTACCTTTAATGCCACTACTTGCACCCTCCCAGCATTAATATTGAGCTGACTTAACCTTACTCAACAGCCTGCATCTTTTGGGCACTGAAAAGTGAGTACACCAGGGTACCTTGTCGATGGTTTAGCCATCACAGGCCACAACATGACCATCTGGCTGTCAGCGTCTCAGTCCTAAGTGACCCCACACAAGCCCTGTTCGGAGAGCCTGGCTCAGAGAAAAGCAGCTCTAAGCTATTGAAAGAGTGAAAAAGAAAGCCTTGGACCTCAGCCATTTGGTCTAACCCCATCTGGGAGATGATCTGAAGAGGATGTCTGGTATCCTGGATGGGAAACCTCTATTTTTGATGGTGGATAAAGACAAATTGACCAAAACGTCAGCTACAATCCCTCTGGATATTTCTAAACCAGGATTTATGTAATTCCTCCCTTTGCTCACCCACCGGCTCTGACAGGAGCCCTTCTAGATTTTCTGTAGAGCTGATATCCCCTC
>JAUBNY010000700.1:10695682-10708611 GCA_032275445.1 Crypturellus soui
AGATCCATACTGAAATTAGATGACTGCAAATCCTATCACTCACTTCACTTCCATACAGACTTTAAAAGCCTGATTGTCTAAAGATTTGTCTGAACTAGATTTATATATAACACACCAGGAATTATTAGTGAGAGTTTTCATTTGTCTAAAGCATTTGGAAATAGGCAATATGTCAATTTATGGTGTTATCTCTACATGCATTTGTTTTCTTTTTCCTTTCTGTGACCATTCTCTTCCCCCATAGAAACCAATTTCTGAACACCCTTTATCTGCTATTACAGACAGTGTCAGTATCATTGGCATCATTTCATCCCAGCATATCAGCTGTCTAGTGGCTTAACCTGATGAAGAGACGCTGGTGAATATTATTGCTTCATTTTTTCCATTCCCTAAAAAATAACTCTTTCTGATTTAACTGCTACCTGGCAAAAACACCTGCGAAAGATAAAGCACACTTAATCTAATTTATTTTTGTAGATGCCACATTCTTCTGCTGCTCATGTAATTTATAACTCAGACTTTGGCACAATTTAAATGAGAAATAAGTTTTTTGACTTGTTTGTAGGAGAGGTATAAGCAAATGTATCCCATCTTTCCCTGAAATTGCCTCAGAAGACACAGCTCTTACCTGAGGGAGGTAGGAGCATAAGTTTCTCAAAGAAGCTAAGCAGGAAAGGAGAAAGGAGCTTCTTGACTGTATGTTCCCCTAAAACACTCATGTATCTGGTATAAGTCAAGGCAAAATAAAGAGAGACCATAAGGAAAGCCCTTTAACGGTGAATGTCCCACACTGGAGCCAGACTCGATCTACTCTAGAAGTGCTCTACTCTCCTACTCTGACTCACATTCTCAAGGCAGCTAATTGGCACAGCTCTTTAATCATCTCAAAGCTTGTCCCTACAGACAGTGTCTCCAGACACAGCTGGAGAGCCCTGCACATGTTGAGCACAGAGCCAAAGCCATGGGCAGCGTGGGGGGCCTTCTTCTCCATTAGCCTGCGGAGCACTTCTGAGGATATGCTTGCACAAACAGTTGTGTATCTCAATATGCTCTACGGTCCAAAGGGATCCGGTCAAACCGTCTTCCATCACCTTCCATCACCCAGGTTTTTTATGTTCACAACTCAGCTGTAGCTACTGTAACAAAAGGGTCTCCTGACACTTACGGCTATCCTGGGTAAGGATGCAGAACAGTGATTTTCCCTGTGTTAAGCTGATGTGTGACAGGGCATCAGTCTGAGCCCATTTCAATCACTCTAAAGGTAGTGGGATTATTCTAGTCTTACCCTTCAGAAAAAAAAAAGAGATATATATGCACACATACACACAAAAAACACTTATCTCACAGTTCAAATTCTATTCTCTACTACCATTACAAAACTGAAATACCCCAAGTAAAGGCAGTCTTCAGTGCTTAATTAAATCACTCACATGAGTTGTTATGGATGGATCTTGCTGCTTAAGAACAGAATTTGGCCTTTAATAAAATGTCTCTTTTGTAAACAGATAAACAAAAATGAAAATTTATTTGCTGAAAGTAATGATGCCACATCCTTGAAGATTCTAGAAAGACTTTGCAAAAACTTCAGGTTAAGATAAGATTTGTAACTGGATGAGACCTTCTCCTTCCTTTTCTTGTGAAGTATATCTATATATAATTAAAAATATATATTCATATTATATTTTATTATATTATTACAATGTCATGTCCATGTCAGATCCAAATATTTTCCAGTATTTACAAGTCTGTGTTATCAGTGTAAGGGAACTTTTATAAATAAAATGCCAGTGTGTGTATGTTTTACCACCATTTCTAAATGGAGGCATACAGTTACACTTCAACAGTCTTTATCCAGAAGAGATAATGCCACTAAGTTAACAATATGGCTCAAAGTTTTTCATTAGATTTCCAATGCACCTTACCTAAGTGGCAATGAAGATGTGAAGTTCAAAATTTGCACTCAAAGGAAAAGGCCTGTTAGGAAGTTAGCAATTAATAATATAGAGCAACAAGGTTTTTAGGGCTGTAACATAATTACTGAAATGACATGAGCTGTCTGCAAGTCCATATATATGCTCAGATAGATCCCAGTGGATTAAAGTGTATTTTTTTTAACTGTGGAAGACTGTTGGCTAAAAAACCTCCAGTCTTTCTCTCTCCTTCCGCAGTCCCATACACTCATGTATCTCCCATACCTTACATACTTCATGCTATTCCTGTCATCGAGGCAAGAATTAGGATGGAAAGGTCTTTTTGTAAGGATTTGTGCAAATGCAACACAAGCAAGTAGCTCTGTTTTGTTCTGATTCCCCCTATCCATAGCCTGCAGAACAAAAGGACCTGCAGGACAAAAAGACATAGGACAAAACTGAGTGGGAATTTTCCATAATCTAAAGAGTTTGGGGTCCTTTCTCTTATTTTGATGGTTTCAAGTGGCTCTGAACAGACCCTTGGAGGAAAAAAGAATAAAAAAAAGGCCTTGGAGCAATGTGCCTGTTTCATCATGGGCTGCTTCAGAATCCAGTACCCACTTAAACTATTTGATCTTTTCTCCAGTACCCACTTCTTAGACAGGATGTTTAGATGCCTTTTTTATAGTGCCCTATAATATTCACTGTGCTCCCCCATCCCATACCATATGGCTCTTATTAAGCTGTGTTTGCAATAATTATTCAAAGTCTGAGTTATGGCAGTCATACAGCAATATGTCTCAATTTTGGTATCACCAGACTTACCAGGCATAAATCCAACTAGATGCATTATTATCTTTTTTACTGGCATATTATTGAGGGTTGTGCAGACTGTTTCAGCCTGCTGATAATAAGATGGCAAAATGGCACACACAACTTCTTGCTTGCCTAAGAACAGCAAAAAATATAGATTGTCTAAGAAAAGATGAACTATTTCACATAGATTAGAATAGAAAAATCTCTTCTTTGTCTATTACATCTTCCTTGATAATATTTTTTATTTTTTGTTCTGCATTTTTAAAAAATTGACATCTCAGGATGGGTTAAGTCTACAAATGTCACTTCCCATGTGGGCTTGCCCTTATGCAATTAGAAATAAAGCACAGAACATCCAGAACAGATGGGACTGCTATGCAGAACAAAATCTTCTTTACTCTCATTTTCCCACCAAAATTCTATTTCATACAGAAGATATTTAAACTATGGCATCAAATTAGAGTTAATCAGCCAGAGTATTTTTGTAATTATTAAGAAGGTCATATCCCATGTGGAGCAATGGAATTTTACAATCCATCTCCAAGATTGAGGCTTTTTCACTGGTTTATCTATCTGAGTCAAATTCTGTTTTCTATGGGGCCAGAATAAATCTCTTCAAACAGGCTGAGTGTGTAACTGTATGGACGTAATGGCAAATTTGCTACTGAAATGGGTACAGAATCTATGTCTTTATAAAAAAATACTGAGCCAAGACAACTGTAGTGCAGTAACTGCCCATTACGAAACAAGGTGGAGGGCAAGTTTGACTCTACTGCTCAGCCTCAATGTGTTCTGGACGCCTGGTAAGCTACTGCCTTACTTCTCCTGCTACCTTCATAGCATGAAGCAGAAAAAAAAGAAAAAAAAAAAAAGGAAAAAGAAAACTGATGTGATTGTGGCTACGCCTTCTGGTAAAATAAAGTAATTGTAAATCTCTAAGAAGTGAGAAGAGAAGAAGAGCTTCCCTTGTTCCAAATTCCTCATGCAAACTGTACCAAGAGTCTCACTTTCATCCTAGCATCTGTGGAGAATTATATCGCTTTTGCTCACTCTCACAGGTTCTCCTGCAATCCTGTTTTCTCTTCTTTTTAACTTTCCTGAGCTGGTATGAAGAGTGATATGTCTGCTGGTGGTGATGAAAAGCAACATCACTGCTGGCTTCCCTAAAGTGGAGCACTGCCAATGTTGATCATTGTTACAGAGACTAAGCTATCTCAGCTGTCCACAGAAATCTGAAATCTTCCTTGGGGTTTTAGCAGTGCTACGGACAATCAGCACAAAGATGCTGAGCCCTTGAAGTTTTTACTCAGATGCTGCAACAATTCTTGACCTGACAAGCAACCCTGCCTTTGAGATCTGAATGCTGTGTGCTCTCTGCAAGATATTTCCAAGGGAATTGTGGAGGCAGTAATAGCATATCCCACAGATTTTATAAAGGAATCATGAAGTTCAAATCATGTGAGAGAAAAATATTTGAGGGTGAGAGAAAAATATTTGAGGAAGGATTCAAAAGCCTTTCAGAAATATTAGGGTAGAACACCTGGCAAATCACCTAACTATTGGTTATTAAATTGGCATACACTGCATTTCTCCTTTTACCGTGCCTCGATACAAACAACCCTTTCTGCACACGTACGAATGGAATCATCCCACCGCTTTGAGTTCGCTTCCAGTTTTTGCTGCTCTTTAACTGGATGCTAAGCAGAAGTAAATCAGTAGTGCAGTTTTGTAATGTTCATTTTAAAACAGTCTTTTCTTATATCAAAACTGTTGGGAATTACTGCAAATTGGCATTACTTAAATGCTACCTTCACACTTTTCCCAGGACTGATAAGCCTAACATATTCTACCTGAGTTGTTTAGTATATTGCTGCGGCAATTGCGAGAGTATGCAACTATATGTATATTTATATGTATTTTTTTGTCCAGAGACTACACTGTAGCTTAAGGAGAAGCAAAAAACACTTGTTTGGTAAATAAGTATATTTTATATTTACCTTTCCAATAAATAAAGCAAAAAATAATCTGAGACACAAACTGATTCAGTGACCACACAATTATTGTACAACTAACCATGGTGTGAATGAGACCAAAGCTGTAGATGGCATTGTCCCTCACTCATTTCAAAGTTATTTAGTTATTCATAAAACAAGTTTCTCTGAAAAACCCTCTGATTTCTAATAACAAGTAAGCATATATTCTATTAGTTCAAAGCAAAGAAGAAGAAAAGGATCCCTTATCACATCAGTTTATATTTAAAATATAACATGTTATACATAAATTTATAAGGAACTTACATGCATTTTGTGCAACAGAGAAGGAAGTTATTACAGAACTACTATTCTGATGTTTCCTCATATTTTCAGAGCACATTCCAAATGGATAGAGATATATTCTTTAATTACTGAAATACTACATGAATTTGTTTAGTGCTCATGATTTCCAACAATCAAATCCATCTTGCAAAATTTAATGGGACTGTCAAATTTAAAACCATAGTTGATAAAATACTTGCAGGATATCTTTGCTCTTTAAAACCAACATAATTTTAAAAAAATCATATTTATTTTCACTGCTGATAAGTTATATATATTTTTGCTCTACCTTCAGCCAGGACAATGGAGATAGCCCTGTCTCATAGGGCTCATGATAGGGCTAGAATTCTGATACACAGGTAAAACGCTGCAAAACTGGTGGCTGAATACAAATCTAATTATTGGCGTAAAACACAAGATAGTGCTCCCTAAATTCGCATTGGTTTCATTTTGACCAAGCACAATCCCATGTCTTTTATACCAGAAGTGCTGCTGCTCCTGCTACTAGAGCAGCAGTGAACCTAGATACACCTCCGTTCATTTCCTACATGGAGAAACAAAGCTCTTTCCAGTAATCACTGCCATTTGATGGCTGTAAAATGAAAAGTCCTATCTCTACCTCATTCCTGGCACATAGCCGCCCACACCGTGGTCCCAGAAACACTATGGACTGGAATCTCCTTCGTACAATTCAAGAAGTCCAAAGAATGCAGAATCTGGATCCCATCTGATGTTTACCTCCTCCTGGTGGCACCCTCCAGGATGGGCATCTCCTCTCCCCACAGTACTTGGGTTTCACTGGCATGGAGTGAAAGCTCAGGAAACGAAAGGCAGGTTTAAGATGCCTAATTTATATTGTCTGAGCCGCTTATTTACAAATTCAGGTTGAACTTCTCCATTCAAACAGTGTCCAGCCTGTGTCCCATGGAGCTTCATCACAGCATGTCAGGGAGACCCACCAGGGTCATTGATCTCCTGATGTGGGGTTCTCTGCTTTAGATATGCAAAACTAGAGGCAAATAAGACTGTTAATGCATGTCCGTGCTAACACAAGGGAAAACACAACTGCATCACCATGCGATCCGCAGAAAGGAAAGTCCTGCTCTTCATCTGGCGGTTTCAGAGCCTGAGGTGAGGCGAGCTGCTGTGAGGGGACACCGCAAGGAGCCCTGGGCTCCGTTTCCGAGCGCTGTGACATTGCAGGGGCGGATGGAGCGAAGGTGATTTTCACACCTAGGGTCCTTCCTTTGGCCAGTTTGTTTGCAGGCTACAGGAGCTTTGCTCCTCACTCCCATCCCTGCGGTGTGGTCATGGACTGAGGCACCAATCTGCAACCCAGACATCTGTACGGGCTCTCTGCTGTGCAGAGAGAAATGTTTCTGCTGGATGCTCCCCAGGGCTTCAGGAATGTGCCTACTTCACTCTTGTCCCATAACCTTTCAGCTCTTCTCTCAACACAATTTATATGAACAATAAAATGCAAATATTTCTTTAGTCTCCCAAAGTTGTAGTGAATTACGGTGTGCTGCTATGAGAGAGCAATCTTCATTCCTGCACAATTAGCACCTGATGAGCAGCTATCCCTCAGTATCTTTAGAACTAGACTCCATCATATTTTTATTTGAGGCTATTTTATATAAGGCAGGTGATAATTTCCTGTTCTGCTTATTCAGAACCAGCTTTATGAAATTGTAGGAGACTACAGAGACTAATTATAGATATATTTTCCATTTTCTTCATGGTGGTGACACATAACCGAGCTCTTGCCACACGTTACTGGTCCCTGGCCCCTCTCCCCTGCCCTGCGGGCAATGCTGCCGATCGCACGGGGTGAGCAGCGGTGCTCCCTGCTCCAGCGGCTGCCCTGAGCGTCCAAGCCCTCATACCCCACTGCACGCTCGCCATCGGCAAAGGGAAAGCACCAGACTGCTGCAGGACTGAAGGAAATCCCTAGATTTCTTTCTGACTTACTCAGGCAATGCAAGCACAGCTTGTGCCTGCAGGTGAGTGCCACCCTTCATGGAGCAGCCAGGTTTCACTGGACCTTAGTTGCTTCTCCAACCAATTCTCAATAAAGCCCGTATAGGCATTGCAGAACAAGCTGTAGTTTCCTCTCTCCCTTTCTGTGGTAGCAGGTGGTATTCCTTAATTGTCTGAGACAGTTATCAGTGATTTGGTAATAAAAAGTCAGCCCGAGTGATGGGCAGTCATTTCTGTAGTGGCAGGAGGGCTGCGGGAAGGGCGGCACAGGAGGTGGCTCCGTCTGCCCAAACCGCAGCTCCCCCGGAGAGAGGAGCCCACGCTGGGAGCCAGCACCTTCCCCTTGCGGCTCCCAGCACCAGGGGCTCGTGTTCAAATGGAGTTTCCTCCATTTGCCTCCACGTTCAAATGGAGTTTCAGCAGGAACATTACTTAAACAACACACTGCAATGAAACTGAACAGAGTTTAAAGATAATGATAGCTGTCCAGCTGCAAAGAGAAACTGTTACACAGGCACTCAGTTGTGGTAGCTTTTTGTTTTAAAATGTGTTCCAATCACTTAAATTTTGTGTAGGATATTTTCATAAGAATACACTGATTAGAGCATTATTTCGAAACTGTGCTTACTGAAAAGATGAGGTGATTAAACACACACCTAAACTAAATTTCTGCTCTTTAGAAGTGCCAACCTGAAAACATGTATAGGACACTGACCTTCTCTAGTAGGTAAGGAAAAAAGGATGAAGTGAAGAAGACTCTAGGATAATTTATAAGAAGAGAGAAAAGAGTGATACAGGGAGAAGAACAAAGACCAGAGGGGGAAAACATAAAAGAGAGGGGAGGATCAGAAGTGGGGAGGGAGGAAGAAGAGGCAGGAGGATGACATTTCTTCTGCAAGCAAAAGTTCCTTTAGGAACATAACTTGGGAGAGAAACCCTATGCAGCCAGAGATTTGTTTAGATTTATGGTGGAAATTCAATGGTTCAAGGTGCTCCCTTGTCCTCAGATCCCTGCACCTCCTAAATCCAAACTCTCCTAGACTGGCTGTGCTCATGTTACCCCCAGAGGACAAATGAGACTCACTGGTTTGTATCTTACATCATACATTGTCTGATAGCATCAATATTTTAAACCTTCTGTTATATAGAATATCTCCAAGTTATTTATGATAGAAAACATTTTTAAAAAATGAGTGGAGAAGGGGAAGGGGAGCAAAGGGAAATGTACAGGCAGAACCAGCCTGTAGTGACTCCTGACTTGCAGTTGACAAGATTAACATCACTGAGGAAAACAAAATTCCTCCAGATCTCTACTGGTATAACTGAGGGCGACATCTGACCTCTTACTACACTCACCTTCTCACATTTGAGAGAGCAGGGAGCCCTTTTCTAGCTGTAGCTTCTGTGATCTTCAGTTCTCACAGCAGCGGCCCAGTGTCTTGGGAGAGTATTTTCCTTCCAAGAGGGTAGCATGCAAGGAAAGCACACTGGATATTGAAACTCATGGTAGGGGACGGAGAAGTAAGAGGGAGTGGGGACACTGGCAAACCAGCTAATAAGAGACAGTTGCAATTTCTGGAGCTGCCTTGAAAATTCATAAGCACACTGAGAAGAGAAAGGGAAAAAAACACTGTTTGGCGTTTTGAAGAGGGAACATAATCTTCCCGCACCACCCTGCCTAGGCTGGGAGGCTAGCTGTACCTGGCAGAGGTCAAGGACAACATATTCCTGATACTTCTGCTCTCCGCTGCACTTGTGGAGTAAATGAAATCACTTGTTCACACTGCAGGGCAGTCAACAGTGAAATTACTTCCAGTTGGGTTGCTGCTATTTCTGCTAATAGCAGCCAGGGTTTAGTGAGCTGTTTTCTCCTGAAGAATCAGCGTAAGGAGGGGGAAGATAATGCACTGACGAAAATTACTGTTTCTACTCAGCATCCTGTACTCAGTAGGTTTGCTCGTCTCCTCTAAATTTAGCGCATGCATTTGGCAGTGGATGCTGTGCATTCTGCTCAGATGTGCCGTACGGCTGCCGGGCTGCACGTGAAGGGCTCCGTCTCGAGCGCCTTGTGTGAGCACCACTCACACAAAGCGATTCCTCTTCCAAAGCTGCAGCAATGCTTTGTCTTTAGTGAAGCAGAAGTGCGTCAGAGAAACCATTCCCATGGCTATGTTTTTCTTTTTTTAATTGTATGCATGCCAGTAAGTAGGACTCAGACAGATTCAAGTGATTTAGGGGTCTGAAGATCAGACTCCTAATGAATGCTGATGAATGCAATTTCCTCCAGAAGCACCAGCTCACCAAGACAGAAAATGTTTTCCTCAAAACATGGTGGCTTGACCCTTTTGGAGCTGGTCCCTACAGATGGACTCAATGATCTCAAAGGTCTTTTCCAACCATAATGATTGTGTTATTCTGTGAATTTGCTGGCCCCAGAGCAGGACTGTGTATTCCCAGCGGGTCGTGTCCGTGGCGGGGGAGTGCAGGTGCCCCTTGAGGCACAGGAGCAGGGGCAGGAGCCCTGCAAACCTGTAAAGCTAAACACCTGGTTAGAGAACAGCCCTTTCGGCATTCAGAACCCACACTCTGTATTCTAGCTGTAAGCTTTGACTTTAAGAGACCAAGGAGAATTTCATAGCCACATGCAAATACTTACGGTCCCGATCCTGCAATTTCTACTGCTCAGGCATACTGCTGTGTTCAAGTGGAGCACCATTAACTTTAATGTGTATTCCACCCATGCATCTTAAATTGCCAGATCAGAGACTGGAATTTTATGCATTTGACGGCAGGTGTTACCTGCAGCATCTTCTGCAATGCTGAGCAGATTGTGAGCATTTAACAAAGGATAATAAATACATTCAAATATCGTAATAATAACAATAGCAACAATAATGATGATGAAAAATAATAGATTATAATGCAGTCTACAGCATTCAATTTCAATGTCTTTCAAGAATGGGGAAAAAAAACTTATCATCTAGGATCAAATAAACTAATATTTGTGAGCCATGAGGCAGCAAGTTGAGTCTTAATTGCCTCAAATATTGGATTACTTTGCCCGTCATGAAAAACTTTTGCAACCCTGCTGCAGCTCTCAGAGAGATGAGCGATAGCCCACGTAGTCCCTCTCTTGAGCTGGGGGGAATCATTTCTCCTTGTCTGGGATTCACAGCTCTCTCCTGCACACCTAAGCCAGGGCCATTCACACCCCCGGGGCCTTGGGATGAGCTCTAGCCAAACCCTAGGGCAATGGGGGTGCCCTGCGTCAAATCCCTCCTCTCACCACCTTACAAGTAAGAACTTGAAGCTCTCTCCCTCTGTTGTGAGCCACCCCCGCTAATAAAAAACACAGTTACTTGAATTCACTTGGTTTCAACACAACCATATCTTTTTATTAGGCCTTTCTCTGAGAGACTTAAGGGACCTATAATAGTCTGTATTTTCTCCCCCTGGAGGCAGAAACCAAGTCATTTTTCACTATTATTTTTGGTAAAATAAGTAGCTCAATCTCTAGCTCTGTGACATTTTCTCTAAACCTTTTCAGGACTCCCTTCTGTATTCCAGTTTGGCAGTGTTCATTTCTAGCGGGCAAAGCAGAGCCACAGGCTGCAGCCCAGTGCCTGTCCCAGCAGTGCCACGTGCTGAGTGAAGTTCATCTCCTTGCTCCCATCTGCTGCTCCCAGGCCTCTCTGTAAGCAATGGAACTACTCAAAATAGAGATTTTTTTATACCTATCCTATCTATGATTTTATTTAGCATTCTAATTAATCTGTGGCCTTCCACAGATTTTAGATAACTGAAGCATTATAGATGCTTGCAGCTCATTAAGGAAAATGTTGAATGTATCAGGTAGTATTCTGACTGCTGATCTAGAAGCTTTTCCATGAAGGGAAGGTTCAGAAACTTGTGGATATCTTCTTCTTTCTGAAATAACTGGGTCTTTAAAAGTAGAATTGCTCTTTTTCAAAGCTTGTCTTGAAGCAGTTGTGATTTTTTTTCCCATAAGGATCTTAGAAGAGAGGTACAAATTTGTGATGTCTAGTGTGGATGAATGTCATATCCTCTTTGGGCTTCAGGAGAGTGTTGCTTAGAAGTATCAGCTAAGGAAAAATGGAGAAATTCCCTTTGGCCTCAGTTAGATTTTAAATCAGAAACTTTTTTTTTTCCCCATCAAATACACCTCACATCATTCCTTTGTGAGAACTGCTGATACAGATTACATGATTATAGATTACAGATTAATTGGTCCTGCAGATCAATTAAAATCTAACCTTGAAAACCTGGGAGATCACTTTTCTATTCGTGTCCTGTGCAGCAGATTGTGATACCTTCCAAGAGACCCTAGATACAGTTGCATTAGGTGTTTCTCAAGTGTGGGATTCAAAAGGTTTAAGAAGTCATTATGAAATATTAGAAATAGCTTAAATCTCTTAATGTTTGTCCTGGAGCTTCTATCTCCTGCACTGGGCACTGGGGAAGGGAGTGAGGAATGATATGGGGATGGACCAAAATAGGAAGTTATATTAAGAAAAAATAAATAAATTTTAAAAGGCATATGAAATGCTGTCAGGATCTCCTATTCGTGGCCAAGAGTCTGGCTCAGGAAGGCACTTCCGCAGCATCGGACAGGCGCAGGCACTCCCAGCTCCAGGGAAGCCTCCTCCAGCTGCCTGGCTTTTTGCTTCAAGAAAGTGCCCATGATCTACACATTCATCGTTAGGCTTGGGGGGTTTAATCACAGGCTGCCTCTCAGTTTATGGTTTGGCTGCTGTCATGAAGGCAGGGAGTATTCTGTGAAGCTCTTAATTGTTGTCTGATTAATATTAATGTATTTGCTGTATTTCACTTGTTAGAACTGCAAGAATGAACATCTTTTTTTCTAAAACTTATGTAAATAGGGAATGGTTATGCTTCAAAAGCTATCTTGGAACTAAATTCCTTGAGGACTATGTTTTTTAAAATAATATGCAGTATTTCCATAAGAGCATCTTATTCATTACAAATCTTTTTTTAAGAGCCATAATGTAACTACCTCAAAAAGGCAGCCTAACTCCAGCATATATCCTAACCTTTGAAGAGAGTAGCATGACCTTAAAGGACTGAAATTACGTCTGTCTGCCATTAAACAGACTTCCATAAAAAAGCTGGTTTGATAAGGGCAAGCAACAAGGAAGAGTGCATTTCTGTAAGCACAAAAGCAGATAATACATAAAAGGAAATTTCAAAAAAAGTCAGGCTGTTGCAGGAGAAGAGAGAGACCCACGTTCAGTTAGCAAATCCGTCAGTCTGGTAAGTGCTATAGATTTGTCTACATCCCGGTGTTTACTGCATGTCTTCACTGTGAATAGAGTTAGCTCCAATTTTCCGCCTTATTTGTGAGGACTGACTTGTGCAGCACAGGTCTGTATGTAGGTTATTCCAAAGCATTCAGGATCGATCAGCTCTCGATGGACTGCCCCTCTGCCCCGCCTCTGAAGACTCCGTGTTATTTTCTTCAGATTACTAATGTACAAGGAAAAAAACATAGCCCTATGACAATATAGTAGTTGTTTACTAGTAAAATATAACCACCTTATTATTTTCTTAGGATTTACAGATCTTCCACTTTTTTCTGATGCATCCTTTACAGTGCAGCTTTGCTCCTTTGCAATAAATTGACTTGGGATATACTAAATATTGAAACAGTTGTATCTATTTATTTCTCTAAAATATCCTCCTATCTGTTCTTCTCCTCAATATGGTACCAATGCATCATGTAGCAATAGGGATAGTAGTTGTCATTTGAGGGTCCTTTTCCATAGAATCACAGAATGCCTAAGGTTGGAAGAGACCTCTAGGGGTCATCTAGTCCAACCCCCCTGCACACGCAGGGCCACCTAGAGCACGTGGCACAGGGCTGCATCCA
>JAUBNY010000700.1:10708711-10741192 GCA_032275445.1 Crypturellus soui
TCACTGGCAGGAAATTTGTCCATAAGTTCCCGTGGAACTTCTCCATTCTCTGCTGGAGCATACTGATTAGCTAAACTATGGTTTGTTTCATATGTTACAGTTAGATTAACTCCTGCCTTTAGGATGCCTACATGTTAGGCTGCCTATCTCTAACATTCCATTCATTCATCCATTTCTTTAAATAATTTCCAGTCCTTTCTCTCTGAACCACTTCCACCATCACATTGGTATCACATTTCTTGTGATTTCTTGGTGAGGAAAAGGCCCTGAGGTTACAAAGAACTTCTCTTTGATTCATCCCACAGAAAAATCTGTTTTGACTTAGTTAAGACACAAACTGCCAGAAGTCACTGTCATTTTCCTTCTCTTGCTCATTTTCTTCAGGAAAATGCTGACAGCCTGCTGAGATGATAATAGACCACAAATATTGGAAAGAGCTACTGGAAAGCTCCTACCTGTTTCTTGTTTAACTTTGAAAGTGAAGCAAAGTGCATATAAGCATAGTTTTGGTGTGAGGTGTTTCCAGTAACCACAAACTGTAGCCAGCTTAGGGCTCCTCTGTAGCCACAAAGCTGGATGCAGCCTCTGCTTATGGGGAACTGTAAAATGTTACAGTCTCATTTGACAAAGGATGTAACGTGACTGTGATAAACAGCAAGAGAGGAGAAAGGGACTGGAGTTACCGGAGTGCTTTTCCAAATCTGTAAAGCTCTTCCTTCAAATCTTTCCTTATGGCCAACATAGCATAGTGACCTTCAAACATTGCTTACTTATTCTAGCTAAGATAGTGATAAACTAAAACAGTGTTTGATGTGTTCTTTTGTCTCTGTTAACAACCTCAGCAACATCGTAAAAGCCCTCTATCTAATATACATCACCAGTCTTCCACCAAACCGGCTGCACAGCTGCCCCCAGACCTCTGCCCTGAGCCTCCATTTGTTTCTTTCATCTGCTGCATCTTGTCCTGTGGTAAGGTTATAAACCCCTCGGAGGAAAGATTGGCTTCCTTTAATGTCTGCTTGCAGTCTGCATGGTAGAGGCTTCAAGGCACTGTTGTAATGCAAAAAAAACAATGTTTGTTTATTTGAAAGTATTTATTCAAAGAAGACTCATCACTGAGCCATAATGCCCTTGACACACTTTTAACAAGGAGGATACAAACTAGAAGTTAACGAAAGCGCTAACTCTTTATCCTCCTCTCCCATTACCTGATTATTTTTGCAGTTTTAAAGGTCAGCAACAAGTAGTGTCACTCCTTTAATTTTAACTTAGAATCCCACTTTCAAGAGTTTTAACTTCATTAATACCTGCTCATAGAGTTAGAAGTTGCAAAATGCTTAGGAAATTAGTAAAGTCAAGGCATATCAGAGAGTGGGAGAAGGCTGTTAAAAGAACAGCAGTAAAACCTGGGCTGCATCATTCTGAATCATCTGAAAACTCTAAAGTAAATAAATCTTGTATCTCACTCCCACTGCTTCCCACACAGCCATTGCAGGTGGCTTTGTTGTTTTTTTGTTCTTGTCTTATGTGACTGAACTAGATCTTGATTCATATATCTGCTATGCACTCCCCTTTAATCTAAGGCAGCAGTTTGAGTGCAAGAAGCAGTAGGAGGGAAGAAAGTAGAGTTGCGTGTGAATTAGTGGGAAATTGGACTTTCAAAGCAATCATTGCTGACACAATGAATATACGGCAAAACAAGAACTTTCATGTCATGGTAAATGAGAGGATACGGAAAAGATTCGTGGTAGGTGAGGAAAACGAACTCATCTATTCTTTTAATGCTGAGCAATGATGCCATCATTTTGGGAAAGGCCAGAAGAGGGAAATGTATGTAGGGTGCGTATGGGTGAAGATCTGGCTGAACTTGTTAATGAGAACAAAAGATAAGAAAGTCTACAGTCTATAAAATCCTGAGGAGAAAAACATGGCAAACGGTAGGCATAAAGAACAAGGGAGAAAGAAGGGTTAAAATTTGCAGTTAGATTGTGAACCAGAGCAACAGAAAATATGATTCTGGTGTGATCAGTGACTGAGAAAAGCGTGGGAGTCGACGAAGGATTTGAACAAGTTCACTTTTGGTCAGCTTAAGTTTAAGCTGTTGACCAGACATCCAAGAAGAGAAGTGAGAAATACTAGATCTGATCAAAGGATACTCATGGGTAAAAGGATAGCTTAAAAGAATAGGACTTTTGACTCAGATTAAATATAGTAGTTGAAACATATTAGACAGATGTCATCATCCAAAGAAAGGTGATAGAGTGGGAGTACTCAGGGGCCAAGGATCATTCCCCAGAGGGGAGAAGGGGGAAAATCTAAAAGAAACAATAAAGCAGGGCTAAGGAAGAGGAACAGGCACATGAAAGACAGCAGTAGGAAAAGGAGGATGGCAAGAACTTCAGATATAAAGCATATTAAGCAAGATCAGCAGGAACAGAGAGATGAAGGCAGAGGAATAGGTAGGGGAATAGGTGTTAACATTCACCTTGGTGATTATAAACCCTGAGAACAGCAGTGAAAAGGGCAGGAATAACATATGAGGAGAATCCAGGAGGCATCCAGAGGACAAAACTTCATGACTTCATGACTCACTAGAAAGTGAGTATATGTTCAGCAAGGCTAGAGCAGATGGTGGAGAGAACTCCAAAGTATTATAGAAGCTATTTCTAGAACTGGCCTTTCTGCTCAAGTTCTAGTCTTCATGCTTCTCCATTTTTAAGTACGAAGTACTATACATAGATATTATATTTTCAGATTGCCTTTATAAATGCACTTCCAAACATGGATGTCTGTTATGTATTTCTGCCATTTACTTGTTTCTCCTGTCAGAATTGTGGGCCAGAACTATCTTCTCCAGAGCCTTTGTACTTGTTAGATACTTGGTTGCCCGGAACAGCCAGGCAATGTCTTTAGCTGCATCTGCCAGTTTTGCTGCTGAATTATTCTAAGTGGCTCTTGCAATATTGTGTCTTGTCTTACTGGCTTCTTGGTCATATTTGGAAACATACTGGAAAGCTCACTCCATTTGACTATTTGTTCAATTAACTGTGCAGAACTTGACAACTCAAGTGAGAATTATTGTAGCCTACAGTGGAAGCATCAAAATTATTTTAATTTACTGTTTGAGGGGGAGCCTCAATAATTCCACAATATGAAATAATTCATATGCTGGTAAGTGTTTCTCGGTAAGGCTTTCCATCTATGAGGGGTATCATCATATTCTCCGTTGGCGAGTTCTGCTCCACAGTTTTTCTCATAAACTGTTAATGGCAAAGAGGGGTAATTTGCTGTTAAACTTCTTCTGTCTTCTCACCCTGTCCTTTTTTTCCTTATTGCCTTTGTCAGCAGCTTGCGCTCTGCCTAGAACCTCTCCCAATCCCCCCAATTTCGCCCAGCTGCAAAAGGGAGCATCAAGTGAATCAGATGTGTCACTTCCAAATTGAACAACTTTGTGAACAGATTACTAATGCAGAGCAGAGGATGTCTAATACACAAGATGACACGTTTGCCCAAGACTGCAGAACTGGTAAGTGAACAACTAAAACTGACACTGAGGAGAAGTAGTGTTTCTATGAAAAGGACAAAGACTTAACTCAGACCAATAAGCATTTGTGAATGCCAGGAGGCTTGATTTTTAACACTCTAGAGCATGCTTTACTAAAATGGAAGATTCCTCAATTATGTATATATGGCTCTGCTTTCTGAACAGTAGTCTGTTCAGAGCAGTATTTCAAAATATGAAAGTAAGATTGAAAATGGAGAGCTAAATAATGGAGTTTAGTGAAATCAATAAAAAAACACTTGCTCATTACAGAGAAAAAGAAGTGCATTTCCAGACAAACTTACTGCTGGCATCAGTAGTGGTGCAAGTGAGAAAATGAGCATATCTCAGAAAATGCTGTTCACTGCTTTGTTCTTCTGTGGAAAGGAGCACTTGTGTATCTTTTTACAAAAGGGAAAGGGGTGGTGACCTAGAAAGTAATTAATAGGAAAAAGCAGGATAAAGCAGAAAGACCTTTACTCTTCATTGCTTTCTTTCTGCAATTTCTCCTTCTGTTCCCTCAGTAAAGAAATTGCAAAACAGTAATAGTTCATTTCAAATAAAAAATAAACAGAAGAAGGAATTATGAGTTTGTAGCAATGAAAATATGCCTCACAATGAAACAAGATAGAAGAAATAAGAAAAAAGTCAGAAAAGCCATGTCATTTCAAATTCAACGAAACCTGCATTTTGCCAAGAGACATCACTGGTCTCTATAATATGAATTAATTTTGCCTATATTTTCTGTAAAGAAATGAAGTAATATACTAATATAACCTTCCAAAATGTATATTTTTAATACTCATAATGCTTTTGTGGAAATGCAGGACCCACAATATTGAAGGAATTTGTCACATGTGGATAAGCATGACATAAGGATGATTTTTGCTAATCTCCCTAATACCTTTCACATCAGAGCCATCACTGTAAGACAGTTATCAGAACAATGTTCGGGGAGAAAATCTTTAATTGGCTTATTTATATAATATGACTAAACTTTCTCTGTGAATGTTTGCCTGAATTTCATCTTTGCCTTCCCCAGTCTAGATCACTATGATAAGGTGTATACTCTTACATAATAGACTTGCATTTAATTTCAAAGCATCAGTATTTTAAAACACTAACATTTTGCAAGCTTTCATGTAACATTAAAATTACACCATGCTTACAAATAAACTCATCTTTTCTGCTACTTAGTTATTATGTCATACTGTGAGAGAAGGAAAAATCCTTATACTAGAGCAGACACTGAGAACATTACAAGTGGATTTTCAGAAGGCCTCAGCTTTGGGTTAGCTCTTCTCCTTGGTATGCATATATTTAGCTAGGATGAGTCTCCAGTCAGCCAACCACCATCTCAATCTCACAGCATCTTCTAAAACATTCTAAACAACAAAGTCCCTACAGGTGACTTTGGAGTGTGGAAACCTTGACTTCAGTAAGACAAGAAGAGTTAAGGCAAGTGCAAGTTTCTGAATGTCTCGATCCTACAGCAACACTGTGTTTTAGGGTATTTTTGTCTATGACTGCTATTCTGTTGTGAGAGAGTGTGCATCTGATGCCTGTTAAAGTTGATTAGAATTGCTTTTAGTTCTCACACATCAAGAAGAAAATAAGCTTCCTTTCTCTTTTTCTTATTCCTTTAGCGCTTTAACCTGTGCAACATAACTTAGAGAATTAAATTCTCATTGGATAAAAAATGGTGCATTCCTATAGCATTGTTTTCTAACTGCTGGATTAGGCAGAGGCAGCTACATAAGCTGCCTGTATCCAGGATCTGGAATTCAGTGACAGCTTTTCATTCACTACAACCCGCTTCTCACTACAGTCTGCCCTGAAGGTCACTATAGATGTCTTAAAAATAAGGAATATCGTTACTATCCAAGGTAAAGTATTTATTGCAAGAAATACTATGCCTGAAAGGCAAGTCATTTAAATGATAGCATTTCATCTTGCTTCAGACACCCATTTAAGTGAATTTACATGGTGGGCCTTGGGTTTTTTGTGTTTTACATCCATCTCCTATTATCCACCTTTTTAATATCAGATAAGGACATACTTATAGTTCAAAAATATTCTGTTGATACGAGCCTACTTTAGGACTCGAAGGTACAAATGTTGTGTTGTGTTAACTGCTACAAGGATCCTTATAATATAATCTTACAGGAATAGTGTTTTTAAAGCTTATCTTTTTGCTAGAGCAAAATTAATGAAAAGATTATCCTAAATTCTGTGTAATTGGAAGCACCAGTGGAGAAATTTCATTTCTAGTAAAATTGGCTTGGTTGTACCACTCTGCAGCTGTGATTTGTGAAGTAAATGGCAAGGCTAAATGTGCTGAAAATCTGACATGTTCCCTGAGCAGCAAAGGGACTGAAGGCAAATGTTACAGTATTACTGACAACACCAGTAATGCTTGCTTAAGCATTTGCTTCCTAAACAATAAAAAGTAGCATTAAAAACAAAAGAAATATCAAACAGGCCTCTCTGCCTTTTCTTTGTCCTTTGATTAGTTTTCTTCAGCTGCTTCTCTTTTAATTAAAAGCTCATCTGCACTAGTTGTTTTGAAGCTTGATATTGTCCTCAGAGGCACTTCTGTTTAGAAGCCTTTGCTCCTAAAGTTTTGGGTTTTTATTCTCTTGATATAAAGGATATTTTTATGATTATTTACCTTGCAATTTCACCAGCAGCTCTCAGGAACTTCACGATGAACAAGCAAACCATAAGAAAGTTCCTGTCCTGAAGAGCGTGTAATTTATCCTACAGCAAGGCAGAAGTGGTACATTATTTGGCAGAGGGTATTGGGTTGGTTTGTTCACATTTCCTTTGTTTTCCTTTGGCAGGTGGCGAGGAGGTTTTTTTAAACTTAGCTCACAGGTGAAATGAGAGAACAGATCTGAAGCCTCATGGCCAAACGGTTGATGTGACTTCAGAAAGCCTGGGGAGAGACCTCGGATGCCCAGAGTCTTTGTCTCCTGTTCTAATCTCAGATGAAGTATTTCTCCAATTTCACATTTCCCTCACAACTTCTATTTTCTACTTGCTTGCATTGATTCCAGAAACAAAGGCTTCTCATTGAAGCAGTCTTCCTTCTTCCATATTTTGATAATTGAAGAAGTGTTTTCTATATTCAAGTGAAACTGTTATGTGTAATCAGTCCTGCAGGTGCCATCCTCTGCACCTGCACAGGATCAAGACCAGATACTGTTCAACAGAGTCTTCTTGCAGCTCCTCCCTCTGGTTCTCTCTCCCTTGCCTACAGACCTTAATGGTAGTTAAATCAAGGGAAGTTGAAACTTTTACTCAGATCTAACACACATAAGTCAGAGACTATGTCTTCCCGTTTCCCTCATGTTCTGGTGATCCTACTTGAGGAAGCCATGTAACATTCTTAAATACACTTCTGTAGATCTGAGCAGTAGTACAACTGGCCACAGTGAAGATACAGTGATATAAAATTATAGTGAAGTGACAGACTAATCTGTGTCTTGTTTGTTGTGAGATTTGATCATGTTTCTATTCCTCATCAATTCTATCAGTATTTTGTCTTCAAAGTGTTTATAGATTTTATGCAATCAAGAATCTTGTGAGAGAAAGTGGGAATATTCTCATTTCTCCTAAAGCAATGTAAGACTGATAAAATCAGTGGAATTGTCCAAAGATAAGTGACAGCAGAATCTTGACCATTATTTGAAATGACAGAAGATAGATTCAGTCCTCACAAACTAGCTGTAGTGGTTAAACTTCAGACTGTCAACACTGCTCAAAGAAAGTATGACTACTTTTTCCCTTGTGAGTTTTTAAATTTCATAATCAAGAAAAAGCAGTGGCAGCCAAGCATCCATTGGCAGCAACTGAGTACCTGAATATTTGGACCTTTGGGAATAATTAGAGTAAAATGGAACTGTAAACATCAAGAGGGGGGAGATACATACAGTTCTAGTTGGAAATCCTAAGGAAAAAATTGCTTGTTACCATGAAATAGATTTTTAATGCCCTGAAGACTTCATAACTATAGTGCCATTTGAAGCGCCTGAAATAAAAAGAAACAAAAGCTTACATTTTAAAGCAAAAAGAAAATAAGGGTAGGGTAATACCTGTAATCCTCAGGATGCATGGAGTCTCAAGGCTAAAAAGCTGCATTACAAGTAAGAGCTATTCTCCATGGGTTAGAGCCCTGCTCCCAGCAGGGCCCCTGGTGAGGAGCCTGGGGGCCCTTTAGGGAAGAGGCCCCTCTCCAGCTCATCCCATGCAGGGCTCCTAGAGGGAGGCACTGTGAGCAGGTCTGGGCTTGGAGGCTTTTTAGATTCTTTTTATATTTTGGGAAGAATAAAAGTGAGAGATTTTTCTTCTCTAGCTGACATGGGGATGTTTGAGTGAAAGTTTTTGAAAGACAGTGTTTAAAAAGACAGAACAAAGAATGTAGCAAGCAAATCAGATCCTCTGATTTATGTTGTCCTTTCACATGAAAAGCATCTTGCTTTCATTTCTCTGCTAATGGAAAAGTAATTATAGCACAAATGCAAACAGTATTTGGTACAGCAATGGATGCTCAAACTGACCAAACAGACCTTTCTAGCAACTAGGCCAGGCTAGAAAGGTCTGGTTGCCATGTACCTCTCTGAATGCATTGCAAAACCCTGCTGGGCCCAGTCCCAGTCCCTGGTCTAATAACGGGGGTTCTGGAGACTCCAACAGGCTATTCTGGCTTTTATAAAGCGATATCTCTTTCTCTCCAAAGATGTGGCTGATATGATATGGAATGAAATACTGACAAGTCAGAAAGCATGGTAAAATAACTCTATGGTGCAGGCTAGGAATATAATAGTAATAATAATAATAAGTCTTACCAACTTATACACGCTAGAGATAGACACAGCTCAGCTTCTGACTGCCGATATTTGCGGGCATTGCTCAACAGTTATCAGTAGTTCCCCCTTCACAAAGGAAGCCTGGGTTCTTATTCAGCAATGATGAATGCAGAAATTCTGGAAATGAGGAGAAATGAGGGGGAAAAACTGGAGGGACTGAGGTGGCCACCCAAGCGGTGGTTCAAACCAAGCAACTCTGAGAGTGAGGAGTCCTTCATGAAGATGGAATCCAGTCAGCCCTATTCCTCCTGAGCCTCCTCCAGAAGCTTCATCCTGCTTTGATCATCTCCTTTAGTGGAAGGTGGAATACTGATTTTTTTCATGAAATACTCGGTGGTATTTTTTTCTCTTTACTCACAGATCAGTTCAACCTCTGATTGTGGCAACTTCCAAAGAAATTACTCTCTGATGAAAAAAGTCCCTAAATGGAGCCTTTTTTTTCACCTCTAAAATGATCTCAGTTTGGTGGGATCACTGTTAAAACCTCATCTATTAATTTGGACCTGTTAGAAAATCTACTGGTAATTAAAGAATTTGTAGATAACTGACAGCAGAAAAAAAATGCTTTTTTTTCTATAAAATCTTGGAAGTTAAAGAAGGTGCCCCGCTGCAGTAATCATTCTCACTAATGTTGAAGGGTAGGACCATTCCTTACAGAAGCACTGAAGGTGTTACAGTAAATTGCAAGGTACAGGACTTCCAATACCTTCTGAAAACGACTACTTAATCATATCTAATATTCAAGAAAGTAGGGGTCTTTCTAATGATACTAACCCAAGATCCTGGTTTTGATTTCCTCTCTTTACTCCCTATTCACAAGCAAATAACATACGAAACTATTCTCACTATTTGCAAAATCTGTATTTTTCCTTTTTTTATTTTTTGTAATGATTAGGCAATCAAGCTATATATATTTATCTCTTTAAATCTTGCCTGATAATCTTTACCATGCTTACCTTTAATTCTATGCTTCTCAGGTGAACCTTAATAATTTATGCTACTTGAATACAGCATACTTCTGACTGTGGGAGTCCTGATTATTTAAAAAACGCGGTACAAATTGTTTCTACATTGATTCTGCAGATTGAGATGTGGTTATTAATATGGGAGTATCCTGGAAAACAAGGGTAGGTAATCTATAAGGGCAGCTAGTATTATTTTATTTACTGTAAGACAAGCTATTCTCAACCAGTGTTTAGCTAACCTCTCCTAAAAGACGGGCAAACACGGAAACCTTATAGCTTTCAAGACTATATAGATCATCTTTGCTACTTCTTCCACCCATTACTTTTTATCTGTTCTTCAGTGAATATACACAGCCTTGGACCTTGCAGTAGCCTTTCACATACTAGAAAACTCTCACCATGTGCTCCCTTGCAATGCAATGGAACTACTGAATCCCACCTTTCAGTCTGTCCTCACGTGTCCTGCTTTCTCAGCCTTTGATGATTCTTGTTGATCTGTTTTGGATCCTCTCCCCTTCTCCCACACCTTTTTTTTTTAACATGTAACAAGCAAAAGTGGATGCTAGAGTCCAACTGTGACCTTGCAAGTGCTAAAGAGAATGGAGGTCCTGGCTTTATATATTCCATTCTGAGATTTGCTCTTTTGAGAGCATCCTGATGCTGTTAACTTGTGTTCAGTGTGTGAACTGCTAAAAGCTGCAGATCCTTACCTGTGGTACAGCTACCCTCCCGCTTGTAGAAGCACAGTTCTTCAGTCAAAGGATAGAGACTTGCAATTATCCTTCCTGAATAGAAACCTATTTATTTCAGATCATTTATCTCAATTCATTGAGACCCTTCTGAACTGTAGTCCTGTCATCTAAAATTTTTGCAACGCTCCCAGCTTAGCCTTATGTGAAAATACAGCAGTCATCCTCTCTAGTTTATCATGCAAGCCAGTACTCAGTAGCACCAGACCCAAGACTGAACCCTGCGGAGCCCCACTCAACATGTGCAATCATTGCTCTTGTTTAAGGAAGGTTTCTTCCGGGTCTGTGTCCTTGCTTTCAGCAGTTTCTTCTAAACGAAGTTTCATTAGTCTGCTTAGGAGTGTGCAATGGGAGACCGTGCAAAAAGACACACCAAAGTCAAGATATATCACATCTCCTGTTTCTGCCTTTACCACAAAGCCACTTATATTGTTACAGAAGGAAATTAGATTGATTTGATATGATCTGCTCTTGACGAATCCATGTTGGCAGTTACTTGCCACCTTGTTAGATTTGATACTTTCTTAGAGTGTGTACATTAGCAAAATGCAGATGGTGCAATTGGCTGTATTTCAGTGGTAGTGAATCAAGGGAGGCCTTTCCCTGATTTATTTTCTCCATTAATATCATTACTCAAAAATGCCCCTTGCTGCATCCCTCCACTTTGACACAGGCCAGATACAGTGGTGTGACTGTAGCGTGACTCCCAGATCCTCTTAGCCTACTCTGCTTATGGGGGCAGTTATCCTGGCAGGTAGATGCAGCATGGAGACAATTCGGCATGTTGCTGCTTCAGAAAAACTGTAGCCACGCTCTGATCTTCTGTGACATTAATGGTTTCAGTGACAACTCTATTTCTCTTCATGTAGGTTGAGATTGAGCTGTCTATGCAATCTCTTTTCTGATGGCTTATGGATACAGATGGGAATGAGGAGGAAGGATGGGGTAATAATAAAATATTTAGGCACATGAGTGTGAGAGTAAAACACATGGGTAATGATGTTGTGCGTCATTAACAGAGATACCACAAATGCCTACCGAGATCATGTAAGTATGTAAAACAGGTCGGGTCTGTATGAAATGCAGCAGTGCACACAGCCATAACTACCTCATACACTTCGTGTTCATTTCTGGCCTATTTAAAAAGACTTAGCCCCAAATGGCTACCCTTTATTCATCCACAGAGAAATGTCTCCATGTGAACCATTGTGGTCGCACATTCTCATTGTAATGGCAAACAAACCAAAGTGGGTCTGAAGAGGTTTGATTTGTCCTGTTCATTAAATAGAGTTCCAGTCCTGACAGAGTAAATGCCAACATGTCAACTGTTTTATAGCTGATTACATTTATGCTGTAACTAGTCAGCTACCAAAAGGCCACAAGCACAGCTCACAGGGCTGCACGGTTTTCAGGCATGACCGGGGTCTTCTTCCAGCTGAGCACGGCATCAGAGCTGCTCTGGGGATCAGCATAACAGCAAGAATCAAACAGTGTTGCCTCCTCCCTGCTGTCATCCTCCTTCCTGAAACTTATGTTTGAAAGAGGTCATTTAAATCTGCTCCTACTCCCTTAAATGAATGTTGTCTCTTTTTGTTTCCATAGCACAGTGCTTTCAATTTCTTCCCATCATTAAGCCATTTGAGTGAAATACTGAACTGATTAATGTGGCATTTTCCACTAAACTGTTTCAGGAAATGCTGCACCTTACCAGTGGGATGCTTTTGAATAATGTAATCTCCTTAGTATAATTAAAACTAAGTTCTGAAGTTAGTACCTTTTTTCCCTGGAGGCACTCATCAAAATGTCAAGTGTTCCTTCTAGTGGAACTGCAATCCCATAGTACAAACAAATATATTTATTCACTGTTCCTTGCAAGCAGGAGACCTTTGCCTCTCTTCTTTGTCACTTCATTTTTAACTTGAGTAAATAGTGCATGAAATAATAAACAGGCTCTATGAGCAGAATGACAGAGTATTCTAAAAAAGCTTGAAGAAAAGAATTGAAGTATTATAGGTAAGAATAGTAAGAAGTACTTAATTTGCTTTGCTAATCATTCCTTTCACGTGTGACTCTCAAAACAAAGTTTAAATGCATATTTACAAACGGAACAAATGATGTACAGCAAAACATTTACTTTCCCTGGACTTCTCAAGGCACATTTTTTGCCTTGGAAAAAACAGAGTTGGGGTGCCACCACCTGGAGAGCTTGAGCAATATTGTTTGCAGATTTTAGTTCTCTGATAGTAGTTAGGGCTCTTCAAATCTAAAGCCGAGACACCTAAAAGGGAGTTGTCACTGTGAGAAAGAGTGGAAGTCTGTCTAAATTCTGACCAAGCAACTCCACATTTAGGGCCATACATTTGAAAAACTGACCACATGTAGCGTTACACTCACCCCCCAAACACTGACTGTATTTGTGCATCAGCAGGTCAGCGCATTAACCAGGTCAAGATCTTGATTCCTCTCACCCAGCACATATCAAGTCAGTCTAAAAGTCTGGCCTGCTGCTCTCATCCGGGGTTCAGAACCACACGATCATAATAACCTGCCCTTTAAAGCAGAAAGTATCAGGTACAAAAGAGGCTACACAACCATATTACATTAGCCTATGGATACAGCCTATGGATGCATTAGACTATGGATACAGATACTATGGAACCTATTTGTGGTCTTTGTATTTTTTTAATTTTGTGTTTTCTAATTTAAATCATAATCCAGCTAGGATTTAAGGTACAGGCTTAGGAAACTCAATAAATTCAATTCAAACCACATTGCATGTGTAGGATTGGCTTTTATCCAACACTACATTATTTATTATTTCACTTCTTATTAAAATTGGACATGGTATATTATGTACACCATTAGGTAAATATAAGGATTGCACAGTTAAATATCCCTTGTTAACTGTTTTTTTTCTCCTAAAGTGTTGTAAGTCACTGAAATTGTTATAGAAAAGTGTATGTTTGTGCAATAAGTGCAGAAGATCGAAGTTTAATATTATCTTATCTCACTTTGCCCATCTGGAAAGTAGGCATCTAGTCTTGAGCTAGTCCTGTAATGTCCTGCCATAATCAGTGGGGACAGAGAGACAGCTCTGTGGTCCTTCAATTGCGCAAGTTACCTAAAATCAGCAACATAACCCACTTTTTGGACCTTTCTTTCCCCATTAACTTCAAAGATTATAGCTCAAGCTACATATCTCAACTTCCAGATGGCCAGGACAGCTGAATCTCAACCTGTTACTAACATTTTAAGAGGACAGAAACCAGCAATTTCTATTAAGCAGATATTACTTTTGTTAGGTTTAACAGTAACTAAATCAATGAGAGACATATCTGTTTTGAGGAAAATAATTCTTCTCCTACTAAATCCTTAAGCTTGTGATCTTTATGCCCAAATAGTAGCATTGAGATATGCATGTATTAGCCACAACTATTCTGTATTTCCTATAACTAATCCTCCTGTTTATCACTTTATTTAAACATTCCTATGTTATAAGATCACCAGATACAGGGAAAATGAATGTCTGGCAACACTGATTAGCTTAAATCATAACACGACTTCATTAGTGTCTTGTAAGGACACTTGATGTTTAAACAACCTTATTTCCTAGTTTACAAACATTTCAAATCTAGCACATCAATGCCATGCAAAGTTAATTGCTTTTCCTAATCCACTAATGGAAACCTATATCCTTTTATATATGATAGAAAACCACCATAAACCTCACTCATTTATTGGACCATTATCCCAAGCGTCCAGAGTCTTCAATCTGCTAACAAAAATTTGAAGCAGGTCTCCCTAAACCCTAACTGGTATCAGTTTGTGCATGTGTCTTAGGTATTAAGGCTAAAGGCCATAATACAGTTGCACAGGCGCAGGAAGACAGACAACAGTGCAGCCACCAAGTAGCCCCAAGGTTGCCTTTGGGAGATTGCACCACCAACACAAACAAAGTTTCTGTTTTCTGGAAAACCCAAAACTGTCAAAGGTCAGCTCAGGGTTTGCTTTTTTCCTTCCATTTCTCTATTAAAAAAAAAAAAAAAAGTTATAGATTATTTAGCTTGTTTAGATAATCTGGAAGATATCAGTCACCACAACACTTCCTTGGACTCTGCCTACCATAATGTTTAAGTACCTGTAGATGGAAAATTTTAAGGAGCGAGCTGTGTGGTTACGTCTGAACTCAGCAGCACCGGGAAACATTCCCAAATGTGGAATTCAGTCATCTGCCATGACAAACTGTCAGAAGAGCCCCTGGTGTGCTTTTGGCCCGGAGAGCATCCTCGCAGAGCGCTCCAGCACGGCCGGCGGTGGGGCAGCCAGGCTCCCTGCCGCGGCGTCTCCCTGCTCCCTGCCCCTCGCCTGCGAGAGGCATCGAGGGGCACGGCCGCCCTTGTCACCCTCACGCGCCAGCCCTGGCCAGCGCATGGGGTGCCCGGACTAGTGCGTCCTCCTGGCCACCGGCCAAGCCAGCCCGTGTGATAATCACTATTAGCACAAAACCTGCAGCAGCCACCCAAGAACGGCAGAAGAAATGCAGGGAAACAGAGAAAGCTCAGAAGGTGAGGGTCTTGATAAAAATTCTGATCTTTCCCCATTTTCATCGGTTGAGAGATTTAATGATTTGGGGAAATTTGATAGCATCTTCTTTAGCTACAAAATGAGGAATAAGATATGACATGCTTACACACCTCAAGCTGAGATGCTTAAACAAGCTGAGATGATTAAACAAACAGTGAATATTTATAAAGATATGGCAGGGAAATGAAAAATCCAACTTGCTGGTATGAAACTAGCTATAAGTTGGAAAATTTTTATCTTTCAGCAGTTTGGCGAAAGCTGTTGGGAACACTGATCTGTACTAGGAAGCTTGAAAATTCCCTGTTCCCATCTTAATATAAAATCAGTCTTAAGTTTAGAAAAACCTAAAATAACGATGTCATTGTTACTCCTGATTCATAATTATATTGCTGAATGTAGTGATTTAAATGGGTTGGGAAATAGCCAATTGCAGTACTTAGGAATGGAAAATGTTATTCACCAGGAATAGTTACACCATTTTCTCCATTAGAAAAAAAATGCTTAACTACTCATTAAAAATCTTGCAATATACATTTGGCATACTAATATGAATGAACTTGTGGTTGTGATGAAGTTCGTAGCAGTTAAGGCCTTTTTTTCTTAGGGGAACTGTAGGCAATCTATTAGATGTCTCAGCAGGTCACAAGTACAGGCTCAGAGCATGTGAAAAAATGTTTAAATTACGAATATAGTATCAAACATAATATCAAAACATAATATCAAAAGATCTAGACAAATGAAAAGCTTGCCACAATAAACTAATAATAACTTAATTGAATGGGCAATGTATAAATTACTCTTGGATGCTCTTACAGCTGTTGTTAATATAAGCTTATAATGTCTTAAATTATAATGTGGAAGAATATATGGTATATGAATAAAATGAGTTACAAGGTGAAAATATGGCTTTGAAGGTAAAAAAAAAAGTGTTGCTGGAGACACTATGGCCCATATATGGTTTTTTTCTGTTGTAATCAACAAGTATGATATAACAAGGTTATTCAGAAAGAATTTAAAGAAAGAGCTAGTCTTGACCTTTCTCTTTGGAATAAAAAATATTATGAATATTTTCATTAGGAGCATTGGAAATACATTTCCTTGGGAATCAGATGTATACCTATTCAGCATTATGCAAAATTAACTTTTCACCTTTAAATAATGTTGCTCAGCCTTCACTTTTTTTTCTTAAGTGTGTTATTCATTTCTAAGCTTTCCATCTCCTGTGGCTAATTAGTGGCCGATTTGCACAGCCTCTGGAACGAGCAGTGCAGGGGGAGCCCCGCAGGGACAGCCCTGCTCCTGCAGATAAGAAACACAGAAGATCATGACTGACATAATCCCACCTATGTCAAGTCAGGGAGCTGGATTCTCACAAAATCTGCACTGACCAGCTAGAGAGCCACTTTTTATAGACGTTTCTTCATCACTTTGGCACTCAACAGCTGATGTATGGCTTGGAGGATGAGTATTTATATCTCTTCCAGTTTTGAAGCTGCTCTGATGCAGCAATGCATGTTCCCATCTAAGGAAATATGTTTTAGCTACTGTGTTTGCTTCAGTAGAAGCCTATGTTAAACTAGGGGATTTTGAGCTGGCTGGAAGGAAGCAGAGACTTTCCCTCAAGGTCACACAGAAAATATGAAATAGCACTATTCCTTTCCAACATTTTTTGTTTTACTTTTTCTTTGTTTCCTCTCTAAACTGCTTGAAGCAACACCTCCCATGTTGTATACCCTTCTCCCAAACAGTCTGCTTTACTCGGAGCTCGGTGTGCGCACAGGGGGCTCAAAACCCTCCTGATGAGGACACGGGCCCGCGCACGAGGCTCAGTTGCTCTCGCTGTTACAGCACCAGCACCACTCGGCCCCCTGCTCTCCTCACGCTCCCCTGCCCAGCCTCAGGCGGCCGAGTCCACCCCTGTTCAACCATTACTCAAGGTCCTCCAACACGCAGCGGCCCTGGTCATGGCCCGGGCTGCGCCACGGAGCCCAGGGAGCTCCGGCACCGAGGGGCTGCTCAGGACAGCAGCCGTCTGCCCCTGGATACCCCGGTCTTCCTTAGCCCTCCCCAGCTCCTGGGCCTGCAGTGATCCCACGAGACGAGCTTCTGCTCGAGGCTGGTGGCACGGCTCTGCTTCCTCCCAGGAAAAGGTTTCTGAAGGCCTTGTGAAGTCCCAGAGAGTCCCAGCCAGACACTCTGGTGAGGGACACCATGAAAAGCATCTTAAAATCAGCATTGAACTTGAGCCATTACTTTTTAGACATAGCCTTTTGGAAACACAAAAGTAAAATGTAATTCTTCACTAATGTAAACATCTGCCACCTGTAGATGTGTTGGTTTATTATAGTACTGCTTATGAGTGTTTAGAATAATGACATTTAAAAATATTATTTAATTTAGAAAAGATAACACTGATTTTGAGAAATGAATCTCTGCAAATGAGATTAATTTTGTATGAATGTATTCACATAAAAAATGTCTTTGCTATTAATGAAATTACTCATTAATAAGGACATGCACAATTAGGTCATATATCAAGAAAAGAAAACTGATTTACTTAATTGATCTCTAAAGTGTTATAAATAGAAAGTGTGATTCTGAAATCCTTAAGTTTTTATTGTATTTCCTTTTTATTTTTTATCTACCTAAGGAAATGCCGACTATTAATCTCTCCTTTAAAGTGTCAAATATTCCTTTTTCCAAAGAGGAGTGTAGACCTCTTTGTTAATGAACACTGAAGTAAGTCCCTCTCAGCTCCAAGTATAGAATATCACGAGTAAGCACATGCTTGCTTGAATGCTTAGAGACTCAAGCAATCTTTTTCCAAACATAAAGCTGAAGTGAGATAGGTCTCACACCTTCTTTGACACTGGGTTCTGTGCAAGTGAGTCAAATCGCTATGAAATGCACCAATTTCACTGGTTCCAATTGCACTGGAAAGATTTTTCACTGGTTCGCTGTGGGTGTACAGCAGCATAACCAAAAATAGATCTTAGGCCCATAAAATCTATTTTGATTGCAAGTACCATCCTGCAAAAGGAAACAACTTCAAGTGCCTTTTGAACCAAATCTTTTGCTCTACTTATGAATAGATTGTCAGATCTTGAGTCTAATTGTTATAATTTGATCTCTTTAGAGCCCTGTAACTTATGGGCTTAGAATACATTGTCTGGGGGGAAAAAAATGACCAAAAGGGCTTTTACAAGTAATTCCTGGAAAATTTCTTTAAAGAGATACAAGAGGAAAACTGCTTAACATGCCAAGCCTGGACTTGCAGAATTGAATTAAATCAGACAGTAGCATAGATTTAGGGAAATCAAGTTATTTTGATATGTCATAATAGTGTCCTTTTAACACAAATAGAGATTACATTCCACTAATAAAGGCTAATAATTTTCAGAATAAAATGCTACTAGTATAATACACTATATACTAGTATAAAACAAGGTGGGTAGGTGCATTCTGGAAAGGGGCATGGCACAGGCCGGTCCCCATCTCCTGCCCATAAACAGGAACTTGCACTGGGGGATCCCACAGACTGGGCTCCAGTTTGTTTGTGGGCCCCTGCTCATCCGCTGCTGGCCCTCATTCTCTACCCACCCAGGTGCTGGTGTGGAGCACTTATGTGTACTTGCACACAACGACTGCCTGCCTGCCAGCATCCCTAGTGCTATCACTAGTGTATCACTAGGGGAGGACCAGGGAACCTGTCACGTTATTTCTCTGAGGCTGGTGAGGAAACCTGTCATGAGGACAGAGCATGCAGGAGTGCTCACTAATCCACCCTGAAACCATCACTACAGATGTCACAGCTTCTGTGATAGGGGACTGTCCTTGGGACTAGATATATTTACACTATCCACTGGCAAAATACATGATTTCCGAGCCTGTGTTGCACAAGCATCATTCCTCCGAATGAATCTGCTCAAGTGCTCATATCTTCCCCTCTCAAACAGCCCATGCTTTCCCCTTGCCTACTTCCAAGAGCTTCTAGAAAGGATTCTTGTTATTTTTACTCTCACTTTGATTTTTTGGCCTATGTGCTGGGCTGTGCAATCTCTTACTTCTATAGGCAGTTTCTTCTGTCCTCCTAGTAGAAACATATCTCCTGTTGCCTGTGTACTTTCCTACTCTATATCCTGCATCTGGGGTCCTCCTTTGAGGTCGCAAGATTGCTGTGGTGGGGTGCAAAAATGGCAAAGCTAGGACCCCAGGAGGGTCTTGAGGAACAAGAGGTAACAGATTACTCTGACAGAGCATATTTATATGTTTTGTAACATTCCACTGGGAATATTACAAAACAGACCACTTTTGGCCTGTACCAAGAGACAAGCAATAAAGAAACCTTAAGACAACACGCACATAACAAACCATCATGGCTAAGGAACAGCAACAAGATATGGCCAAAAGAGCCCAATGTCTTTCCCCTAGGAATGTAGAAACTAAATGTTTTCTAGGGCAATAAAATCCACCCTTTCCCTGAGGAATCCAGGAAATAAAAAGAAATGTTTTCAGGGCAAAAAGAGGCCACATACTATCTACTATAGCAGAACAAGTCAATAACAGGAACTTAAGTACGTAGTGTCAGTTTGTCTTTCATAGGTCAGATTAAATCAAACAGAGACTCCTCACCTTTACCCAATACCAAATAAATCAAACAGAGGCCTCTTAGTCTTTGTTTAACTCCAAAGGAACTAAATAGAACAGAGGTTTCTAGACTTTTTGCAGTTTGCAGATCCTTCTACACCTTTCCTGCGGCTCTGTAAACCAGCAGTATAAGCTACCTGGCAAAGGCACTGCTCTTCTGCATTATCCTTCAAAGCTATATAGAAGTAAATCATGGAACTCGAATCACACATCAGAAATTGCTCCTTATCCCATGGAAGGGAGGTTGGGGTGGTTTTGAATGACTCTAGGTGAGTAAATTATCTAGAAACTCAGGTGTCTATGGTAGTCTTACACCATCTGGAAGAGCAGAGATAAAACCGGTCCCTTGCAATGCCAGGAGTTTCTCATCCATTCAGTTGGCTCATGACAGATGAGCTAAAATTGCAGGCAACACAAAAAACAGCCAGGGATTATGGACTCAAGCATGAATCTGATGCAGGCAAAGATCTGTGATCTGCTGTGAGCTCTGCATACCAGCCGCAGCAACAGGAGAATTTCCCAAGAACCAAGAGGGCTATTTTATGCTCCAGCATTCAAAGGACCTCTGAGTGTCCAGCTGCCTGTCTCTGGCTCGGAGATGGAAAAATGCCCAGCATTTATTCTCCTGTTGAGATGGAAAGGAATTGCTTCATTTCTGATAAGGAGATACTGTTCTAAACAGAACAATATTATGACATTAATCCTAAACCATAGAGGTGTCAACAAAGCAGGGATCTTCTGGGTAATCCCCAGAAGAGAGGTTTCACTGCAGAGGAAAATGGATTTTCCAAGTAGGAGCAGGTATTGAAAGGCAGAGTTTCTCCTGATTATTTGTCAGTAAGCCACCTACTTTTTTACTTAATAGCACTGTTTAGATTGCAATTAACATATCATTTCTTTTGCCAGTAGCATTAAGAGTAAACTTAAAGCACTAAGACTTCATTTCAAAGTAAAGGCTGATATGATACATGTTATTAAAAAGTTTAAATCAAAATAGAATGGTTCATTTTATTTTAATGTATATTATTTTGAGAAATCATGTTCTAGTAAAAAAATATATTTAACTCTTCGTCTCATACAGAATGAAAATATTTTGGGAATGTCTGAAGTTCTCACAAAACACAGAAGCTCCAGTCAGGCTGTTCTGCGTGCGGAGCTGCTGTCATCTGTGCTCACCATGAGATGGGAGTAGAGAGTGCCTGACAACCGCCAGTCCACAAGGCTTTCGTACAGAGCACTTCAATATAAACTTTTTTTTTTTCTAAATTCTTTTTAAATCTCTCAGCAGTAAGAATTTTATCTTGGCCTATACACACTTACAGACATTTCCTTGTTACTGAACAAAGAACACAGCCCAGGAATGAGTGTGCTCCTGTGTAAGCAAATTTCCTCTTAACCAGTTCAGTTGACATGTGCAGAGTAATGCCAAATAATACACAGATCAAACCTGCTCACTGTAATCCCCAGCTCCTTCTAATTAATACTTTATCATTGTTTATCTGCCAGAAAAATCCCTCCTTGATTATTTTCAAATCTTTTTCTAAAATGGAAGACTTTAGGAGAAGCCATCAAAGGACAGGTTTTAACAGCAGAGGGTGTTGAAAAGCCAAGTAACAGGCTAGGCAGAAGATCAGCCTCGTCTTGTATGAGCAGCTCTGTTTAGGATTTCATTATAGAGAAGAAAGTCTGTGCCCTAAATAATGCCCAAATCAGTTGGGCATTCACCCAGTCATGAAGAGAGGAGGCCCAGAAAGGACGAATCCTCCCCACGCTCTTTTGTAATTACTGTATACAAATGCAGCTTTTGTAACACAGGTCTCATCATGGTATCATAAGAAGCAAAGAAGAACAATACTAGTGACAGTAGCTACAATAGCTCAGTACCATTGGATACGTTTCCCTGGGAAAAAGAATGCTGACCTAGTAGCAGAACTGCTTCTTACTT
Organism: Crypturellus soui; assembly: GCA_032275445.1. Lineage (NCBI taxonomy): Eukaryota > Metazoa > Chordata > Aves > Tinamiformes > Tinamidae > Crypturellus > Crypturellus soui. The sequence goes on from JAUBNY010000700.1 coordinate 10,730,014, forward strand.
GGAAGAAGGATACCATTATCCCAAACCAGGCTGAATGCATCTCTGAAAATGGAAACTCCTGCAGAAGCGATGGTCTGCTTCACAGGCTAATTTTTGATCAGCTCGACCTAACCGAAGTATAGGGCCCTATATCTGGCCCCAGAGCAACACAAAGTCTTGGGCTCCAGATTTTGCTGTTTTAAAATGCTTTAAATCTGATTTCCAATCTCTTTCCAGCTACAGAGCAGTGCCACACTTTTTAGAGAGTAGCAAGATAGGCACATGGATCTCCTGCACTTGAAAACTACTTTTTAACATGATTTCAGAGATCAGTTGTAGGCCATCCTGAAGCCACCTATCTGAGGTTTTCCTATCCATTACATAAATGGCACAGAGGAGAGACTTGTTTGCTTTCTGCTTATTTAGCCAAGAAGTCATGTGTCTATAAGGGTTCATAAACTAAAAAAGCATAAAGCCAAACAACAGAAAGGCATTCCAATAGATGTATGGAAGGATAGTGCTGTGTGCTGGCTGAAAATGAATCCTTGATAAGCTAAGGTGACATTTTCTGAAAAACTTCCTGCTCTTGTTAATTCACCCATATCTAGGACTCAGCTCTGTGAGATGTAGCAGAACATTTAATTCACTTAAAAATTAGTTTAGTTAAAAAGAAAAGAAGATATGGACCTATACTCATCCCAAGGAGTACATTAGAAAAAATTATGGGCAACTTTAAAAGCAATCAAGAGGAAACAGAGCTTGCAGGATTTTCTTTTTCATCATACATATATTTTCACTGATTACATGATGTGTCTAGGTGTTTTGCTGAACTGTTTGTTTGGCCGTATGGATGCCTAACAAATATCAAGTGACCTGATTTCGTTTCTCTAAGGAATCCTATCTGCAGAGATATGCAAGCCATGGTCACTGCTTCCCATGCTCCGCTAGGACTGTATGGGATTACAGAGAGCTCTTTATTATCCATGACTCACATTGTGATGGGCTGACTGTACAAAAGCAGCCAGTGTATAGTGCATATGGATTTATCTCAGCACACTTTTGTTCTGCTGGCACATCTCTTGGGTGGTCAGCATTGCATATAAATACCTTGCCTCTTACAGCAGCTGAATTGCTAAATATATGTGCTGAAACCCTGATTCTCTGCAAGTCAATAGGGGAGTTGTTACTGATTTCAGTGGTATCAGGTGCTTGTGCACTGTGGGGTGCTTGTCTCATATCAGGCAATAGATAGTAGTAGATTTAGTAGAATAGTAGATTTATAATGTTGTTTGATAGATCTCATTTTCCAGAACTATCAGACTTTGTACTTATGTAAATGCTATCACTTGAAGCATCATTTGTCTGTTTCAGAGATCTGTTGGTCAGTCATCCAGCTTTCAGAGCACTTGAGAGGACAGGAATGTCTTTTTTTTATCAGCAGCAGAACACCCAATGACTTAGAATGGGAATCATCACAAAGAGAACAGGAACAGACTTTATTTACTGATGGATAATGGACTTTGACCACTACCTAATCATCTGTAACTGAGTCCCTGGAGTCACAAAAAAAGCACTGAAGTAAGTTATTTTTCCAAAAAGCATGAATTATTTTTCAGTAAAACTCTAAAGACTTGCTGCTCTGCTTCTGAGGTTCTCTTTTGCATTGATGAGGTGGCAGAGGAGTAACACAGTCCAATAAAAATGGACTAGTAAAGTGCTTAGGAGAGTTTTTAGATCTCTTTTTAATAATTTGTTATCTGATGATTTAAAGTTGAATTCTATTATCTTCAAATAAAGCATATGTTTATATATATAGTATATATGTATGCATGTACGTATAAATCTTCTTATATACATATATATATATATATATATAAAATATCTTATTCAGAAGAAGAACCTTGGAAGTGCCTAACAGAGAGAAGGAAGTGTACTATTTTCTATAAGGTTTTATTCCAGCACAAATGCAGTCATAGGTTGCTCACCTTTTAAAAAAGTTCCATTGCACTTCCCATTTGTACTGCTGAATAAATTTATTCTAAAAATATTGCTACTGCTGCAATTGAAAGCATCATTTTTGGCAACATAGTGGTTCCAAAGTGGAGGTGTCCAATGGACTTTATGAATGAAGCTAATGGAGAAATGCTGTCTGCTGCTGACCCATGCTAGTACAGGTGATTCTCTCCTGAGGAAGGTCTAGAAGAACAGGGATGCATGCACTCAGCTAACTGTGTCCAGCATCTCTGGACCAAATTACTAGAAACTCAGGTATGTTTCAGTGTTTCACTCTTATAACGGATGATCTGGGATGGATTATCTAGTGGCAGGTAGTAGGTATATATGAATTAAGAAAACTACAAGTACATTAAACCTTGTTATTCGTGTCTTCTGTTTCTCCTTACATAACTTGGGTAATTAACAAAGAGGAAACAATTAGCTCTGGTCCCTTATTATTGTTTATATTGAGCAATATTTTGCCATGGATCCAGAGAGACACCCACGCATCTTTCAGATGTAGGATAATCACACTGTATTGCCCAATATGACGTCATATGCTTTTAATCTTGTTTTAAATAGTGATAGCACTCTGACAAAGCTCCTGTGAATGCTATAAAATATGGATTTATTAGAGACAGGAAAATAAAATATTTAGCACTTTTTCCTCTTTACTAACAAATCACAGCAATAAAGAAAAAGAAAACATTTCACACGTTTATGTCCTACAAACTCAGAGAATATAATAAGCCTTCATGAGAAAAACTCAAGAAACTTCAAAAAAATTCCACTTGGGACAGAGACAAATCTGACAAGAACCTACAGGGAGTTGCTGAGCAGATTTTCTTTTTCTGCTTCAGAAGAATACCTGTTTTTGTTGCTGAAGCTTTTGTCAAGGGACTAGACCCCTCTCAAAGGAATGGATACTCTCTGAATTAGATGGCATTATACAACACTATACAAAGGCTAGGGTCTGACAGCAGTACAGAGGAGTAAAAGACAAGACTTAAATTGCTAGAACCTAAGGCCTTGCATATTATAGTATTACAGTCTGTTCACCTGAAGAGTGAAGAGGACTTCATTAATGCACTGCATATAAGATTGGTGCTGGGAAATGGTTTAGCGTGTGGCCTTCTGACTTGGCCAATCTATCGCCACAGATGGAGTCAAAGAAAGAGCATGTAATCTACCCTGCAGCTGGTGGTAACCACTAATGATGAAGTACAGGTGCTCTCACACCTTCCATTTTACTGTAGGCAAACGTTTCTTCATATACAGGCTAAAGAAGGAAAGGTGAAGAAGTTGAACTTTCCTCTTGAAGCTCATGGTAGTAAGATTTGTTACGTTCTTATTTCATGCAGCATTCATTTCAATCTTAGGTTGGACCAAAAAAACTTTGTTTTCCGAAGATATTATCTTTATCTTGATAATACATAAGCACTTGAGAAACTGAATTAATTATAATCAGATATTTACACAGTCCTAAGTATTTTTAGACAACAATATATACTGAAACCAGCATATTAAAGTCCAAGAGCAACATGATGGTAACCCTGAACATATCAAAATTTCCCAGTGATTGGGAAAGTGATTGCAAATTGTAGACTCACAAAGGATGGATAGAGGAACCACATTTCATTGAGAATTTTATTTAAATCTAAAGGCCTTTTCCCAAAATATTTAGCTTTATAAGAATTTCTTGAAACATACTTGAAAATAAATACATTGTCATTTACTTTAAGATGATGAATAATGAAATGCCTATGTCAGTGCTTTAAGATACTTTAAGGTGTAAAGTACAACCGAAACTTGCAAAGCTGTACAAGTACCTGTTCTCTGGAGTTCTTCTCACAGTGGCCATGTGAGGCCATGTGTGGTGCCGTGAGTGAGGTGAGCACAATCCATGCCTCAGCAATGGCAATGTATGGAAGTGATGCTCTCATAAAGATTGAGGGGAGGGGATGAATAAGGTAAGGTAAACTGAACATTAGCATTTTATAATGACTGATTCTCATTTTTTAATGACTGGCTTATAGAATTTGCTCATTTATAAAATAGCGCTCATCTTGCACTATTAATATCAATAGAAGGAATAATAATATATTCCCAATAAATGGAAATAATTGAACTAACCTTCTACATAGGACTAAAAGGCCAAGTAGTAACCTTTCAGCTCTATCCTCTTTCTCCCACACAAAAAGGCTGTTAGCCAGTTTCTTTGCTTCGATTCACCTTCGAGGCAAACCTTTTTGGCCAAAAACACAGAATTATTATGGGTGGAAAGATCACCAAGATCACCAAGACCAAAGACACAAGATCACCAAGTCCGACCATAAACCCATCAGTATCATGTCCCTAAGTGCCTCATCTACATGTTTCATGAACAGTGACAGAGAAAATGACTTTACCACCTCCCTGCGCAGCCTCTTCCAATGCTTCACCAGTCTTCCCATGTAGATTTTTTTTTTCGCAAATATCTAGCCTGAACCTTTCTTGGTGCAATCTGAGGCCATTTCCTCTTGTTCTATCAGCAGTTATTTTGAATAAGAGACCAACCCCCCACCTCACTACAATCTCCTTTCAGGTAGTTTTAGAGAGTAGTAAGATCTCCCCTAAGCCTCCTCTTCTTCAGACTAAATAACTCCAGCTGCCTCAGCCACTCCTCATAAGGTCTGTGTTCCAGCCCCTTCATCAGTTTTGCTTCCATTACCTCAATGTCTTCTTGTAATGAAGGACCCAAACCTGAACACAGTATTTGAGGTGCGACCTCACCAGCACAGAGTACGGGAGGACCATCACTTCCCTCTCCTGCTGGCTACACTGTTTCTGACACAAGCCAGGATGCTCTTGGCCTTCTTGGCCACCTGGGCATATTGAATGCTCACGCTCATCTGGCTGTCAGTTAACATCCCCAGATCCTTTTCTACCATACAGCTCTCCAGCCACTCTGTCCCAAGCCTGTAGCGCTGCTTGGGGCTGTTGTGACTGAAGTGCAGGACCCAGCATTTGGCCTCATTCAATCTCATGTGCTTAGTCTCATCCCAGATCCCTCTGCAGAGCCTTCCTACCCTCAAGCAGATCGACTCTTCCTCTCAGCTTGGTATCTCCTGCAAATTTGCAAGGGTAAACTCAATCCCCTCACCTAGATCATTAATAAAGATATTAAAGAGGACAGGCCCCATCGCTGACCCCTGGGGAGCACTGCTTATGACCAGTCACCAGCTAGTCACCACCAGAATTTAACTCTTTTCACCACCTCTCTTTGGGTCTGGCCATCCAGCCAGTTTATCAGCTAGTGAAGAGTACACCTATCTACACCATGAGCTATGAGCTTCTACCAGCGCTCTGCAGGCAGGTGTGTGGCATGGTAGGGGCAAGGGGGCCGGCCTGGCGGGTACATGGTCTGAGAGTGTGTGCAAAGCCTGGGAAGTGCAGTGATGGATGGAAGAGTCATTGCCGCAGGAACTAAATACCAGAGGAGTGTGTAGGCACAGGACACTGGTTCCAACACGCGGTAGGGTCGAGGGATGGAGGGGCAGGAGTGGAGCTGTGCCAGGAAGTGCCAATGAGAGCTGATCTTGGTAGTTACCATGGCCACATCCTTCAGGGATCCACCTGTGGATAGTATGGTTAAGGCATCACAAGGGTGTGTTGCACTCCAATGCTGCCCCAAGAAACTCAAAGTGATACTGGCTCAAGCTTTGCTCAGCCCAGGACTGGGCTTGACAGGAAGGGGTTAAATGAGTTCTCCATAGCCCTTGCTGCCCCCAAGGGCATAGTGGAAATGACCCATGGTGTGGGCAAGACTAGAGCCAGAGACTGGCGTTTGGGGTCAGTGATAGTGCAGTGTCGGTTAAATAACCACGGGAGCGTGAGCTGGTGGCGCGGAGCTGGGAGCGTCGCTGGCAGCGCCTTCGTCCCGGCAGCATTCCCATCTCTGGAGCTGGCTCCAATCAGATGTCCTGCAGGGCAGGCAGTGATGCTGCCACTTGCACGCATTGGTGCCATCCTGCCAGCTTGGACTCAATCCAGGAGATGGTGGCAAGCCTGGCATCCCTGGGGCAAAGTCCATGTTGAATCTATATCCCTGAGGGCTGCTTGCAGCTCTAACCACGCCTCCAGCTGCGGAGGCTCCCAAGTAGCTTTTTAATTCCAGGACAAGCTCCAAACTGACCCCTTGTGGAAGGAAACACGGACACTTCCCAGCGGCTTCTTCCAGCAGCCACACGCACGGCCGCCCACGCTGCTGCATGCAGCTGGGCACGCTCAGCATGGCCAACGAGCTGCTGTGCTCACAGGCGCGGGGCACGGCGCCGCCTGTGCCTCACCGCGCGGACATGACGGATACCTGCTCAGGACTGTAAGGGCAGGCTCTCCAGCACGCGGACATCAATGCGGGGAGCACCCCTCCTTGTTAGCACTGAACTCGTGTTTCTCATAGGAATTACAGCGTGTCAACCCAAACTGCAGTTTCAAAAAGAGTAGCTCGCGCTGGTATTTCACCTCACCTTGTTGGCATGCTCTGCCTCATGGCTCTTGGCTCCTATCTTTTGCATCACTTTCATGCTGCTACTTTTAGGCGTTCTCCTTACTCCTTGCACCCTTCAGAAGCCGGTGGCCTTGTGTGGCAGTTAATCCACAGCTTTGTGGCTGTTTGGAACCTCACAATTATGTTGGTGTGTGCGGACTCTCCAAAAGGGCTATAACCTTCAGGGCAATTCCTCTGAACCTGACGGCATCTCTCAATATCACAATGTTATCGGATAATTACACGCTCAAGGCTGGGCGTGTGGCTGTGCCGCTGGACAGCCCTGTGCTCACACACCGCTACAATCATGATCTGAATGCCCCCTGGTGCTTCCAGATCCCTGATAGTCCCACAAACACCTGCCGAAGCGAGGACTCTTCCTCCATAGGTTGCAAATGGTCCCTCTCCGAGCTGCACGCAGGATCTCTGTTGGACTCCAGAGCTCAGCGCAGTCGTGCCCCATCTGGTGAGACTATTAGATGGCAGCTAACGAGTGAGTGTGAGCATAAGCTCACTTGGCACTATGATACCCCAATATGCTGGGACGTTGACTCCTTTTTCAAGAGATCTGTTGAACAACATCTTGGCTGCTAGAAGGTTTTCAGTTGTACTAATCAGCTGTGGAAATGACTTTCCCCCAGAAGTCTGGGTGGTCCCAGAACTGCACCGATTCATTCGGGACATGTGCATCTGCAACGGCTACTCGTCTTTAGACCCGTTCTCACGTACACTTACCATCAATATAAGCAGCCCTCCAACTAACCTAACTAATTATGGCATAGCCCAAACGAGTAAATCCTGCCACATTGATTTATACCCAGCTCCATTACACACTTTGTGGTTTTGCTCCGATAATATGATGTATTCACACTTGTCAGACTTGGAACACCAAGGTCTGCACTGCACCTACGCAGTCCCAACTGTGTGTCCTCCACTATAGGCACCTGGACTGCACCTGCATTTGAAGCATCAGCTCAACAGCTTCAGCAAACTGCAAAGATGACCCTACAGAATAGGCTGGGACTGGACATACTGACACTAAAGAAAAAAGGAGTTTGTGGAACCAGTAATAAGAAACTGGGAGAATGGTATTTTGCTATAGAAAATATCTCTTCTACAATCCAGGTTATCTAAAAAGTATTGAGTCAAGTGTCTCAAGAACTCAAGGACATGAAGATTGCAACATCCCCTTCTGACTTCTCCATGATCAACTGGACCCCAGTGTCTTGGGTCACATCTAGGCTACAGGGTCTAGAACTGAGCAGATGTGAAGGGCAATTTCTAACCTGGTTGTTGTTAGGTTTTGGCTTCATCATTATTCTTAGCATTGTTGTAAACGCGTGTAACTCACTTGCAGTATGTATCTTACAATGTGTCATTATTAGTAGGCAGGATCACCTTTTTTTTTACTCATTTTCCTGTTGCCAACTAATATACAACTGAGCCTTTTGCCCACAAACACAGATGGCTGGGCCACAGGGCAGATGATGTAGCAGACACAATACCAGGCAAGGCCGAGCAGAGGAGAGCAAAGGGCCCATGGCTCCCTGTTCTCATCTCACCCATCGTGTTTACTTAAAACTGCGACCCCCTATTAGGCAAACACGGATGCCCATACTACATCTGTCAAGAACATGCACAAAATAAAGTTATTGGCCAAAAGACATTTGTGCCTTATCAAGGGTGACCATGGGACAGAGAAACATAAAAGGAAGCCAGAGCCATGCTTCCCTGGGTTCCCCCTTCGGTTGGCCAAGCTCTTCTTCTCTTCAAGATGGCAACAGGTCTTATCACTTTGATATCTCTCTCCTAAGCAGTTGCCAACTTCTTGCAGTGATGGTGTGTTTTTTGATGAGTGTGATCACTACTTGAACTGGGTATCAACTTCACATAAAATACTATTAATGACAGACTCCATCTGCTTTTCATGGGAGCAGCTGGAGATGTTGGCTTTTCACAGCAAATCCCTGTTCCCAGGTTGCTCGCAGAGTGGTTTAGGTTGGAGGTGCATCTTATGGTTGCCTAGTCCAGCCGGCTTCTTTTCTCCACCCTTGTGCTGCGCCGACTATCTCATAGTCCCTGCACTTCTGAGTGCCTGCACACAACGCTGTCTGGTACGTGATTCTCCTAGGAACTCCCTTCACCCACCATCAGTTGGCTCAATCAGTGATGGGCATCAAAGCTGGGGTTTAATGCCGGTAGTACTTTCATTTCATGGTGTAATGATAAGACAGATCAGGTTCTAGCTAGTTAAAGAGCAAAGGGGAAGGACTGTGTATATTATATTTCATCCAGTGCCTCTACATGCAGGTACTACCCTGGTCATGGCCTGCCCTGAGGCTGCCTCCCCTGACCTCCTTCCCTCTGGGCCTGCCTTCTGCCGCTCATGCGGAGCCAGTTTCTTTCCTCCATCCTAGGAAGCACCAAGGCTGCTCTGGCAACACAGGCCAGTGCACGGCCTTGGAGCAGGGTCAGTGCACTTGTGGGTACCACAGATCAGTCTCAGTTCTGGGCTGCCAGAGTAGCCTTGGGGCCCTCCATCCTGTGCTGAGCTATGCAGGACCTCGGACCTGGTGTCTCTGCTCACTCCCAGTATCTGTCCCTATTGCAGCTGGAGCAAGTGCCCTGGAAAAAGCCAGGGTGTTCGCACAGGCACCAACTGGATCCTGGCTGAAGACATGTTTGAGCCGCTGTAGACTCCTGGGCCAGAGCCAGCCCCTCCTGTCAGCACCATGTGCAGAAGAGCAGGCAGCCTCCTGCACTGTCCTTGGAGGGGCTGCTCTGGAGCCTCCGCTGTCTCCCACCTCCTTGTCCCGCTCCCTGTGCTGCCGGCACCTTCCCCTACCCATCGCCAGCCCAGCTGCTAGCCCGCAGGAGCCCCGCGCACCCATGCACCAGCGAGGTGTGCGCAGCAGGAGCTACTGCAGCGAGCGGCAGCGCGGCGGCACCAGGCCTCTCCCATCAGCACCCGCCCAAAGGATGCCCAAGAGCAGCGTCAGCACCAGGGGCCTTAGTCCCCCTTCCTGTCCCCGTGTGCTCGGAGCCCCATGTTATTCCTTGGCGTTTTTGGGGTTCATGTCCCAGGGCTGCACAGGCCTCAGGCGCGAGAGCAGGGAGGTCCCATTGCCCTCAGCCCAAGCCCAGAGGCCCCAGCCCTGATCTTGGCAATACCTGGGGGCTGTGGAGCCCTGCTGGAGCGGAGGCACGTGGGGACAAGGCTGGGTGGGCACGTGCAGTAGCTCCAGGAGTCCTTGGCAGAGGGCAGGGCAGGGTAGAAAGCCAGGCAAGGCCACTTACTTTTACCGAGCTGCCTTGAGAGGTGGGACCTCAGAACCACGTCCTCGAAGTTGTAGCCGATGGTCCAGCAGACGTGGAGATGCTCACAGCACTGGAGCAGCTCCAGCGCGGTGCGGAAGGCCTTGGCCATGCACAGCTTCGTTTCCATGCTGCCCCGCTCCCAGGCATAGGCCGCCAGCTGCTCCAGGGCGTCCTGCAGCGGCAGGGTCTCACCACTGCCCAGGTCCCGCTTGTCCCACCAGACAAACCGAGAGCGACAGGGCAGAGCGCTGTGTCTGCCCGCAGGCAGCATGCAGACCTTGTCAGCCTCGTGCAGGGCTGGGGCCGGCAGCTCCTTTTTGGCAGCTCCTGCCCATCCATCCCTAGCTCCTCCCAGCTACCTCTGACCTTGGAGGAGAATCCCAGCTTTTTCAGGTGTACTCCAGAAGTCCTGGGAAGCCTGGCACCACTCTCTTTCTCGCGTCAGTGCTTCACCAGCTGGATCATCCTCTTCCTTTGGGGGAATGGTCTACGATAAAGCCATGCCGCAGCTCGATGAAGCAGGTGGAGAACTTCCCCGCCTGGGGGCACTGCTGGAAAAGCTGCATCTAGCCCATGGGGTTGATCTTGTAGCCCTGGACAGGGCGGTCTGCCAGGGAGAAGCAAAGCAGGAAGATGCAGATGCGAGGGGTGCGTGCTGGGGACCACCAGGATCACCCTCAGAAGTGCGGCTGTGCCGTGACTATCAGAAAGCAGAGGAGGGGCTGAGGCCAGCACGGTGCTTGGTGCAGATACAGCTTAAGGCAAATCCTGAGCCAGAGAAGTGAGCACCAAGGACACAGGACGGGACACTGCTGGGTCCATGTGAAGGCACACTAACCAAACCTGCTGCACATTAACCCAAACCTGCTGCAGCCTAGACACACTCCTGTCCTCCAAAAGCATAGCACTGAGGCAGGACCTCCCACAACACCCAAGAAGAACAGGACTTTTCCCAAATCGCCTGCTAGAAACTTCACTGGGGTGAGCAGCTAATCCAGCAGGCTCCCGCCCAGCACACTGCTTGTTTTGGTAGTCACTCAGAGCTGGAAAACTAGTGATGATTTCCTGAGGTTGCCAGGTAAAATTGCTGCTAACAGAGGAGTCTAGAATCTAGTGTCACTTTAAGGTCAAGCACCTGGAAGGCTGGTCCTGCAAAGACTACTTTCCCGCCATAGAAAGGCAGTCTGGCATGCTTACACCTTGCTGGTCAAGAAATAAATAAAACAAAGCCCAAGTATCCATTCATCAAGCAAAATAATTAGACAAAGTGCAGAGGAGAGGAGTCATCTTCTTTACCCTACATGGAAATCTTTCCTATGTTTTTAAATAGTTTTTGATGTTTAGAGTTCCAAAGTGCTG
>JAUBNY010000700.1:10741202-10754309 GCA_032275445.1 Crypturellus soui
AAACTAGTGCAATTACCTTGTATGAAACTCCCGTAGTTACATTCATTATTTCTGATCACTAAAAAGAACAACTTCCATCTCAGAACATGTACTGAGTGCTCAGGAAAAATCTAGGGCACAAGAATTTTCAGAATAAGTTTAAGCTACCAGAAATGACAGTTTCTTCTTCATCTATGGGAAAGGATTTCTTTTCATGTATCCAAGATGATTCTGAACTGTTCAGCTTTAAAATTCAATTCTTCTCAAAAGAGAATAAAATTCAAATCCTTCTCCAAAATATTAACTACTAAAGGAACTATTTTAAGGATTAAATCACTTTTTGGAAGATAGTGAGTCTTCCTCAGCTACACTGTTCACAAATAATTTTGCTAATCAGAGAGGAGGAATTGCTACCCATGCACAGTTGTGGCATTTTGTCAGCTACCCAGGAGTAGGTGAAGCTGATATATTGCAATCTAAACATTTCAAAATTTTGAAATATTAAAAATGGACATATTTTGAACATGCTGAACTGTGATTTATTTCCTTAAGCTACTGTCTTGCAAGTACATTTTGTAAACTTTACTGTAATGTAACTTAAAATCATCCCAATACTGCCTCTGCAACAAACCAAATTATCCTTGCCCTAGATAACATGACCTCTAACAAGCTCTTTTTCCTGGGAAATATTTTTAATTCTCTTCCAGCCCTGGCCATCTTCCTTTCATTATTCTTACCTGTTAATGACAAAATGGCATGCAACACCAAAGAGAAATTGTCTTTAGTGACTACAATTATACATTACAGTATTCAGAAATCAAATATAAACATGTCTTTTCAGTGTGGAAAAGATGCATGAAAACACTGATGAAAAATGTTATTGTTTCAAAATGGGTATGTGGAAAACTGCACTAATTCATTCTTCATTTCTTCTTATATATGAATATTACTGTTGAATATAAATGAGAATCTATTGCTAGGTATTTGACTATTCATCCTAGAATTAAAAGATGTGGTTCAGCTTGCCAGAATTTTTGTTATCTTTATATTAGGAAATATGTTTTCCTTCTTTAATTGACATTCTTGTGCCATGAGCTCTAAGTGACCCTGCGTGTGCAGGGGAGTTGGACTAGATGACCTCTAGAGGTCCCTTCCAACCTTAGGCTTTCTATGAATCTATGAATCTATGAATTCAGTTTTTGGCTTTAATAGAGCTTATAATTTGCTTTGAAAGTACTGTCAAATTCTTTAAAGGACAGAATTAGTACACATCAAGGATTAAATTTGAATTTAAATATTTATGGCTTCTCATAAAAGCAACCCAGTTTCAAAAATATTATCAGTAAAATTCCACATATAGTCACAAAGCTGGTATCACTTTCTACATGAGATTCTTTGTAACAAGAGTTTCTTTTTTTTCAGATCTAATTCTGGAGAATCCAGGAGAAAAACTAGGAACATGCTTCTCTACATATATCTTTAAGGAACTAATTTAGGCAGTTTGGATTATGTGTGGATGTCTAATTACATGGGAAGCCTGTCTTTAAAAAGCTTATGAATTCTGTTGCTTCCTTAGGACTGCGCATCCCTGTCTGAGTGTAAACTCCATTTTGAATGTGGCTTGTGATGCTTTCAAGGATTTAGATTTCAAAGAACAGTGACAGATAGCAGATCAGAGAGTGATCTACAAGAATCCTACCCCCAAAATCATCTTTGATGATGGCCTGACCAAAGCTAACAAAACCACTTTTCTCTTTGGGTAGCAAAATTTGAGTTGTTTTCCCAAACAACTGGAAATAGAAATCATTGCTCCAGTCCTTAAACACGAAGAGATTGAGGAAGTCTGAAAGCAACTAGCCTACACCCAAAATAGAGAAGCTACGTACAGAATTAGTCACACCGGTGGGGTTCCTAAACAAAGTGCACTCAAGAATTTGGCAAATCCCCAGGTTTCCTTAATTAATGCAAAGTTGTCCCGTGAAAACAAGAATTGACTGGTATGCTATGCAATGGAAAGGATAGGTTAGAGGATCTCACTTCCACTTCTCTGGTAGGGAGCAGGTTCTACATGCACATGAAATAATGACAGATTATAAAAAAGGTCAAATGAATACGCAAACAATTGCTCTTGGTGGGCACCAAGGAAAAGGCTGAGGATGATTCCTTGACAGGGCACCTTCAGGAGGTGTCGAGATGAGGATTCACTCATCACACCTTGCACTGCGCTTTGCCTTCTAATCCGAAAGAAAGCAGTCATCTTGACTAAGAGTTAAGAAGACACATCTACTGAACCTCGATTATTTACTTTTATCTGTGAGGACCAAATCATTAACCTCTGTTTTCAAGTTTTATTACTGTTAGGTGATAAATCATTTGCTCTACTATTCAAAATGAGTGGTTTTATAAAAGTTAATAATAATGGCTTGCATTTTACTTGGGAAGCTATGATACTTATGGTGCTTATAAAGCTATAAAAATACCAAGTACTAGTAGCAATACAAAAGCAGAGGAGTAACACACCTTATTTTTGAATTATTTTTAAATAATGTGATTCCAGGAAATGAATTTATAAGAAAACTCCTATCTATATATGATGTTAGTTCCCAAAAAAATAATAAAAGTTGACAGCAGTGAAATTATTAATTTTATTTGCATTCTGTTTCAACAGCAAACATGAAGACAAATATGAGGTGAAAGAGAGGAATCCCTTAAGCATGTTTCAGAATATTTCCTAGAAGAGAATACAAATGATTTTAGAGACAAACCAAGTCCAACCTATAAAGACTGAATAGTGCAAAGATAATAATTTCTTATTTTGGGGGGAAAAAAAAATCAGGCTTGTGATTCTTTATTCTTCACATGAGAATAGCACCTTTTGTTATCTTTCCTGCAACCATCTTTCATAGTCTGCAATTTCCTCAGCGATTTTTACACAATCTGTATCTCACCGTCTCCTTATGCCTCCTTTAGTGGCAATAACTGAGCTGTGGGGTGAAGGAGAGACTTGTAGAGGAAACCAGAGAGTTTCTTTCAGGGGTCTTACGGGTCTTCTTTTCTTCAATGTGGTAGGAACATTTTCTGCAGAGAAAAGCCATCATCTGGATATGCATTCTTGGTGACGCCTTCCAGTATAGCAGTGAGAGATGCAGAAAAAGCCCTAAGTTTATACTAGCAGCGTCTGAGTAATAATGTTGGAAAATGCAACTTGTCTGACAGGAAACTACTTTAAAATTTTGACAGTGTTTCAATTAAAAATGAAGGACTGTGTTTACCAAAATTATGTATTACTGCAATGCTCAATACGTACTGCTAAGCTTTGCAAATGTAATCTCCTGATAAGAAAAAAAAAAAGTGGTAAATCTCGTAAGGCAATAAATCATACCTTTGTACTTATTTTCATTTCTCATTCCCCAGTTTTCCTGGGACATAAAAAAAAAAATAATTAAGACCATAGAAATTGACAATTAACTTCATTTTTCCAAGTGTTAATTTTGATTAGAAAGACAAGTTTCTTCTAGCAGAAATAGGATACAGAGTTCTCCTGACAGCACTGACAGAGCAGTTGCAACTCTTGTGTTGCCTGGCTCTGGGAAGGTCTGTTGAACATTGACCTTCTGGCTGTGGGCCATAATGCTGCACAGTCTTGATGTCCTAATACCAGCAAGGAACACTAGGCTGAGGGCCATTAGTCTAAGTAAAAATCAACCTGTAGAGGTTGTTTTCATCTCATGTTTTATACAGGCCTAGTTGGATTGTGTTTTTATACAGCATCAATGTTGTCTCTAACGATGCTTTATCTACTGGGCAAGTTCCTGTATTTGGTGCTGAGTCATTCCTTTGGCACAACCTGCTTCGAGTTGCCATTTTGTAGTTCATTCTAAATCTGTTTTTCACACGGTCCTGCACTACCTAACATTAGTGTTCTCAGTCCTTCAGCTTGGTCGGTGATCCAGGAACTTCAGTGATCCAGGTCTTGTTTTCAAACTATCCTGATGCCAAGGATTTATGTTTACTGACAGACCATTATGAGGAACTCTTTCCACTTAATATATGTGAAAATACTGAAACTTTATTTTCAAAGTAAAAAAAAAAAGCACATTGTTTTCCCTGGGTCTGCTACCTGATAATCATTCAGAGACATTCTGCATGGCTGGTGACCATTGCAGAAAGATGGCTTAAAATGATGTCATGAGGTACAAGATAATAAGAAATGAAGTTATGAGATCTTTTTTAACCCCAGGGCCCATAAAATTAAGTACATAACTTCAGTCTGTCATTCTCAGAGCATTGAGTGCCCAAAGCTGCTTTTATTAGATTTCTGAGAATTAAATACTTCAAAGACATTCTTTGCTTTCTAATTAGGACTTTTAAATAGGTAATCATAGTTGAGAACAAAAAGCTACAGTTCCTGTAGCATAATACCTGGAAATTAAACACTCTCTTGTAAGATGTGTGGTAGCTTCATGGGTTGTTACCTGTGGGGTTCAGGGCTGGCTGTTCTCTATTTCACTTCTTAGGACATTCTATTTCTTTTCGCTATTCTTTCTGCTCTGTGGCTGAACAATCTGCCAAAAAATCACCTCATTGTATAATCCTTTTTACAAGGCAGTCAGTACAAAAAAAAAAAAAAAGTAAGTTTTAGGAAGGGAGGAAAGTTACAAGATAAGCCTTTTTTCAGCCTAACTGGGTCCTCTTGCTTCCCTATTTTTGCTTTGCATAAATGGCTGTTATCCTGTGAGCAAGAGAGAGCGCACTGGGGGAAAGTTGCTGAGTTAGGTGCCTGGGTACTGTGTGCCCGGGGATTGTCTGGTTTGCCTGCTCTTTTTTGTCTCTGTAGCTGACTTTATAATCTCAGAAATAGAAATGAAAAATGATAATTGTGACTATTTACTAAGAATGGCATATTAATGCCCCTGAAGGGTAGGTTTGTATGTTAGAGTACTGTGGGAAAAAAAAAAACTTCCATTTCTACTGCCAATATATTGACATATATTGATTCTTTATTTAGACATTCTAGCGAAGGCAAGCCTAAATTATCATGTAAGTCATGTAGGTAATGATTGAACACATAGTATTAAACTCATGGCTAAAATTAGAACAGTTGTGAAGTTCAAATCATCTAATCTGTTAATCCAGGTGTGAGAAAGAGCTTAGACTGGAGGAAAAGGATTTGTCGCAAATATAATAAAAATGTAAGGCTGCAGATATCTGAAGGACGTCATCTGGCCTAGCCACCTGCTCAGAGACAGGATGTGTACTATTTCTAAGGGATATTTAATCTCTTCTTCAATCACTTTCATTGAAATATTTTGACAAACTCTCTGTATAATCTGATCCAGTGTTTAGCCATACTTAAACAGAAAGTTTTTTCCTGTAATGTACCCTGAGTCTCTGGGTGCAAACTGAACTGATTACTTCTTGTCCAGACCTTCAAAGACACCGTCAGCAATTGGTTGCCCTACCTTACCCCTGTCACATATGGGAAGATTGTTAAACTGTCCTGGCTTTAAAACAGACAGTTTTTCTGACCTATCTTCAGCAATTGCCATCTTTCAAACAACTGACCGTTTTCTGTTACTCTCCTTTGAACCCTCTTTCATTTGTCCCCATGTTTTAAGCCCTGCTGCCTGCACCGGGCGGTGGTACCCAGCTGAGGCCGATGCTGGGGACCTCCTCCCACATGGCCGGGGTGCAAAGGGCTGCTGTGCCGACCACCCTGCCAGGCCAGCGGGTGCCTCCAAACGTCCGCTTCCCAGCTCCAGCAGGAAGCAGTGCAGGACAAGGTTACTTGAGCTTGGAGGAGGCATCTGCTCTTTGAGGCCGCGTTTCTGAGGTAATGACAATGCTGTTTATGCTCGCTTTTTTTGCTTTTCATCATGTTAAGAAAACGACAGAATAAAACTATTACAAAAATCCAGGCTTGGAAAAAAATAAATCTTGCAGATGGGCTTGAAGGCACTCTATAGAGCACTGTTCTAAGTCGAAAATGGATAAAATTAACTTCCTTTGTCTTCTATAAACCTTTCTAACACTAACCTGAATTTTCATCAATACACTGTACTGAGAAAAAGGAGAAATTTATTTATACCTTTGCCACAAGAAATAAGAGAAGTAACAAATCATCTGCCTTAGAGAAGGTTCAGGACTCAGAGGACTTTCTGCAGCATTCAGAAGAGTAGTAATGAGAAGTTAATATAAACACATTTCTTCAGTGTGAAAGGAACAACCCCAAAGCATCGCTATTCATTCTCAGAACATAAAAAGCAGTTTTCTCCCTGATATATTTTCACTATATGTGTGCTACTTTGTATAAGTATAAAAAGGTTAAATATATTTAAATACATTCTAGCAAGCAAGCCGATTGGAAGTATTCTAGTCCCACTTCTTCCTTTGCACATTTGATTTAGTCAACTTCGAAACATTTGAATTCATTTATCTATATTCAGGTGCAAGAACTTTCTGTCAGATTCACATTGCATCCAAGTGTGCTGATACTCCTGAATAATTCCTCTCCTTTTACATCAACAGCTATTTCTGATCATAACCATCTCATGCCTTTCAGCTAAGTACTGCATTTTCTTCAAAAGCCTTTCCATCCATATCTTGGTACTGCTGCTTTTGTGATTTAGGCTTCAGAGAGAGGCAGAACTCCTGACACTTTCCCTGAGCAGAAAACAACTCTCCAAAGTACTAATTCCTGCCCTGCTCTAAAGTGAACTCTCATCCCATTTGTATTTTGACCCCAACTATTTTTTTTTTTTGCTGTGAAATTCATGCCAATGCAGGTTATTTCTTAAAAATAAATAGTATTTCAGTGCTTATCCATCTCTCTGAGCACAAAGCGCCAGGGTTCTTACCCTCCATCCCACAACATTCTTCAAAAGTAAAGGAATGCTTGATTTCAAATAAAGCTAAAGTCATCATTCAGCTGTAATTGTACTGAGGTTAACACTTACTTTGACAGGGAAGTTAAAGCAGTAACAGTAATTTCTTCTAATCCTAGTATTTTCCCATATTTCACTGAAGCAAGAAAATGTAAGGTACTTGTCCAAGAACTGGAGCACAGTATGGTTATTCTACTTTATAAGCTTTTCAGTTTCTAAAACCCAGGGGAAAAAAAAGCATGTTTTCACTCTATCCCTTAATTTATTATATAGAAGAATGTATGACCTGACCTAAAATAGAAGACGGAACAATAGTAACATTTAGTTTTGCTAATTATTAAAATAAAGGATTAAAATGTCCGTGTTTTTCTACCTTAAGGACAAAACTTTAGATCTATTGAGTCGATCTATAACTCAGATGAGTTCTCTAAATCTAAATAGCCTTTGTTATATTTTTTAAATCTTCATTATGATAAATTTAAGCAGCTTCATTTGTCAAATGCACAACTGATTAGAATAGTCTGTGTATATCATTTCTCTCTAGTTTTCACAGAATAATGGTTAGGGTATGCAGTTATATTTACATCAGTATAAAAAATGATAAATCTGTTAAATGTGTGTTATTTTCATGTGCAGACACTAGTGCTGACAAAAAATCCATGTGCCCATTTGCAAACAAACTTCTTACTTTTCCAAGAAATCTGTTAAGTAAGGATAGATTATCTATTTTAACAAATTATTTGAAGGGAATTTCATTTTAAGGAAGTAATTTTATTTAGGAAGCAATGAGGCATTTTTTTATATAACAACTTTTATTTTCTCTTTTTTTTCTGAAAGATTTTATGCAGATATGTTCTTTAAAAAAAGAAATAAAAAAAAAAAAAGCACACAGGAAAAAATATGCCTGACTTTGGGCCTAATTTTCTCTTGTAGAAGGACAAAAATGAAGACTGCACTTTTAATGACTATGATAAGAAAGCATTTGGCCCATTATTTTTGCTTGGTAGAAGTACGTAGCATTATGGGTACAATGTATACCCTGCCGTGCGCCAGTTGCACAATTCCTGCACCACTGGGACGATCTTTACTGGCAGACGTAATACCAGAAGATATTTACAGGTAGAGGGCTGTTCAGCTAGTGCTTAGAACCAAGCACTCGGGTTTGCTGTACTGCCATGTAGACTTCCTATGCTCCCCTTCTGCTAGTGTACGTGGCATCGAAGCTCCGTGTCCCGCTGCAGACTGCCTTCCTTTAGAAGGTGCTTTTAGCTTGAACCTAGCTCCTAACCACCTCACAATGCAAGAAGCCCTCGTGCTTCTCCAGCTCTCTGCGGAAGCGCAGGCAAGTCGAGCCCCGATCCTTGCTCCAGTCCTGAGCACCTTGCTCTCTGTGGGCACTGCCAAGCCCAAGGTCCTGCTCTCGCACCATGCAGGGGTTACACTGGGTTTATGAAAGGGACAGCAGCATCGTGCATGAGCGTGCTGGCAATCTACATGAATTGGCAAAAACAAAACTGCGTTAAAACAAAAATGCTTCAAGTTTGAACAGCTCCTATTGCTAGTACTGCATGCTAATGATTACAGAAGGTTACAGGAGAGCTTCTAAGTGAAGAAACAATTCCATTTTTACAGAGCAGAATCACCTGACTTGCTGCAAACACCTTGCTAATGGGGCAAAAAGTAGGATCTAATATTCGAGTTAACCTACAAAGTAGATATATTCTTGCTAAGCTTATTTTCACAGGTAGTATAACACTGGATATTTCCTCCTGACTGAAAAAATATGGGGAAAAAAAGGGATCTAGGAAAGGGAAAGTTATCCGATGAACCATTAGCCCAGACCAATGATTTTATTACAGATGTGGCAACCAGGGCAAAGGGAAAAATGAAGAAGGGAGGAGGCAGATGAAGCCTAAATATAAATATCCATAGTCTCATCTTTCTGGTCTTATCTGTTGGCAGCAGGAGGCCTGTACAGACATAGGTCCAGCTGCTTTTGCTCATGTTTTTTCGGAATAGCTGGTTATCTAGCAGCTATTTGGTCTGTGATTCATATGATCAATAGCAAAGCATAATGAAATATAACCCCAGATACAAAGCTGCCTTGGGCCAGACACTCAGCAGCAGCACATGGAATGAATAAGAGAGTACGTCATGTATGAGCCACAGCCATAATGACCACACTGCTGTCTACTGCAATAAGCACAGTCAGCTTTGCTATTTTTCAGAGCTTCCATAATTTTGTGACTTCCAGACTGGTGATTTTTTCTGAACAGCTATTTCAATCTTATATGCTATGACTAATCCAGAGAATATGCATAGACCTGGAATGAAGGACATGACAAAGGAGGGAGGTGCGATTTTTCCAAATCCGCTGTGTTTGTCTCACATCTTCTGCTACGACAAGACCAGCCCCCATTCTCACAGTGGATCACTTTCTGGTTACCTGGTTTCCGGTGTTACCTGGAGGCAGTACTCTCCTCCTCTGCATGCTGAACTTACTTAATTTTAAGAGAACACTGAATACTGGAATAATAAAGCAAGAAGTGAAATAATTATTTTTTTCAGTGTACTTGCAATTGCTTTAGGGGCAAATTTACTCAACAATTACTTTTCTTCATGTTTTTGGCTGACCTTCCAAGCTAGTAGAAGTGTACAGTATCCAACTGTATGCAAAATTTCTGGGGAGTGGTATTCCTGATAATGGTGGAGGTCAGATAGACTCAGATTTTCCTATTGTCTTTAGTCTGAATCTGACCCTTTGGACCAGTTTTATGCACAATGCTAGAAGGATTCTTTTGAGATACAATCTAAAATTACCTCTAGAAACAACAAAGAGAAGAAAATAAGCAAAGCACAATTGTGAAAACATGCAAACAGAAATTTGTAGCATGCAGATGTGATGCTTTTGGAAAACTTTTAAGAGGGTATAAAGACAAAGTGACCAGAAAAGCCATATAAGGAGCTACCACAGTGCTGTGGGATGATATGGGTGACCAATAGAGCAGTTAGAAACTTTTGCTTAAATTTGCTCTGATAGGAAAACACCACTGAGAATGACTTAATGTTTTCAGTTCTCAGGATGCTATAAATATTTGTATCTCAGTGATAAAAATACCTCTGTTTAAGATGGACAACTGCGTGTGTTTGAGTTTTGTATCAACAAACTCAAACAAGTGTATTTGAGTTTTATAACAACACTTTCAGTAGCTGCATTCTCTAACACAAAGTCATTATGTTCAGAAATGCTCATTTAAATCAGAAAGCCTAACCATCTACACTGTTTCTAATCTCTAATTAGTTAGTAATAATCCAAAAGTATTGCTATTCAGGTGAGTTATCGGTTCATTTGTTGAAGGTAACAATCATAGAAGATAACAAATAAAATAACAAATCTTACACTAGAAAGATAACAACATAACAAACTTTACACTAGACATTCAATGTAGAAAAATTTAAAAAACATTTGTGGAAAACACCTCCCACAGTTATTTCTCATCTAGGTGAAAACAAATGACAGGATAGGAGACTGAGTGACTTAACCTTGTGACAAAGTTTAGGCGAGGGTTAGTTATGAAGTTTTTGAGTGCCTCTTTTAAAAACCTTTTGTCTCATTCATGAGGCAGCTACAGGAAGGTAAGAATATCACAATAATATTTATTCCTAAAAAGTTGTATGAAAATTAGCTTTTATTTTTAATAAAGCTGTGGCAAATACATGATAATATCATATCTCTCTAAAGCAATTCTCTGCTTTTATCACTTTCTCATATTGGTGCATACTGCTGCTACTCATGAAGTGCTGTGTCCAGCAGGGGGTAGTTTTAAATAGATGAAAAGATGCTTAAAAGAAAAAGAGAGAGCAAGAAGGAATTTGCAAGATAGATCAGCTGCTTTTGTAAAGATACTGCCCTGGACTGAAAGAGTCTAAGTCTAGGTGGGCTAAAGGGATCTCAAATTACTTCACTCTGGTCTTGTATATTTACTGATTCTTAAGTGGAAGAAACCATTAATCCAGAAACAGCCAAAGTTTGAACTGAATGTAAAAAGCTAAGTGATCATATTATTTGTTTCCTTTGCCAACAGCACCATGTGCTAAGGCATAAAAAGTAGGCATGTAAAGTGTTCTGGGAATTTTGAAACTGTTTTGGTAACCATGAATATCCTTCTCAAAAAATGTTCAGGGAATTTCTATCCTAGTGAGCCAATAAAATCAAAGCATAATTTTCCCATATTTTCTTGTAACTTAATTAAAATATGTATAATTAATTTTTGTCCCTCAAAATTTTTATTCTTCTATTTAATATTTGTCATGTCTTGGTAAATGAAATTGAAAAGAGAGAGACATTTACAATGTTAGATCAGATGGACCTAGTACTCCGGAGTATAGTTCGCTTTGCTGACCCTTCTTCAAAAAACAACATTTGAATAAAACCCCAAACAATTAGAGATATTTATTTGCATAAACAAACTTCTTACATGCTCGTTATGTTTTAAAATTATTGTTATTTTTTACTACTACTGCTGTCATTTTCCAGATCCAAACATGCATTTTCTGATTTGCTCTATGAAGACCTCCATATTAAACCTCAGTTGTAACACAGTATACAACAAGTTAATACTTTAGGGGCTTATTTTAAAGTAAGCCTGTGTTTAGACAGGCACCTGATTTTATAAACACTTACAGTTGTGCATGAGTTTCAAAGATTCACTTTCTTTACCTAAGTGGGGTGACCTGTATATAAAATGAAACATCTATTTCTATAGCAACAGGATCCGATTTTACATAAAATTATGTCTCATTTATCTCTCACAGCTTCCAGCTTTTGTAATATACAGAATATTGTAAAATATTCTGAAAAATAATTTGCCATTTCTTATTTAAACCTTTCTAATGAAACTTTTTTCTTATTTACCTAGTTTTAGAATATTAGTATTATATTAGTATTATATCCACATATTAAAAAGACCATATCTTAACTCTACCTAAAAGAGGCCTTCTTAAAGACACTGATGATATCACATGTATCAGTGTTTTTTCAAACTGGTATTTCTTTCCGGCGGTTGTCAATAGTGTAAATTAAATGGATCCAACTAAAGTAGGCCAAGTCTAGTTTTGTTAGACCTTGCTACATTTAATATATTTAATGCCTTTAATACCACTATCTCCTTAGTAAGGAAAGCCTTCCATGAGTAAGATAACTGGACATAAATTTCTTCTGTAAAGCATGAAGCTGAACAAGGACAGGCAAATTGTCCAGAACCAACTTTAAGAAATACTAAATAGTGTTAAATTTCACTTAGAAATTTAGAGAAGTGTTAATCTCTCAACTCCTATTTTATGCAGTTCATCAGAAAGGGGGTTTCCACTACCTAGAATTGCCAACCCAATTGGGCAAGATGGTTGTTGTCTCTCAATTGAGTTCCTCCTTTCGTGGCCCGTTGTGTATTTCCAAGTATCGTTTTCAGACACTTTTATTACTTTGACAGTGTGTAGGAATGGGGAGACGCGAGGTGCTGGGTGCAGGTGCAGGTCAGGGCAGGAAGCTGTGGGCACAGCAAGGTGCCCCTTTCCATCAGGTGTTAGCTGCTGAGGTGCAGATTTGGGGATTATTTTTAATAGACTGACTGTGCTGGATATGTTCAGGGTGTTGACTGAGATCCTTCTCAGGGCGACTGTGAGGTTGTACAAAAAGGCCAACTTCACATGGGTGGCAGCTTTGTTGTGTCTAACTGCGCTTTGTGGAGGGTAGATGCAATGGACAGGGATTAAGGACAAGTAACAGAGCCTCCTGCCGGAGTGGTTACAAGGGCAGGGCACCAGCTGGGCCTTATTCAGAGCACAGCGGCGCGGGGGCAGGACGGAGCCAGCACCGGGAGCGCCTGTCCGTGGAGGCGCTGCTGGCCGCGTGGGAAACGAGCACGAAGCTCGCGAGTGGCTCCCTGCGGCACGAGGCAGCCTTGCGAGCAGGCACGGGGTGCAAAAAGCATTTGCACCAGCGCCCCAGGGCGGATCGGTCACCGTCCGCTGCCACACAGGGGCGCGAAGGAGCGGGGAAAAGAGGGGAGGAGGGACGCGGGGCGCCCGCCGCAGGCCGCACCGGGCGGGGCCGGAGCGGAGCCGGGGCGGGAAGCGCCGGGAGCCGCCTCGGGCACTCTGAACCGGGGCCGCACGGCCGAACACCCGCTCGGCTCCGCGCGGCGCGGGGAGCGGCCGGCAGCACCGCCGCGGCGGGCGCGCACAG